>JANVCC010010406.1:23522482-23608118 GCA_025345505.1 Todiramphus chloris collaris | reverse complement strand
AAAGATACGTTTAATGTAGTTGGTGGGGGTGGGGGTTTGTTCGTCTGTTCGGAGCGGGGGGGGGGATGCTGCAGAGCGTAGCACGGGACCGCAGACGGGGCGGGTGCGGGGGTTGTCAGCCTGCGGGAGCGCACCTCCGGCGGGGGTGCGTGTGAAGTTCGGGGGGAGGAGGCGGGTGTTGCAGCCACGGCACCGGGCTGCTGCGGGTTATTAATAACGCCGCGGCCGCGCCTGTGTGTGTGTGTGTGCGTGTGTGTGCGCGTGTGTGTGCGCGGCGAAGATGCCCCAGTCCCAGCATCCCCCCTCCCTCCCGCTCCTCCAGCCAGACCCCATCCTCCTCCCCCTCCTCCCCCTCCTCCTCCTCCTCCTCCTCCTCCTCTTCTTCCTCCTCCCCCTCCTCCCCGAGAAGGGGACGGGCGTCCCCGCCGCTGGCTCCGCCTCGCCTCACCTCAGATGCCCTCGGCCGCCGCGCACGCCCGCCCGCCCGCCGCCTCCATCTTACGCCCGCCCGCCCCCGCGGTGGCACGGCCCGGCCGGCCGCCTGCCTCTGCTAACATGTCCGCCGCCCCGGGCGGCCCCCTGCCCCCTCTGTCTCTCCCCCTGCTCACCTGGTGTGTGTGTCCCCCTCGACTCCCTATTCCTCCCCTCCCCCTCCCCGCTCCCCCTTTTTTCTCGCTTCCTAAACCGGAGAGCTCCCGGCGCTCCGCGGGCTCGTGGCTGCCGTTGCCGGGTGCTGTGCATCTGTCCTGGGGAAAAGGCGTTTTCTCTGCAGAGGCGCCTGAATGAGTTTGAAGTTTTCATTGCCGGCGCCGAGTTAACCCATCACTGCAGGGCCTTCGAAGCGAGATGATGTCACGTTAGCGCCTCACTAAACCCGAGACGATGCCACGTCAACCCACCCCTGGAGTGAGGTACCCAGAGCTGAGGAGTCACCTTGCTGCTGCAGGAAAGCCACAGCGGCTCCTCTGCCACGGCACCGAGGCTCCTCCTGTCTCACCGGGGCTCCTGGCCTCCGTGTGGGCACAGTTCTGGAAAGGGTTAATTTTCTGCAAAGCCAATAGAGCAGGTTATTGTCCTTCAACTTAATCGTTCAGGGTTTTCTGAAGGACAACAGTTCCTGACAAGAAGGTTTCAGGAAGGGGGAGACACCGGGAAGCAACTTGGGGAATGCATGTTTGATCCTGAAGTTCAAAGTTATTTTTTAAAATGTTTTCCAATACAGTATTTGGTTTCCAGTTATGTGCAGAAATTTATTTCCTTTCCCTCCCCTTTACTGGTGTTTTTCCTCAGAAATAAAAGATGTGTTAAGGGCTGGAGGGGGCGGGTGTTATCTGACTGTGTATTAGATTTCCCTCGCATTCCAGCTGAAATTGATGACGTCTCTATTTTTCTCCCTGGACAATTCTCTTCGGGAAGCAAGGATCTTCTGCAGTCTCCCACCATTGCATTGCCACTACTGCAAATCTTCCTGCAGTGGGAGTCCTGAAGCATTAGTGTTGGCTGGCTCTGCAGTCCTCTCGACGACAGTACTGGGAAGCCATGCTGGATGCTGCAACTGTAACAGTACTGGCAAATAAATTTACAATAAATTTACAATAGCTGCTACTGCTGGTGGCATTGCACAGTTCAGTTCTGAGAGTTTTGCTTAGAAAGTTTAATTCTGCATCAGTACAAATTTTGTCTTTCCAGACAAAATAAGTATCTACAAAGCAGCTTCACAGTAAAAGGCTGGGTGTCCTGGTGGACACCAATTGGAATGTGAACCAGCAAGGAAGGTGAATAGCATCCTAGGCTGCACGAGGAGGAGTGCTACCGGCAGGTCAAAGGAGTTGATCCTTTCCCTCCCTTCAGTGTCGGTGAGGCCACAAATAGAGTGCTGGGTCCATTTCTGGGCTCCCCAGTACAAGAAAGACACGGGCATACTGGAGCAAGTCCAACAAAAGCCATGAAGATGATGAAGGGACTGGAGCATCCCTCTTCTGACTAAAGGCCAGGAGAGCTGAGACTGCTCAGCCTGGAGCAGAGAAGGCTCAGGGGGCATCTTACAAATGTGTACAAATACCTGAAGGGAGGGTGCAAAGTGGATGGAGCCAGGCTCTGCCCAGTGGTACCCAGTGACAGGAGAAGAGGCAGCGGGCACAAACTGAAACACAGGAGGTTCCCTTTGAACTCCAGGAAATATTTTTCACTCTGAGGGTGACTGAGCAGTGGTACAGGTTGCTCAGGGAGGTTGTGGAGTCTCCACCCATTCAAAAGCCACCTGATCATGGTCCTGGGAAACTGTCTCTGGATGGTCCTTCTTGAACAGGGGGCCTGGACCAGATACATGCAGTCACCCTTCCAACCTCAACTAGTCTGTGGTTCTGTGATGTGATAGCTGGATGGGTTGGTCAGTGAAGATTCAGAGTCAATGTCATATTCCCATATGTGGCAGAGGAAGCAAAGGGTTTAAACATTAATTTCCTTTCACAGTTTTTGAGTACTACTGAGTAATATCCTCAAGTTGATTCTCCTGTGTTTACGGATACTGGTGAAGGGGTTACGTGGGTTTGACAGCTCATGCTCCTAATGCTTTTTCAGCTTTTAAAATGCACTTATTACCCAGCCTTTGTACGTGTAGTACAATAAGAATTCTAACTGTGTCTGAAGATGCCTGTGCTTGCACAAATGTACCATATTATCATAAATCATCTCTAAGGACAAAAGAGAGACTAGAAAGGCTTCTCTGGCCTTAAACTCGTCCTCCTAGTCCCTTTATTTTTATAAAAGAAGATATCTCCATTAAGGAAAGTTTTGTCTTGGAAAGATGTAGCTAAGCAATACAATAGCAGATCCTTGTTTTTCAGTCCGGCTTGTACCAGCATAAGCTTTGTTTAGTAATAATCAGTTAAAAATATTGTTGTACTTGTTAAGTTTATCTTAACTGTTACATTTACCCCAGAATGTGAAAAATGCTATTACAACCTTAAACTGAAGAAAATATTGGATTATTTGTTTATACTTGCAAAATGCTTTTCTGTGTGACAGAGATAGAATTCCACTGTCACTCCTTTTCTATGCCCCTGTTTTAACATTAGCTGCTTGTGCTGAGTTTAACTAAAATCCCTTCTAGTCAGTCTTGCACCAAAAACAGCTGAAGCTAAAGTCTGTAGCAAATCACTTTTAATTAACTTGATTTTGGTTGCTTTGCAAGAGAGGCAGAGGAGATTTTAGATACCTAGAACAGCATACAGGCACATAAACTCTACACAAATTCAAAATCACAAAGACCTGCTCTACAGATGACTCTTGATGCTAAAAGAGTTTAAACTCATAACTTCTCTTAAGTTTCCCTGATATTCAGCTCCTGTGCATGCACTCAGACAATTAGGTCTTCCTATAAATAAGCATTCAGTTTGTAGATTTGCCCATATTTCAGCCTTGCTAGGAACATCAAGGCAGATGTAGCAAGCCTGTCAGGCCCATCTTACTGTCTGTAGCAGTGGCCTAGGGAAGAGTGTAGGAAATTGCTTCAGTCAAGCTTCAGAGTATCTCAGAGGCTTTGTGTATTATTACATTCCTTTGCAAAATGCTAGGGAGCCCTTAGAGTGTAGCCTGGGATTCAGACCTCGCCCTGTTTCACCCAGGTATCCTAAGAAGAGGTTCATTCAAAGTCAAACGTTTTTTTAAAAAGAAGGGTGGAACCCATCTTCTCCAGAATAGCCCAGCAGCCTGAGTGCTTGGTTTCAAGGTGAGAGTGGTGAGTGCGAATCCCCTCAGGAAACTGTAAACTTCAGTTCTCTCTAAGGACTGATCTCCTGGGGATGGGTTCAGCCTCAGAGAATACCAGGGCTGGCATCCAGGCCGGAGACTGGGATTTGGTGGAAGCCTTTCTCTGACTTGACTAAGACTGCTGATTTCCAGAGAGGAGTGTGGCGAAAGGTAATAGTTAATCCTTAGTATTTTCTTCTTGGTTGCTCAAAATGTGCCCCCACTCAGTGCTCTTGTTCTGAAAGCCCTTCTGAGGGAGACTGCCATTGTAGGACAGACAAAAGAACACTCTGCCCTTGCTTCCGAGATAATTAATTGCAAGTCAGCTCCAGTGTGGGCAGTTTATGCAGCGCTAAATTAAAACTGACCAGTCCTGCTGGGGTAAAGTGGATATTGGGTCGTGCTCATTGTGCTGACTTGGCTGCCTAACTTGTAGTTTGGAGCACGGGCAGTACTGGAGCAAGGTTGTATGACATACCTTGACTTATCCAGCTCTTCTCTCCCACTGAGCATGGAACCTCAAGTGCCCACCTCAGAGCTCTGACCCCCACACGTCCATTAAAAGTACATAGATGTTGTTGCATACATTGCATCAGATGCCTCACCCTTGTCTCATTAATTGGCAAACTAGATTCCTGTCAAAGCAAAGGTTCAGAAGTAAGAAAGTTGTCCCTGCAGTTTCATCACTCTCTGTACCGGAGATCCATTCACCCCAGCCCCTTCCCACTCTTAGAGCTGCGAAATAATTTCTGCTTCATCTTTCCAAATACTAGTGCCTATGACAGTGGAGGATTTCTGCCATTACAAATCTAATTCAGGCTTCATATTCAAATATGTATTTTATGTGTCTCTGACACTACCACGGTGGATTGTCATGCATGTCAGCATTGCAGACTTCCATAGTTTGATATCTAGACAAAGAACTGTAAAGATAATGAAAAAAAAAAAATCAACAAAGGTGTCGGTTAGCTGAATTTAATTATATGCCTAAGGACTTGGACAACCATGTATCGTCCACAAGGTCCATAAGGTGCTTGATTTCTGAGTTGAGAAACCGGCAAAGGGTGTGGTTCTCTTATGAATGTGTGTTCCTTCTTTTTAATGCATCTATTTATATACGTGTGCAGCTATTCATGTATATTTAATTTCCTTGAAATGTAGAACACTAAGTACTCATAGTATTAAGGTGAATGCTACCTTTTTTTTTTTGTGTTATAAATGTCAACACTGAATCAGACCAATTACACATCTTGCTGTGGCTTCAGAGCTCAGTAAGTCAGACTGTTGGAATTTAAGGTTATCAACATGCTGTTCAGAATTTCAGGTAAATTTTGTTTCTCAGATGAGTAGTTAGGCCTGGGTTGGGTAGATCTAGACAATTCTAAACCGATTTGTCTACTTCTTCAAGATATGCAGAGAACAAATGTTAGAAAGATTGTATTGGTGAAAACACCCAAGTTCCTGGTGGCCCTAGACTGAAGTAATGGTGCTGACATTTGAAACCAAATAGTTTAACTTTGTGCAACAGCTGCAGAGGTTTAGTCTTCAAGTGAAGCAACTTAGCAAAACAGCTGCAAGGGAACTTCTCAAGATGAATTGGACAGTACTTCTGGCACCATGGCTAGCTTTGTCTTCTATACCAACTGTGAAAAAAGTTACTCAGCTCACTAATGCTGTTCAAGGAGCAAGTAGTGCTGCTGCAAATACAAAACTACTATGAAATATCTTTTCTTATTTTTTGAAGGAGCTGGGCAGAGAAACAGAGTAAGCCTGTTATTTAGGCTCTCTTACTTTTGTCTACTGCCAGTGAAGCTCCCTTCACCTGACTTAGCAGAACCTGGAAAACTCTCCTTTTTATGTTCCAGCTTTACTCTGGTTGAAAACCTCCCCTCACAAATGTGTGTGAATCATAAATCCAGTTATATTTAGCATATTCCTGGAAAAGAGACACCAGCCAGAAGCAGTAACACTAATCAAAAATAACAAAGGTTTTCTAACAACCTGTAGCGCAAACATACATTTTGCCTGGGTAGTTTGGCTTCCAGCATCCTAAAGCTGAAAGACATTTAAGTGTGCTTCCTCTGTTTGCAAAAACAGGATTATAACAAAATTATTGCTTGGCTGCTGCCAGCATGCACATGAAGTTCTTTATACATATCAATCTAAATGACCTAGCTTGCTAATTAAGTAGTCATCTGCATACAGCAAGTGGTGCTTCATGGTATGCAGTGGTTGTTTAGCCCCACCCAGCAGTTACATGTACAAAGACCTTATTGCCCATGATGCTGAATCTGCCAAGAGCTTTGTTCAGATCCCCCTCTTATCCTGCTTAGAATTCAATATAAGATCAACTAATAAAGGTCAGCTTCAGTAAACATCTATCCATGGAAATAACATTAAACAACTATGCTGTTCCTCTTAATATCCATCATGCTGTATTTTGTGCAAGTCTGTGAATAGAAATTCAATTTACCTGCCCCAGCATCTGTTTTGAGAATTTCAGCATTCATTTAATCAAGCAAGTAAGTATTTACTACTCTGTTTCTCCTACAGCAGCACTGTCCATTACATGATAACAAAATAAGTTTTGGTATTTCTGCAGAAATTAATAAATCTTGATTATTTTTTTTTTTTCTCCAAGGAGTCACCTGACTATGAAAGGCAGGAAAAGTAATTAAATGTGGGTTTAGGTAGATTTATATGTACACAGAACTTTGCAAAGCCAGTAGAAGCCATGTCCGTGCATGTTAGGCATCACAGCTGTTGATTTCACTGCCTATGTTGTTCTACCACAGTCGCTATTTATGAAGACTGCCCAGGGAGGTTGTGCAGTCACCACCCCTGAAGATGTTCAAAAAACGTGGAGACATGGCACTTCAGGACTTTTTTTTTTTTTCTTTTGCATAAAAACATTTGCTGACTTTCAATCTACTATAACAGAGAAGGTCCACAGAGAACAATAATGCTCATCAGGTGTCCCTCAGGACACAATCTGAGACCTTATTTTCTCTGCCTCCCAGGCTGCTGAAGTTGAAATTTCCCTAATTATTTTCTTCCCCTCTTAGCTTACAAAATTAATGCACTTTATGGAGTAGGTAATGGCATCTGACTGCATACAGAAAGAGTTCATTCTTTCCAGCCGTTGCAAATTGCATTGTATCTTGACTTGAGAGTGCACACGGCTGCCATTTAGAAGTTCGTGTATAGAAGGTTGTGTAGTATCTTCACTTTGCAGTGCTTACTCTGTTGAGACACAAACCATGAGCTTTTCAGGATTGCAATTCACTGTTCTTGTAAAGATGAATTTAAAAAACAACAACCCAACTTTCAGTTATCCTTGTAAGCTTTGTTCTCAGTCAGATAGTCTCAAAGTGATTGACACATTTAATAATTTTATTATTTCATTGTGGAGTAATCTGTCTACCAGGAATGTAGAAGATGTGGAGACATGGTGATGGAGTATCATACCAGCTCAAGCCAGTATTTCTCTTCACATGAGTGGTGAATACTGGAAGAATTGCAAACACTACCTGCCTTATCTGGATTACGGTAGTGGATATCTAAATTACACATACAGTACCCTCCAGCTTCTTTCGGCAAGCAGGAATGCACAGCCTCTGAGCAGTCGTTGATGCTCCCTCTGTGTGAACAGCTCATTTAAAAATTCTCTTAAAAGCTGGCATATATATCCCTGAGCAGCTTTTCTGTAGTCACGATGTCTGCTTTCCATGGTATCTTTCCATGGATCTGAGTTGTTTTGCCTACTGATTTCTGTGTGCGGTTGGTGTTTTCACTGCTGTCCAGAATGATTTGCAGCTTTGTAAAACTATAGTACAATACCTAGCATAGACTTAACATACCAAGTATGTCATGTTATCAGGCTTTTTTCAGTGTTGCACACTGGACATGCAGTATATGCACCTTTTCAGGCGATAGAAACAATAAATATCACTCTTGGGTTTGTTTTTGTTTTACACAGTGTATAGAGAAAACATCTCCCAGGACAAATGTAAAAGAGGGTCTACTTCTCCAGATTAATTCTCTGAGGCATTTGGTTAGTGTCTGTGGCATTCTAATTGTAATCAATAAGAAAGATGAAGACTTAAAGCTTTCTGAAAGAGGCTGGGTAAGCACATAACAATCATAAATTAATGTATTTTTGAAACAACATTTTGTTTCAGTGACTGATGATAACTGACCTATTAAAATAAGCAATTAATGTAACCTTAAAAACTAATATATCAATTTAGTATCAGTACTCTCTCATTTTTGAAATGTGTCTCAGAGTGTCAGCACACAGTGAACTTCAGTTTCTAACAAGTTACTTTTTCTTCTGGTGCTCTAGAGATGGTCTTTGTAAGTGAAGTAACCCTCCAGATGAACTCAGTTATGTCCACAATATTGTTCCTGGTAAGCAGTTGATTTACAAAATCACCAGCAGTCAGTCTTCTGCTGTTTGAAGCAGACACTTACATTTTCTAACAAAACACAGTAAAGGAAAGAACTATGAGAAAACAAGGAGGATTCTGCCTAGTGGCTAATAGGGCTTGAGTATGTGTTGCCAACTTATTCTATACAGATGGTGCCAAAGAATCCTTCAGTATGTGTTGTGTCCCTGACCCAAAGCTATTTGCAATCCGCATTTGGAAAATAAAGATCCAGATTCCCCTGCGTCTCTGAGAGGCAACTCAAGTAAATAGATACTTAAGACTTTGTAATTTCATCTTGGACAACCAAGAGAGTTGGCAGATCATCATGATACTCATTCTGTATTTTGCCCTCCTGAGGAATCTCCACATATTTGAAGAGCAAGGCATGGGAATCATCATTTTATCCTTTGCTGAGAGGAACTACTTCCAGACAGGAATGAAGAAAAGCCAATTCTCAAACAGCACAAAAATGTAGGGCAAGAACTAAGGAATGCTTTTTATGCAGCTGCAGAAATGTATCCAGAATGTAATGATTTATGTTGGAATTTGATCAGGAGATTCCAACTTTCAATCTTTCCTTCTGAAAAGTACGACGACAACTTTTTAGCTACCGCAGATGGACATGAGTTGCTCTGCAATGAGAGCTGAACAGCTCTTCCTAACTCTGTAATTTATAATTTCCACTGGTTTCCTTCTGACCAATGTGGAACAATGCTATCTTTTGAATTATTTAGCTATTTTTCTGAAGTATCTCCTTATTCTCTGTAACTCTTTTGTTCAACTATTGATCCTACACATTGTGACTCAGCTGATGAGTTCTCATCAAGCAGGTATTGCTAGGCAATGTTTTTTATTAAAAACCTGTATATGTTGTTAATGTTCAAGTTGTTTTAACACTTTTCTTTCCTAATGTGTGTATAGGGCTGGTTATGCAGCACTGCTGGGCTGCATTTGGTAGGGGAGAGGCAGGCTTTTTAACTCCCAAGTTTTTTTTCCACACCTATAGCCTGGTATTTATACATTCATCCTGTTTCATTCTATCCTTTCTTTTTAAACCATCAGGCTAATCATGAAGCTTTTAATGAGACTGTGAAACCAGTACCAATGACTGGTGTTCATTACTTCTGGAGAAGGCTGGGGTGTTTGATATGCATGAAGCATTGTGCAGATAGCTGTGACTATCAACTGCCATTCGTTGCTGTCAAGCAAATAAATGTTACAGCTGTTTAAAAGTGTTGCTCTTCTTCAAAGGATTTATATTTGAAAAAGAAAATACAAACTAATTAGTACTTTATCTTTGTTTCATCCACACTTTATGTGTAAAGGACTGGAACATCACTCTTACGAGGAAAGGCTGAGAGACCTGGGGCTATTTAGCTTCAAGAAGAGAAGTCTGAGAGGGTATCTTATCAATCCTTATCAATATCTAAAGGGCAGGTGTTAAGAGGATGGCGCCAGTGTCTTTTCAATGGTGCCCAGTGATAAGACAAGGGTTAGCGGTCACGAACTGGAACACAGGAAGTTCCCCCTCAACATCAGGAAAAGCTTCTTTACTGCAAGGGTGACAGAGCACTGGAACAGGCTGCCCAGAGGGGTTGTGGAGTCTTCTTCTTTGGAGTCTTGCAAAACCTACCTGGACGTGTTCCTGTGCAACCTGCTCTAGGTAAACCTGCTTTGTCAGGAGTGTTGGACTAGATGATCTCCAGAGGTCCCTTCCAACCCATACCAATCTGTGATTCTGTGGATGTTGGCTGATGAACAGAAACCTTGTTCTCTATTACTGCTTGCTTATTCAACAGGGTTGGAAATGATAAATATTAGGGTTGATTATATTATAAATAAGAGAGCTAAAGAGGCTGTGAGACCTAAGACACCTGAGACCTAAGGCACCAAATATTTCAGTTATTTGTGTATTTACCATGTTTGTAAAACACATAAACTTTTCACATAACTGTATGCTTGTAGAGTGTGTTTTTAATATGTAACGGAGAGCCTAAAATTCTCACATACTCTTAACCC
Organism: Todiramphus chloris collaris; assembly: GCA_025345505.1. Taxonomy (NCBI): domain Eukaryota; kingdom Metazoa; phylum Chordata; class Aves; order Coraciiformes; family Alcedinidae; genus Todiramphus; species Todiramphus chloris. The sequence continues at coordinate 23,597,919 of JANVCC010010406.1, read as the reverse complement.
ATTTTGCTTTCAGTTGTGCAGGAAGTGCTGTGTTTGGCATACATATTGCGGAAACCTAAGGGAGAAAAAAACCAAGAAAAGCTTAATTACAAGGCACTCCTCCCACTACCATCTCCCAAACAAACCCACTGAAGTTTTATTGATAACAGCCTGTGTATCTGCAGGAAGTTTAGCTGATAAGCTTCCTCTTTATGCCCAAACTGACAGAATGTAGCACGCCTCATCAAAAGATTTAGAGCTGCCTCCTATAAGCAAATAATTCTGTTTCACTTCTCAACTAGATTTAATTTTTCTTCTATATGACCAGAATATCTTACTCATTTAGTAAATCTTAATGCCCATGGAATTTGAACTTGTATATGCATGAGGTATCTATGGCATATTTCTGAGCAAAAACCTTTTGACATGATGGCTAAGAAATATTTGAAAGTTATGGAATCTAGTTAGTTAGAAAAATCCCAAGCAACTGGACTTGTGTGAAAGCTACAAAAGGAATTTGATTTATGTAAATATTCCAGATGACTCTCTTCACAATACCTACAGGGAAAAAAAGAAAGAAAAAAAAAAAAAAAAGAAAGTAGACGTAATATTTCTGCATGTGCTCTATAACATACAGGAAGAAGACTAGTAATTGCCAGATTGCCTTTTTTTTTGTTTTGTTTTGTTTTCCTCCAGGGGCAGACATAGTCCCAGTCCATCACAGGAAAGGAGGAAAGGTGAGGAAGTGGGAATGCCATGTATTTATATGGTTGGGACTGCATGTGACTAGATGGTGCTAGCAGGAGAGTTAAAAACAGATGCATATTTCTGACCTGTGTATCATATTTCTGCATGTGTACACAGACACAGACACACAGAGGAACACTTGTGTGCCCCTGTATGTGTGCATCATTCCACCATTTGTAAAGATTTGACTGCAAACTCTTCTGGCACAGTCACTGCAAAACAGCAGGGGAAGTTCATAGCTGTTGCGGAAGCATTTATGTGCTTACTTTTATTCCTGTGGCTGGTGGATGCTAAGAATTAATCTCCCTAAAACAAAAGAGAAGAAATCAAAGTGAACTCCTACCATGTTTTTAGCATGTGGCTGAACAAATTCCTACAGCTTCAGACCAAGGTGATTTCTGAGCAAGAGTAGTTACTAGACCAGGGTATCTGACTGTGCACAAAAAGAAATGTAGAGCAGAAAGGAAACTGAAATGTGTCTCTGAGCATGTGTTGTACTCGACAATATTTTCCTTTGGTGTAACTAGTCATTTCATAATTTCTTCCTAGGGAATAAGAAGTACAAATTACAGTGAATATGCTTACATGTGGGTGGCTAAACTGTGGTCTATCACCCTGTCTTAATCTGAGCTGATACTAAAATGGACACTTTATTTCCTCGTGTCTGAACCTTTTACTCTATGGTAATGGAAGAGAAAACCCTGTTGACCCCTCTTCTGATTTAATACAAAAACGTGGATCACTTGGGGCTGTTCAATCATCCACAGAGAAATAAAGAGAAACTTTCTTCTGCCACTCAGTGCCACCAAGGGCTGTGGGTTTGCCGAGAGGTAGTAATTTCACTCTTGTAATAAGTTATTGCCCTTGACAATATCAGAGCGGATTAGTATTTGGATATGCTTACTGACCCCACTGTGGGAAGCTTGTTGGATATTTGCTTCCTGTCCACAGTATGAGCATTAAAGTAAAAAAAAAGATAAAATCATAACAACTTACATAAATTGAGGAAGAGTTATTTCTCAACATTCATATTCCAGATGTCCAGAGGAAGAGAAGTAGTTGTTATGAGAGAGCATTAGTTCATAAAAGGGGGAAAAACCTGAATAGTGTGTGATAGGGCAGATTTACTGACAGAGGGAGATAAAGGATCTCAGCAAACTCCTTATTAGTACCTTAACACCTCAGCACAGATGTCATGAGAGAAAGAATAACCCAAGCTATGATTTTAAGGGGACTTTAAACCTAGCTCAACCCCCTTATTAGCACTCAGTAGTACAGCACACATTATTGTGCTACCAGACAGTACTTGTACATCTGTACAGTCCTCCCCACCATTTAGACTGTGACAGATTCCCGTCTTTAAGACTGTACCATTGCACAGCCTCCCCCTTTGCTACTGTGGCTGCATCTAGTTCCATTGGAAAATGCAGATAGACAAAGGATGTTCCTGCTTTGGAGTACCTGCTCTAACCACATACATCTATGCTAGGGAGAACAAGAGCTATATCCTTCCTTTGTTCTGACGTTGGCATCACAGGGTGTTCTTTAGCACTGTGACATGATGTATATGCTTCTTTTCCTTTGTCTCTATAGTAACAGACTTCCAAAACAAGAGATCTCGTGCCTGAGAGCTCAGCCATGAGCAGAGGGAAAATGGAGGACTATACCCCACCAACAGGAAAGGAAAATCTTTAAAAATCATCTGTTTAAATGAAGTGTTATGGATGGAAGACTGTAAATGACACATCTAAGTTATGCTACTTGAAAAGAAGGTACTCTTCCCAATCTCTTTTGATGGATGAGAGGTAAGTTGAAACATTTGGCCTCACCCTAGAAAAAATGAATGGGCATTCTCCAGTCTCAACATTTTCTTTGATTGCACATGATCTGACACAAGTCCTAATGCTGCTCTATGGGCAACCACCACATTTTTTGCCTTCCTCCTTTATCTCCAGCCCCGATCCATTCAACACATGATAGTGCAAGCATACTTCTGAGCAACTGAGTTTGTTCTTGTGTATCACCATCAATTTGCTGTTTCGAGGCACAAGTTCAACCACCCTTGCTCACTTGCAGCATTCTTACATTCCCTTTCATTTACTATGCTATGCTATCATTGCCTCCCCTCTTTGTAATACCATTGTTTACCTACGCATATATATTACCACCTTGCAGTTTCTAGGCTGCCAATGTTTTAGCTGCGTACCAGGGTGAGGGCCAAATATGCAACAGCTTAGTCTGTGCCTTTGGAGCTCAGTATTAAGATTTAAGGAGACAACAGCAGAGTATGTAATGTAGCAAATGTTTTGGGAACCACTGGAATTAAAAAAAACAGAATTAGAAAATTAATGTGATGAAGTGCAGAGATTCATAAAACCCTCCTTGCCAGGTATTGGCTGCTTCCTGTTGAGTTTTAAATAGGGATATTTCTGGCTGAAAAAAAGGAACGTGGACAAAGAGACCTTGTTGATCTACTGTATGCCATAAATTTATTTGCTGTTTGCAGCACTGCAAAAACTATTGTAGCTACTGTGCAGGTTCATGGAAAATATGTGTATTTGTGTGGGGGCTGTGTATGCACACATACATGATGTAGACAGTTTGCTATACTATGCTAAATATCGATATCTAAATTCATCTTATGTGAAAGTGATAATTCAAAGCATTTTAGGGAGTAGGTGCTTGTCTTTCATATTCGCTGCATTTTTTTTTTTGCCAATACATAAATGTTTAGAAAATCCTCCTTGCATTTCACCATCGTCTGTAGAATTGGGGCAGCATATCAACTATGAAAAATACAAGATACAGAAAAAAGCCTTGTGAAATCATTCGTTTGAAGATGAAATAAAAACATAGTTACACCCAGAGATTAATTATGAATAACTGGATATTAGTGCATTGACAATATGCATAGCAACTTTAATCCATTCAGTTAAAGAGCGAAGCACGGATGAGTTAAGTATTTTTTCATCTTCTGTATATTTTCAGAAATTGGTGGAGACAGATGACAGTGAGGGGTGAAAAAGGGTGACAGTTAAAATAAATAATGGTATTATACGAAACATGGAACAAACACACACACACACACACACGAAAAAAAGAAGGGACCTTTACTGGAAGTGATGCAAAAATTCTCCATGGTTTTGTAAGAAAACCTCTCAGTTTCCTTACAATCTCCTATCTGACTCTGTGGGAATCCATTTATTTTCATCTTCCAGCACTGCAGTTATAAAAATAGCACAATGAAAAAATAATACATGTACAATAAAATGGTAACAATAGCCAAGGCCTGTTTGCTTGATGAGAAAGCCAGTATTTGAGCTATGTACTTCGGCTTTGTATATTTTCTTTTGGCTGTAAATTTCATGATTCTTTGCCGTTTCCCTCCACCCTTTCTGAAGCTCATGCACTAAGGAGCCAGAAGTTCAGTCCTGGAGGACAGGAATGAATAAATAATGTGTTTGGGCCAAATATGTATTTGTGTTAGAGAAGGAAATACTAGGAATGAGTAATGTTTGCTTTTTTCTAACCTGCCAACAACTTTGGTAAGTCTAAGGTGAAGCTGGAGATAACTTTGTCTGACAGCATGTTCCATTTACTAGTCAACAAGGAAGCTGCTTACATGCAGGCACTGTAGTACTACTGTAAGTACCACAAAGTTTTCCATGCATACCCTGGAAAGTGACCCTGTGTCCTGGAGCTGTCAGCCTGCAGCATGGTACAACTGCCTGAGCCTGCTTCCATACAGGGATCCTCATGGTGTAGTGGCTTGGGCTGCAGCTCTCTGCAGACTCCTGATTCCTGCATACTTTCCTCTGTCAGGCACCTTTATCTTCCAGTTATTATCTTCATTATTAAAGGCAAGCATCATTCCCTCTTCATGGCTTTTTGTCTCTCTCAGCCTTGTGACCTTTGGTTTCATTTTGTTGACATCCCCTTACGCTAGGGACTGACTGTCAGAAGAGTATAGTTAGGGATTGTTAGTGCTGGGTTCTTTTTATTCTTTTAATGTTTTTTTCAAGAGATCATACATTTTTCCTATGCAGGTTTCATTGCAGGTTATCATGCAAGACTAGGTTCAGCACTCATATGCGTTGGATGCTTGTGGCTTTTGGGGCTCTCTGCATTTCTTCAGAAGTGGGAAGAAAAAAAAGTCACATTTGATGATTATAGTGCAAGTCTCAGTTTTCTATATTTAAAGCATAACAAGATCCAGGTACTGCTGAAGTAATGAATCACTGTAATTTACATATACAGGTCAGCAGAGGACATCCACAGAAAGCTGAAAAGATCCCTTCAATCAACACCCTCCTTTACTACACCCATAGCAGCCGCCTCTTTGCAAATCCAGCCCGATGGATACACATTCCTGATTACCGATCCTTTTAAACAGCTAACAGGTTTCCAGATGAGGAGGTCACACTTTTCACTGCTGGGAGGAGGCCGTGCAACACAGAAGGACCTTTGCCCCGCAAAAGATGTAGCAGGGCTTGGTTGCCACTCGCAAAACCGGCAGCTCCGTCAGGGAAGAAGGTGTTCCCCGTTTACTCTGACATTTCCCTCTGCAGCCGGTCAGATGAAGTCAGCGGCAGGGCCAGGCAGCAGTCCCGGAGTTCAGGTGCCGGTGACACCCAAAACCACTTTCTCCACTCCCTGCCCGAGCCGCCTCTGTAGGAAGGGGGAAGGGCAGGATCGCTTCCTTTTGCTGGCATGAAACTCGGCGGGGGGCGCCGATGAGGGAAGGACCTTCCCCAACCCTTTTGCAGTGAGGGGGGAGTGGCGAGAAAAATCTCCGTGTACACACGGTAGATGGGGAGAAGGGAGGCTCGGGGGCGCCGAACCAGGGCGGTGTGCGGGCCGAGGGCTGCGGGGTGTGTGTGTGTGTGTGTGTGTGTGTGTGTGTGTGTGTGTGTGCGTGTCCGCCCTGGCTGCCGCGCCGGGGACACAACGTTCCCTGCCCGCCCCCGGACACGGCTTGAATCTCCCCAGCGGCGGCCGCGCTCCGGGCACCGCGGAGATACAGCCCGGAGATACAGCCCGGAGATACAGCCCGGAGATACACCCCGGGGGCGGGGAGGGACCAAGGAAGAAAAGGAAAGGAGGAGGGGTGCAGGAAAGGGCTTGTTTCCTCCTAAGTACTTAGGGCGGGAGGGTGCGTGTTTGCTGCTTTTATTATTTACTTATTGATATTATATATATATATATTTTTTTTTTTTTCACATTTAAAAAGAAAGTAAACAAAAGACCTTCAAGGCAAGCCGCATCCATAAACAGCTGTGCTTTGAGAAAAGATGGAGAAAGGGAAAATGACATGGCAAACCTGCTTTTACAGAAAGAGATTTATGGCACTGTTGTTTCTTTGCCTGCCTGCCTGCCATTGTTAAACGAGTACTTTTCCTTTGCTCTCCCCCCCCGGCTCTGAACATTGTACTTCAGTTCCTTTCACACTGACCTCACCTGAGAAAGAAAAGCCCAAAGGTTCGACAAACACCTCATCCCCACAAGGTTTTTTGTTTGTTTGTTTGTTCGTTTTTTGTGGATTATTTTTTTGTTTTGTTTTGTTTTGTTTTGGTTTTTGTTGTGTTTTAACAACTATGTGTTCAAAGCTGGTGGCTCTCAGAAGTTTTGTGCCACCCTGGTGCAGTTCCCAGGCAAGGCTGTGTAGAGCTGCCAGGACCACAACACCACGTGAAAGGTGTAGAGGAGTCAATCAAGTAGTTTCAGCCTGCAGAAGGTAAACACGTCAGCAGGTTTGGGAACACAGGTGCCTTGGCATCATGGGCTTGTTCCTTGGCGCTGCATTACTATGGGTTGCCTCTGTGAAAGCTTCATTAAAAGGAATGACTGGATTAGCAGCATGCTGAGGCATTTTTCTTGCTTAGTGCAATCAGTGCTGTGCCAGTCTTGGATCAACATGAATCAATAATCTCTAGAGATTTTGGTAGCTCTTTAATTTCCTCTATTTCAAGCAAACCTCACACATTCACAGCTTTTGAAAGACTCCCTGGCTCTCTCTAACTTGGTTTCATAATGGAGATTATGGAGTTAACTCACTCAATGTGTATTCGCAGCAGCTAATCTCACCACCTAGTCCAGTTTAACTGACTTCTAATTTATTTCTCAGTGCCAACTGGATGCCATCTACATAAGTGTTTTGGTAGCAAACTGGGATTTATATCACTGCAATCCTTGATGTGTTCCAATCCGTTAAGCAGCTCATTGAATTCTTTAAGAATAATTTTTGTAGCCTGTTCAATAACTAAATGATATACCCCCTTGTGGTCTGCAGTTCAACCTCACTGAGCAAGGACCTTTTTCCCTTTATTTTACTACTGTATTGCCCCGAATGTAAGATAACTGTCTTGCCTCTCAAATGCAAAACGTGCAGAAGAACCCCACCACTCTCCCTGTGGAGCTCATTCCCTGTGTACTGTCTGGAAGGCCATACCATACCCCCTTTAAATGTGGTGCAAACTGCCTCCTGACAGATGTATCCAGCAAGGACAAGAGCAACCTCCCAGGCAGCACTTGCTCCAGTCTTTGGTCCAGAAGGGCATCTACACGTGGCACCCTTTTTGTCTGATTTGTGCCTTTTTGCAGCTGGTCCCCAGCAGTGCGCTGGGAGCTGAAGCACCCCATGGAATGGGGGGAGTGTAGGCAGAGAGGAGGCATACCAATGTGGGTTAGGACACCGGGGGCTTGTTACAGGCTCTAGACCTATGTGCAGATGGGGGAGGTATGTCGGTCCTGCCTCATGCATTCCTTGCCTGCTAGATAAGGGGACTCCTAGTCCACTCCCTTGTTGGGAAACATCTGTCTTGTTCTTTTTCCACCACAAGATACCCCTTGTCCTTGTCCCATGTCCCATCAACACTCTTCTCCCTCTGCTTTTTGTCCTTCATCTTCCAGCTGCTCTGACTTTTGTCTTTTCTCAGGTTCTGGTACCTAGCACTGCACTGCCCCCCACTTCTTAACAGCTAAATGTGTCTGTTTCACAGCCTTGTGCATTTTATCTTATCCACAGCATGAGAGAACTACTTTATTTCTCTTTCCTTGTGCTTTACAAGGCTGCTGTGCCATAACTATGCAAGACCCATCCAGAAGTAATCCAAGGTCGATTCTTTTCTGTGAAACAGGGCTAAACTACTTTTCATAGGATGGGGGCCAGGATTATGTACACTGAGCAGCAGGGCGTGGTAATTTCATGGGGTGGGGAGGCAGATGGATCAAATTTGCAGGTATTCCAGAAGCACAGTACTCCAGGAAATCACTTGGGCTTTTTGTACCAGTGGTCACTTGAATTCGAGCTGTATCCTGGACATCTGGAAAAAACAATGACCTTGTTCTCCCTTCTATGAATGTGAATCAACTGTGCATGCAGCTGATTTGTATCAGGGGGTTGATCTGTCTGAAAAATGGTCCTTTCTGTGTTGTTACTCTACTGGATTGGGTTAGTGATGTGACTGAGCCGACATGGTGTGGGGGAGAGCCAAGCTAGAGGTGTGGTGCACAGAGATGGGACAGCCTTTTTGTCCCATCTTATGCATGCATTCCTACTTGGAATGAATTCGGGGGCTTGATAAGGCCCTTCGGTGAGACACATTGGCCTCTGGGCCATAAATTCAAGGTTCTTGTGCTAGGAAGTGTTGATTTTAAGCCCTGGACAAAAAGGTGGAGTTTAAGACACACCTGTCTTTTCAGTGTTTGCTAATTAATCTTGCTTACCTGGCTCCTAACACAGCTGCCTGTTTTTTACGAAAGCTTCCTTGTTTTCTGTGCTTTGCAGAGCAGGGCAGTGTTACACAGGTACAGTGTCAGCATGAAGAGCTTAGGGTGTTTTTTTCAGCTTCTTACACTACTCTGTAAAACAAGCTGGGATTTCCATCCTAAAATTACATGATCAGTGTCTCTCTAGATCATGACTGTAGCAATGCTGTGTTTGGAGGCACTGCTCTCCAGGAAGTTCAGCTTTTACTGTGATGCAGAACTATTTTTGTATAAATAGGAATAACATTTTTTTTTTAATTTCATGACTTGCCCACTAGCCCATATGTAACTGTATTTTTGGATTGATTTATTTATGGGGTTTTTTTTCTGTGCTTTGTAGTTTTTGGAAGCAGGGTTGTGCTCTTGCAAAGCAGTTGTTTTACTATGTTCCTGCCATTTTCAAGGAACTATTTTTTGTCATCAGATTGCTTTCACATCTGAACCAGGAGATGGCACGTTTCTTTACCCCTCTGCTCTGTCTTCATGTAACTGTGCACATATAACTGTACAGACAGGCTCAGTTTTTCTAACACTCATTAATGCTTTCCCCTTAGAATCCAAATTTCCACAAACCCTGCAAAGATCTAATATTTTTCAGAGAGCCAAGGCCATTTGTCACAATAATTTTGCTTTGACATGACCACTGGCTACACCACAAGCTAATTTAATCCCCAATTACTCCATTTGATAGCTGTTCAAATTCAAAGGACTTTGTCTTATCCATTAGGGTGACATGTCACATAGATCTTACAAAGAAAATATTAATTCTCCAAGTGCATTCTTTTGAATGGGCAGAAGTCTCAATTTTTTTTTTTTTTTTGAATAAACTGTTTCAGTAGTTTGTGATTTTCTTTGGGTATCCATGGGAGTAGATTGTAGGTCTCCAGTAGCTCTGGGCTTGCTGCATGCTGCAGTCTGGAAGGTCTCATTCTGAATTACTTTCTTTCAGTATCACTTCATCAGGCGATAATGGGAAGTGTTTTAACTATTTCCAGCAATTTTATCAAGTTCCCTTCCAGTCTAGAAGTTGCAGGCAACTTTGTTTTCTCCATTTTCAGTTGTCTTTGGGACCATGCATTACTAAGTTGTCACAAAAAGACAATAGCCCCAGTCTTTACCACGGAGTAAGGTCACTGTATAAGGCAGAAGGGGAGTTATCATCTCAGTTGATAATGATGGGTGACAACAAGCTATTACTTTTTCCATGGCAGCGCCTCCAGCCAGGTGGGCTGAGCACCTCCTCAGTGGTTGTCTTGCTCTCTGCCCTATTGGAGGTACAGCTTGCAGTCATCATTATTGTGATGACAGCTGATGTTCTCCAGATCAGTGAGGGAGGGAAAGGGTGATACTGCCTTCCATGTATTACAGCATAAATAAAAATTAATCAGATGGGAGTGAGAGTTGCAGAAAAGGGTAGATGATCAATGCCTGCACTTGCCTCCTGTTTCTATCTGCAGGTCCACAGATGTAAAATAATGAAGAAGTCGTAATTCTTTTCTTCTTCAGAAGTGAGGCTTTCATCTGTGTCTGGGGAGGAAGCATCTGTATGTCGTCAGCAGTCCCCAGACAGAGTCACTGTGGTCAGGGTGAACTCAGATGCTGGGAATCCTGGGGGAGTGCACAGTGCGGTCTCCTTTGATGCCACTTGAAGATGAGAGCACTGTGTCCTTCCTCCCCCAGCATAGCTCTGCTCTGTCATTCCCTGCCTCCCTCCTGTTGAGTGTCCAGTGCTTCCATCAGTAACAGTGTTCTCCACCCCTCCTGGCTTTTATATCCTTTGAAACCTTGCCTGCTGCAAGTGAGGCACTGATAGCAATCTACAGCTCTTCCCACTCCACCTTGAGTTTTATTTGGGGGAACCAAAGAAACAAATTCCCTCGAGACCTGACAGCAAGAAATTTCATTTCTGTAGTAGGGAGTGTATGTACTTGAACCACAGAAACTGTATTAAGATGTTAAATATACATGCATATGTACACATATATGTATGTACACACATATGTTTTATATATTGGTATAAAAAAGCTACAGTTTTCTCTCTCTGTGTATGTGTTTTTTGAGAGACTGTTGTTGATGACTTCATGAAAGCTTCTGATGTAATTAGCCTGTCAGAATGGCTCACTAATCCTCATTACTTTTGCTTATTTGGAACTGTTCCAGCTCTTGCATCCGTTCCCTACAGTCATCCTTAGGCCTTAAATTTAGTGTAAGATCTTTAGCCTTACTGACAGCATATAGGTCTGGCTGATGTCTTCTCCTTTTTTTTCCAGAAGACAGGCACACTTCTGTTGTGATCTGTCATTTGAGTAAGTAACAAACTTGCATCAGGAGGCTGAGCAGCATTACAGCACTTCACTGTGAGGAAACATGATGCACAAATGTACCCATGACCAAGTTACATTTGAGGAAGAACAAAAAAAAACCCAACCCAAAACCAACCCCCCACAAACAAACAAGCAAAGAAAACCCAACCACAACGAAAAGTAGGGTTCAAGTTCTGATCCACAGATACGTTTGGAATGGGGTTTAGTGTCTGCATTAGAAGCTTAAGGTTAGACTCTCCAGAGGGGACCTGAATTCTACTGCACTCCAAGCTTGTGAAATATTTTTGTAAGATTTGAGAATGAAGGTTGTGCTTGTGTTATATGAACCTTTTAAGCTCAAGATCCCGAAAGAATACCTCCTTTTGTGGGATGTTGCTAGCTAATAATTTAGAAAATGCACGTCTGGTCTGGGAACCAGGTCAGAAATCTGCAAGGCTGTCTTTGTGTTTGGCAGATTGATGAAATGTGATTTCTTCCTCTCTCCAGTTCAACAGCTTTCATTTAGTTGAATGGAAGTGGTAGGCGCTCACTGAAAAGGGTAAATAAGTTAAACAAAGCATCTTTCTAGTCTGAAGTGGGAAGGCAAACAGATCCCATTGCCATCACAGGAGGTATTACGATTGTATTACAATGGTGTGTTGTGGACGGGATTTGCAGACCAGTGGCTATGTGTGGGTATGGCTATGGAAGCTTTCTGGTAGGATGGGTAAGTCACTGGACACTGTGGACATTCAACCCCTGGCAGATCTGGGTACCAAGAAAGAGTACTTTGAGTTTTGCTTGTTTAAAAGGAGTTGAGTTGGAGGTCGGCCTACTTTTGGGTAGCTTTTTCACATGCAAAAGATATGACTCATGTTGGGAATGTAATCTGTGATCTGAGAATACATGAGTATTTTAGGAATCTGTGTGTCCTCAGTGATGAAGGAAGCAGAGTATGTATCAGAGCAAAGGCTGTTTTTCTGAACTTTTCTGTTGAATTTCTTGACTCATACATTTATTGATTTTCAAACTGTTATGTGTATTTACAATGACAGATCAGTACTACTCAAGCATCAGAGCTTGTAACCCTATTTTTAAATGGTTGTATTTGTATTTAAAAGTTAAATTGGCATAGAAATTTTTGATGAAACATCTAAGTAGGCTTCTCTTGCTATCACTGATGATCTGCAAGTTCAAACTGTACTCTAAAAACCTGTATTAAGCAACATTTTCTTGGCAGATTTTCTGACATAAATGTTTTCATCTGAATACATTTATCTTTCTTTTTTTTTTAAATTTTTTTAAACTCCTGGGTATGAGTATAGGGACACTTTTCATCTCTGCCAGATTTGTTGAATATATAACGTATATTCTGTGAAATGTATGTGAAACCAGACTTAACAAGTCTGGCAAGGCAGAATTTTCTTGTGACAAGTTCTTCATCCTGAGAAAAGGCTGCAAAAGAACTGGTAGGAACTGCTAGCGGTGGTGGTGCAGCAAGTGTTAGAAATCAGGGAACTCACTTAAATATCTGAATGTGAATTTAAATGCTTAGTTTTGAAATCTCTGGCCGTGAGTTAGTCAGCTTATGAATTTTTACAAGCACTGCTGTGTATCTGTAACATCATGTGAACTTTGAACTAAAGATGCTTGACTGTGGGTGATAATAATCTTTGACTTGTTTAGCAAGGCCATATATGTAAAAAATAATGATCCAATCACATGGAACTACTTTTAAATTTTCTTTTTTTTTTTTTTTTTCGTTTTTTAACAACAAATCTCTTTTGGCTATAGATCACACAGGAGAAATTTTAATAATTTTTAGAATTAGTTTGGCCAAGCCCAGTGTTAAGGTAGTACTAGATTACAAGTCTGGCTACTAGATTTGTGTCATGCCTTTACAGTGACATAGTGTGGAAGTTACCTGCCACCTAGGGCATTTTTATGTCAGCCTCACAGAAGTTGTGAATAGAAGGTGGAAGACTAACTCCGGCCATTTTCCTTCTTCCTCTTGCTATGTAGTGCAGTCCAATAACTTTAAAATTATTTGCAGTTGCAGATAAAAGGATGACTGTCGCTGAGAAATTAAACTAATTTTGTATTTTTTTCAAGAACAAAGAAGAGTCATTAAGACCTCTGTAATAGTGATGCCTGATAATAGATAAAGCTCTTTTATGAACCAGATATAGTCAGTAAACAGAGCAAGTGACAAAGCATGCTTGAAAAAGGACAAGATGCTTAATGGATTTATGCCTAACTTTGATAAATTTGGGTATTATTTTTTGTGTTCCTGCCAAAGCTGCTTTTTTAAACTCCTAGTTTTCACCAGTACCGCTTGAACTGGACAGTTTGTACTAAACTCCTCTGAGAGCTGACAAACAGGGAGGATAGAAATCCTTGTCTGTTTCAAATACCACATGAAGACAAAACCAAGAGAGCAGGTCATTCACCTCAGCTGTGGATAATAAAACATGTAGGCTTGTGCTTCTTGCAGGGTCCTCTCCAGGAGAGATGCAGCTGCATCCCAGGCTGTTGCTGCTCTCAGCTGCCTTGTTAGGTGAAGTGTCTGTGTTAGGACAGAGGTGAGGAGCTCAAGGTAGGCAGGAGCCCAGCGTAGGGAGGAGAACCTCACTGTGCCATCTGCTGTGCAGGCACCAGCTAAAAAAACCCATGGACTATGGACTTCAGAAGCCTATATCATAAGGGAGTGTAGGAAACCGAGAGACAAGAAGAGGGAAGCAACTTGAAGGTTGACCCTTGAACTGAGACTTGAACAGGACTTTAAAGGACCTGTGGTAGAGTAATAAGAACCCTTGGGAGTCCTTCCCAGGCATGCAAAGCAGCATATGAGGGAGGTTGGCATCATGACTGACTGGAGAAGTAGAGAACAGGCAGGGGCATGAAACTGAAAACAAATGCATTGTCTAGAGAAGAGAATGGCAGTGCAGCCATATCCACAACATATGTTCCTCTCCTATGCTTGTTGGTCACTGCTGAGAGTCTGCGTCAGCAGTGAGGCAAAGGTGGCTGTTGTCCACTGTGACTGTTTGCAGTTTGGAGTTTGCTAGGTTACGGCTTGGTTAGAACTGGAGTTAACTCTCCCTATCCTTTCTGGTGCTTCCTGATGAAGTTTATAATATTGTACAGAAGCAAACAGAGGAGAATGCAACCCTCAGTTCTGCTGATGGATAAGATCAGATGCTTTCAGAATTGGCTATAATTTGAAAACCAGGTCATAAATTAAAGAGGTCACAATCAACTTGAAGGTCAGATTTTCTTTCTGACATAGTTTTCCATATTGCTGCAGATAAAAGATGAGATTCTTTCAGTTGCAGCACCAGATGCACTGCTTTGTTAACATTTCTGTGTTAGGTATAGCATTTGGATTAATTTCCCTTTGACTTCTTCCTCAAGGCAGTGTGTTGGCTTTTATGTGGGTCTTTCTCAGCGACGTAGGAGCGAGGGGCACTCGGGAGCTACTGAAAGTCTTTAAAATTAATTTCAGTTGTTCCAAAAATAGATGTTGAGTTGTTGATCTCATTTTAGAGTCTGTATCATGCAAATTGAAACACTGGCTTAATTCTGGTCTCTTCTTATCTGAGGGTAAGCCAGGATTAGTGCTGCTGAAGAGAAATGAAATATAACTGACGTGAAGTTAAAGGTAAGAAAGAGACCTTTTAGGTATATTCCATTTCATATTTTTGGCAATGTTCTAGCAATTGAAGTAAACCCCCTAAAACTTGGAAACAGAACTGTTGATTAGAGAACCATCTTTCAGCTGCCTGGTCTTCTTTGATGTCTGAGAGGCAGGCTGCAGGGACAAGGATGAATGTTGTGCAGTGGAGGAGAGAGGTGGGTCTGGGAGCTGGGCAGAGGGAGCCAGAGGGGAACTGGTCATGGGGAGCAGGTAACCTGTCTGTGGCAGGTTGTGTGCCCCCCTCCCAGATGCCAACCCTGTACTTCACAGTAGTCACTCTGTTAATTCAAGCACAAAGCTGCTATGCTGCAAGCTCCATCTCTGCTATGGTCCAGTATAATTAAATATGACAAATATCTGGCAGGGGTGAGTGCATGGGTTGTTCTCTTCCTTTAAGAAAAATGCAAATAAATAGGTGTCCCAAACTACTAATATTAATCTTTCAAAGTTGCACATTCTTAAGTGTAGAAGGTCTACCCTTAGAAGTACCCATGTAGCCTCAAGAGCCCTGAGGCTTGTGTCTTCAGCAGTCTTGAATTATATGATTATATACCATCTTATCCTCAGCCTGTGCACAGGATGGAATTGCTTTGGGGATGAATAAGAGGTGTGCAGCAAAGGAGGCTTTTGTCTGCAGGAATCAGATTTCATTTCTTTCTGAAGTCTGAAAAAAGCTGATTAATATCTAACAAGCCCTCAAGTGGAGAAAAATGTATTTGGATTTTGGTGTGGTTTTTTAGAAAATTTTCTTCTTGAGTGGGTATTAGGGTTTTGGGGTTTTGTTTTTTTTTTTTTTGTTTTTCCTTAAGAGTATTTCAGTTATCAGGAAATAGAAATACAATTTTAGCTTTCTGGATACCCGAGTTGAACTTTGACAATTTTCTCGCAAGGACAAACTGATGATGACAAGGCCCTTTCAGCCCTGGTGCCATTAGGTGGGGGACTGTGAAGCCTCCCTTCTCCTGCCTGGCTCATGAGGAGGTGAAGGAGGCTGTGGGGGAGCTCAGCTGTGGCAGTTGAGCAGACAGATATCAGCATGCTCAGACAGGGAGGAAAATTGTCTGGTTTTGGGTGGGTGGTGGAAGAAGGACTGTGTTTACTTCTGTAGCTTTTCTACATCACAAAGAATATTTGATTTTTATTAAGGGACATTTTCTGTCACAAAATAACTCCCTGTGGAGAGCTTCCTGCCAGTAGTCATGAATGAGACAGGGTTTCCACAAAAAGGAAAGAAACTCTGATGGAGAAGTCTTCCTCTGAAGGACTGGGTTCTGTCCCAGTTTCTGCCACAAAGCAGTGATGGTTTTTACTAAGTTATTTTGCTTAAACTTTTTGCAATCATCAAATCTCCCTCATTTTAGAGATACCTTACCCGAGGCCATTTGCAAAGGCAATATATGTTTGCAGGTTTAGAAAAAAGCCACGAAGAATACCTGAAATGGATAACATTCAATATAAAACATGCTAGAGGTTTAGGTTGTAAGTTTTTCAAGTTGAGTTCCCACAATTGCAAACCCTTTTGTAAACTGAGATTCTTAACACTTAGTTATGTCGAAGTTGTTGTGGAAATAAATTAATTCATAAACATGTAAACCCACTTGATAATTTAACAATGACTATCACAGGAAAAGTCATAATAAAATTACAAGTTGATCTTCAACAGCAGGCTGAGAAAGATATGCAGAGACTGAAGAGAAAACAGCATAGCTGCTTATTAATTTAAAGTCCACCTGTGGGTAGGTGTCAGGGGAAGAGAGAATAGTATTTAAAGACGTAAATCAATCTACCATTTTGTGCAGGAAGGGAATGCATTGATGACCTTTTGATTGTCAACTTTTTAGAGCTTTGCAACTTTAAAAATGCTTTTAAATGTAGGATAAAAAGAAACTAAGAGTTGTAATGGAGATACCTGTACCTTCAAAATACAATGAAACAAAGATGCATGTTCATTTTACTGCTTGCAGTTTTGAAAGACCTGAAAGCTGCGTAGGAAACGTTGAACTGCTCCTACTGAAGCAGGCTTATTGTACTGATTCTAGAGTGAGCTATTTAGCTGAAGAATGTCACAAAATACCTATTTACAGTTCAAGTAACTTGCTCTGGCGGAGTCTGTGACCCTTTTGGAGAAGTTTGATAACTCAGTTACAAAAACAGTATTTGGCTGAAGGAGAAGATCTCAGCAATTTGAGTACTTTCCTATTAACTCACCCATGAAGAATTAGGTGTTAAACACCTTCAAATGATTTGATCTTGAGTCACAATCTAATTAAACATCAGTAGAAATACTAACTTCTGATTTCATAGACCTGAGTGCGGAGAAAACTGGCTTTTTTTCTGCCACCTAGAAGTCTGTGTGTTTTGTAAGAGATGGGTTTTTCTTGAAGCTTTAATAGAAGCAGCAGTTTCAAGTGCTAGCTGCAGTTGCAGACTCTTTTACAAAACATGCTTCAAATTAATAGGTGCAAGAACTAATTTCCCAGAAAAAAAGGTTTAGATATACTCTTGTTTATCAGATAATCTAAAATGTCCCATTCTTTTCTTATCTGGTCAGAGAGAATAGGCTGCAGAACAGGCTGCTTGTGAATAGTCAAAAACTATACTTGCAGATGTTTGACAGATCGCTTAAGCAGAGAGTAATTCTGAGAAGACTAATACTAGTCCATGTACTGTTTTCTAACAGATGTCAATTTAATGAAATCAAATTACTGTATTAATAAAAAATATTGGCCAAAAATTACCTGAAAAGTTATAACCCTGCAAAGTTTAGTAGAGAAATTTTATTTACTTGTAGGACATTGCTCCTCCTGTCTTTTAGTTATTGGATCATTTTCCAGTGCTTTTTTAGAAAAAAGCATAATACAAAACAATGAAGGTTTTGAAACTGTAGGATCAACTTTATCATGCTATTTAACTTTTGGGGTTCTCTTTGAGGGGGTGGGTGGTGAAAAAATGCAGGTAAGAACCCCACAGAAATGCATGGACATGTTACTGCTTTTAGGGGAGAGGGACAAGGTCTGGGTTGAGTACACTGCAGAGTACTTTTCTGACATGAAAATGGGAAGTTGCAGTGAATAGTGGTGAGACTTGAGAGTGGTATGACCCTTTCAGCTGGTGTTCATAATCCACCAGAACAGGTACAGGAAATGGTACAAAAGTCAAAAACCTCACATCACAATACCCATACCAGATAATGGTGCAGATGACAATGGTTATAACATTGTTAGTGGTCTATGAAGCACTCAACACAACTGTGCTCCTTCTGTCCGTCAAAATCCAAGTGAATCTGTGCCAAGAAAGACAAACAGCAGTCTGCTTTCTGATGCCCTATGGTGTGCTACAAGTAGTGGTTCATGTTAGTGGCTCTGGAACAAATGAGTGCATCTTAATCAAGAGCATGGTTGGGAAGAAAAGGAAAGCTGCAAAGATTGCCTGTGACCCAAACATAGGTAACAGAAGCAATGGGAATCTTAGTTGCAACTAAAAGCTCTAATCTGAGGATGGTCCTACAAGCTACAGCTTATTAAAGCACCCTCCTGGGGAAGTGCTTTGCCATTCTGTTACAGATCTCCATTTCTGCCCCAGATCTTCCATTTGGAAGCTACTCTTTTATTCTTAGAGGCACTTCCTCACTGAAAGAGAACGGTGGCTTATGTAATGCCCTTATTTAGGACAGCAGTGACCATACAGCTTATAGCAAACGGCCTTACCTGTTGAAATCACCCAGCTTGCTTTATTCCACTTGTTATGAGCAAAAGGCAGGTGCAGATCCCTCACAGGGATGAGGCACGACACTCAGCAAGCGAGAGCTTTGGTTTTATGGAAAGCTCAGCGTTACCATGGTGGGAGCCCCGGGATGCCAACACTAATCAAATGGGGACCCAATGCAGTGGAGCCCTGCTCAGGAGTGAAGCTCAAGGGAAAGCACCGCAGGGATGGATAATAAAACTTGCGCTGATTAACATATCATACATATTGCAATGTTCTATTTTGGTCATTAGTGAACTCGCTGATGTAATGCTGTTGTCTGAATTCTGAGATCTGCAGCTGGCTGTCATATTAGCACTTCTGCACAGATATGTGCAGATGGGAATGAAGCAAACTACCCCAGGCTTCCATGAAAAGGAGATGAGACATGCCTGGGACTCTGTGTACCGGGGTGGGGAAGGCAAACTGTCCTGGGTTACCGTAACGAATTCTCCTTGTACCCTGCAGCACCCCAGTGTCTCTTAGTGCCATGCCTGCTCCCTGCATAGCTGGTGAGCCATTACTCTGGGATGACCTAACCTTTCCTTGCTGGGAGCTGTATGACTGGGATGTGTGTTGAGTAGTAACAGCGCTTGTACCTAAGCACTGCTATAATTCACTGAAATGATTGTAGTGGTGTACAGTGCAGATACTTTGCTTCCTGATCTGTGTCGCTTAAATTTGCCAGGAGGAAAGGTGGCAGCTGGCTAGTAGAGTTCACGCTTGTAGATCCACACTGGCCTCTTAAGTTGCTGTTTGGCTCACTATACCATGCATCATCAGTATACTACACTGTAGGTGTGGCAGCAGTGAGCTGGTAGCTGTCTACAGGTAAATGTTCTAGTTCTTTTATTTCCAAGATTTGGCTGGGGAAATCACTTGAAAATGCTGACTGAAAGAGGGAGTGAAAGGGACGTTTACCCTTAACTTTTCACTGATTATAGCTCTGACTCATTATAAGCTATGAATTACTATGATTTGTGGGCACAGGTAGGCTTTAAGAGACTGATGTTATATTTGGAAATGTAGCCATCAATAACAATGTCAGTAATAGCAATATATGCTTGCAGTGTGCTGCTATAACTGGAATAAAAGATAATTAAAAATCTTTTTCTTTCAGCCCCAATTATTGGGACTGTAGTGCTGTCAGCTTGGGGCAATGTTTTGCCCTGATACTATAACAATAGCTTTTACACAGACGTTCAGGGCTGTTAAGTTGGCCAGCCTCACTGAAAGGACATAAAACCTTGAATGCAGCTACTATGTAAATTCTGATGAATCATTGCAGCCCACATGGTTTATGAACCACCAGCACGTACAAGAAGTGGGCTAAAATGAGTTTTCTGTAGAAAGCCGTAAGAAAGTAAGGTTGACACATAATGTTATGAAAAATTGGAGGCAGCTCTTACTCATCTGAGTTTAGAGGCTCCTTTATTTAGAACAGAGGGCAAACATCACTGATGACACTATGCACTGCTGGTCAGATTGATTTCATTTGTTGTGCTGACTTTTGCTGCTAGTTATTTAAGAGCCCAATTCGAGTAATTTGGTTGCTTCAGTGGAACAGGCCGTTGGCCGGTTTGGGCTTAACCAAGGTGAGACTTCAAAGTGTCTGTATATTTCTCCTTCCATTTGCAGTTTTGATACTCTGTTCAGAATGTGCAGACACTGATGTTTCATTTGCTATGTGAAGGCAGTTGTTATTGAGGAGTTTATTTATGAAAGTTGGTTTTTTTAAAATTTTATCTATGAATTAAGATACTGATTTTGATCTCAGCGTTCCTGTCAGGTGGATGCTTTCAGCAAGACTTATTTGTTATTTGTATATCAATAGAGCTAAGTGACTCGGGACACAGGCATGCATGTTCTGCTCCCATTTCTTTTCAGCTATGGCTGTTCTGCTCACCACAGTGGAAACACAAAGCTGGTTCACAACAGTGTAAGAGGTGTTGCTTGCTTAATGTCTCTGAATGTTCATTTAGCACTATTGTTTAATATTTTGGTTACAAAAGGAGAGAGACTTGAGATGTAAAGAGTATTGAGTAGAAGACCTTTGACAGTTGGTTCCCTGCTTTGACAGATTTATATTTAAGGAAACCTCAAAGTATGAAACAGAGGAACTAACACCTTTTAGGCTAATTGACTACCTGCTGTAAAATGGAGTGAGCTGGGACTTAGACCTAATTGTAAAGTCTTCAGAAGGATAGACTGGCATGTAGGGATTGTCAGGATTTCTTTGCAGCCCTGGATAGAATCCTTTTTTTTTTTTTTTTTTTTTTCCTGGATGCAGGAGCAGAAGCATTACAGGTGGTCCTATGCTGCTCAGAGCCCTGAGAAACAAACTTGTGAATCTTGTGGTAGCTCAGATGCTTGGGTGGATGCAGTAATCAAGTTTTTCTGTGGTTCAGCTTTTGCACTGCATTAAATACATAAGAAAAGAAAGATGGTAGCAGAAGACCCCTCACAAATTCCAGATTAATAAACTGGTTGAAGATGTTATATTGCCACAGTATGGGCTTAAAATCTTTAATACTAGTCTTCACTGTTTTGAGTCCTTTCTCCTGTGCAATGCTTCTGTTGGCAGACATGGAGCTCAAGGAGAGTGGGATTTAGCACTGGATCTTCAAAATGATGTAATATCCTGGCCACCTAATAAACTTATACACAAAAGTTTGAGAAGCTTGCCTAGCTGTTGCCTAATGCAGTAGGTGCCTGAAGTTCATAGCTGCCTGTGTTTTCCAAAAGTCTCCTGGGGAAGATGTACCCAGAACATTGTACACACGATTTTTTCTTTTGACTTCCAAGCCCAGGAGGCTTAAAATAGGGCAACTCAGAAGATGTGCAATAAAACAGGGAGCAGGAGAAGCAGCTGGTTATGTCATTGGTGTCCCCTAATCTTATACAGCATATAAAAAGCACTCTGAAAGATTTCCCACATTTTACAATCTCTTCTCTGCCTGAAACTCTTCAAACTGCACCAGGGGAATGCCTTCACACAGTTTTGCTCTTGGCTTTGGAGCCCTCTGGCTCAATGACCAGCTTCAAATTGTCTCCTGACTGAGAGTGGTTTGCCCCAGAATAGTCACAGATGGAAAAGTGATCAGCTGCTCTCTGGGGATGTGGGAGAGAGGGATTTGTCTTAGATGAATTTGACTTAGAGGAGGGATTGTACCCGATTTTAACATGTCAGGGACTAATACTGTAAAAAGCAGGGTTCTTGGTTCTGAAGGATAAATACAGTTTGCAGGCTTTCTCCTACTTCTTGTATGTGGGAGCAGGAGGACAGACAGAGGCATGCTCTGTTGGGAGATTTAGGTCCTAATTAAGGACCTGCTTTCTCAGGAGTTTTGGCCTTAGACAGCAGTTTCACATAGAAACATAGACTCTTCTAGGTTGGAGAAGACCTTTAAGATCAAGTCCAGATGTTAACCCAGAACTGCCAAGTGCACCACTAAACCATGTCCCTTAGCGCCACATCTACACATCTTTTAAATATTTCCAGGCATGGTGACTCAACAGCTTCCCTGGGCAGTCTGTTCCAGTGCTTTACAACCCTTTCAGGGAGGAAATATTTCCTAATATCCAACCTAAACTTCCCCTGGTGGAACTTTAGGCCATTCCTTCCTGTCCTATCACCTGCTACATGGGAGAACAGACCAACCTTCACCTTGCTACAACCTCCTTTCACGTAGTTGTAGGGAGTGATAAGGTCTCCCCTCAGCTTCCTCCTGGCTAAACAACCCCAGTTCCCTCAGCCACTCCTTGTATGACTTGTGCTCTAGATGTTTCCCCAGCTTTGTTGCCCTTCTTTGGACATGCTCCAGCACCTCCATGTCTTTCTTATAGTGAGGGGTCCAAAACTGAACACAGTATTCAAAGTATGGCCTCACCAGTGCTGAGTACAGGGGGACAATCACTTCCTTAATCCTGATGCTACACTGTTTCTGATACAAGCCAGCATGGTGTTGGCCTTCTTGGCCACCTGGGCACATGGTAGATAACACAGCCAGGTCCTTTTCTGCTGCACAGCTTTCCAGTCACTTCTCCCCAAGCCTGTACTGTTGTCACATGGGACTGTTGTGACTCAAGTGCAGGACCTGGCACTTGGTCTTGTTGAACCTTGTACCATTGGCTTCAACCCATCAATCCATCCTGTCCAGGTCCCTTTGAAGAGCTTTCCTAGCCTCCAGCAGATCAACACTCCTGCCCAACTTGATAATATATGTGAACTTACTGATGGTGCCCTTGATCCCGTCATCCAGATCACGGATAAAGATATTAAAGAGAACAGGCCCCAGTACTGAGACCTGGGGAACACCCCTTCTGATTGGCCACCAACTGGATTTAACTCGTTTGCCACCCCTCTCTGAGCCTGGCCGTCCGGCCAGTTTTCTACCCAGAAAAGAGCATGCCCACCCAAGCCATGAGTAGCCAGTTTCTCCTGGAGAATGATGTGGGAAGTGGTGTCAAAAGCTTTACTAAAGTCCAGGTAGACAATATGCACAGCTTTTCCCTCATCCACTAAGCAGGTCACTTTGTCAGAGAAGGAGATCAGGTTAGCCAAGCAGGACCTGCCTTTCATAAACCCATGCTGACTGGGTCTGATCACCTGGTTGTCCTGTACGTGCCACACAATGGGACTCAAGATTATCTGCTCCATAACCTTCCCTGGCACCAAGGTCAGACTGACAGGCCTGTAGTTCCCTGGATCCTCCTCCTTGTAGATGGGTATCACATTTGCTAACCTCCAGTCCACTGGGACCTGACTGCTTAGCCAGGACTGTATAATAATGGAAAGTGGCTTGGTGAGCACTCTGACAACTCCCTCAGTACCCTTGGGTGGAGCCCATCTGGCCCCATAGACCTATGTGTGTCTAAGTGGTCTAGTAGCTCACTAACCATTCCCCCTTGGATTATGGGAGCTTCATCCTACTCCTTGTCCCTGTCTTCCAGCTGAGAAGGCTGGGTGCCCTCAGAACAACTGGTCTTACTATTAAAGACTGAGGCAAAGAAAGCATTTGGTACCTCAGACTTTTTCTTATCATGGTCATTGTGTTCTCCCCTGCATCTAATATAGGATGGAGATTCTCCTTAGTCCTCCTTTTGCTGCTAGTGTATTTTAGATACATTTTGTGTTGTCTCTTACAGTAGTAGTCGGATCACATTGTGGTTGGGCTTTGGCCCTTCTAATTGTCTTCCTGTGTAACCTCATGATGTATTTGTAGTCCTCCTGAGTTGCTCAGAGAGCAGCTCCCACTGACTTTGATCCTTCCTGAGTGCTCAGCCCTATGGCACACAAGAAAACAGTGCCAAAAGTTCAGACATGAAGACACAAGTATCATATCAGCTTGTTGTTCTTCAAGGATGCTGTTTTCTGATTAACAGCCCCCAAGGACAGTGTGCCACAGTGCAAGATAGATGCCAGTTGCCCAGTATATAGTTACTACAACACTTTCTGTGGCCATCTCAACAGGAGCCCAGAAGTCCCTTGATGGAAAAAACCCCTTTTTTTATACAGGCAACCTTTCCCTTTTCAGCCTTTCTGTGCCGAGGCCTAGTTTAAAGCTAGGGCAGGCCTTTGCTGTGGAAGGTTTTGTGGCACAAGTGGTATATGACTATGTGAAATTTTTACATACTACGCTCCAGAGAAACAAATCAATGTTGTAGGACCTACTTTTAGTGTAGTGCTTCCAAACTTTGAATGCTCAACTGCAGCCTCCTAGCAGGGAGATTCACCTCCAAGGTGGAAACTTGTGTATCTGTTACGCATATTTCTGTTGTGGGAGATAATCTGATAAAGGATTGGAGTGAGAAACTCCCTCTACTTTTGATGGCTGTTCCAAAAATGACCTACCGTATCTTTGTGACGCAGGTGTAAATAAGTCCTTATCAGTTCACTATGTATACCATGTGTAGGGAGTTGGACTCAATGATCCAGGGTCCATTCCAACATGACAAATTCTATGATTCTGCGAAATCTCCATGGTTTTTAGCTGCTAAAATAAAAAACCGTTGCTGCTCATTGATTTTAGTGTATGCATACAAAATTCAAATATGAGGATTACTATTACTATTTTAGCATGGACTTTCATTTTATTCCTTACTTATATTTACCTCCAATGTGGAATCAACCCAGGAAAGTTCAGCTTTAAAGACTGCAGTGTTTAGCAAAATTCTGAACAATTAAAATATGACCAAGATTTCCTGACACTTCCATATGTAAGAAATAATGTTACCATTTCCAGATATAATTAAGTTTCGAATTGAAGATGATTTCCACACAAGCAGTTATGCTATTTATGCAGTACTTTTCATCATGGAGTTAGAAAAATTGTGATGAGCATAAGCAATGAAAATACACCAGGCACTCTTTCCTCCAGAGCCTCTTGCTTTACATAGTGGTAGGTCTGTCCGTCTGAGAATCTATCTAGAGTCCCAAGGATTTACTTCAGAGGGCTTCTCACTTCAGGTTGCTGGTGTTCATAATCCTTAATTGCTAGTGTATCTCAACAAAGGTTCACTGTGGTTCAGTCAGCAATCCTAGGGTTGCAGTGTGACCTCTGTTATAGCAGGGGTCCTGCTTGTCCCCCGGCGCTCCTGTACCACCCGTTCAAACAGCTTCAAACAGCTGTCCTGGGGCAGGCTGGGAAGCTGCTCCTCGGTTTTTTTTTTTGGGTTTTGTTTCTTTTATTGTCCTCAAACACCCCAGTTGCTGTATTTCGAGCGAGAGAAATGTGCCTGTATGCCTGTCCCTCGGACATGAAACAGTGACACCCAGCGGCCACTGTGGCAAAGCTGAGGTCATGTCACAACCCGGGGGTAAGGGTGTGCAAGGGAGAGCGAGGGGTGCGGTGTGTGCGGGGCGTGCGGGGGGCAGCGGGGCAGCGGCTCGGCACGGAGCCAGAGCGCTTCGGCTCTGCGGCTCTGCGGGGCAGGAGCGCCTACGCTGCCTCGGAGACGAGGGGAAGAGTTTATGGCTTTGAAGACCACAGCTTCATGCACTTGTCTCTCAGAGGGGAGACTTCAGGATTAGCTTTGTGCCCCAGTGATTACTCGAGATGAACACTCCAACATGCTGCCAAAACCTCTTGCATGTGCTGCTTAAGTATATAAGGATCTGCACTTGGTTTTATTTATTTATATATTATTTTACTATGGGTTTTGTAAACCTAAAACCACCCATGTTTTATTTCAGTCTTACCCTTGATCTGCACTGCAGTGTATTGTTTGGACTTAACTAGGATAGATATGTTATAGCACATGTACTGACATAGTTCCACCACATTCCAGGAGGGAATGTATGCAGTAGAATGGGGATACAGACCATTATCTGTCTCCCAGTCTTACTGTTAAGCACATCTTGAGTAAGCTGGTGATAAACTGTCCGTGTCCTTTTTTCCTTCCTCTTTCTTCTTCCCTCTGTTGGCCGTGCTGTTTTCTTCTGCCAACTCAGTACTGAAGTTAACAGGCCTAGTGGACACATCCATCCCCCAAGGGGATGGCTTGCACACATCACTGATGCTGGTGTGGGAAAACTGAAGCATGCATTACAAAAAGCTACTGTAGGGCTAGGGACCCACTCTTGAAACTTCAGAGGTGTTGCAAGACACTGTTTCCTCCATCACCTCAAACAAAGTAGTGATGGTAGAAATTTCTTATCATCACCAGTGGCCAGTGAGTAGAATCAGATACTGTTCAGGAGAAATTGTTTCCCTGTAAATGTCCACAGTGCCTTATTCCCTGAAAATAGCCTCCTGTAATGTCGTATCTTTCTGGTTAGATGAGGGCAGAGCAGTTGATGTCATCTACCTTGACTTCAGCAAGGCTTTTGACACTGTGTCCCATAGCATCCTCATTAGGAAACTCAGGAAGTGTGGGCTAGATGAGTGGACAGTGAAGTGGATTGAGAGCTGATTGAGTGACAGACCTCAGAGAGTTGTGATCAGAGGTGAAGGGGCCGAGTTGGAGGCCATCCAGTGTGACCTGGGTAGGCTGGAGTGTTGTGCAGAGCCCTTAATGTGGTTCAACAAGGGCAAATGTAGAGTCCTGCATCTGGGGAGAAACAACCCCATGCATCAGTATAGGTTAGGGGTAGACCTACTGCAAAGCAGCCCTGAGGAGAAGGATCTTGGAGTGCTGTTAGACAGTAAGTTAACCATGAGCCAGCAATGTGTCCTTGTGACCAGAAGGGCAGTGGTGTCCTGGGGAGCGTAAAGAAGAGTGTGACCAGTAGGTCAAGGGAGGTCATCTTCCCCCTCTATTCTTCCCCCTCTGTTGTGCCTTGGTGAGGCTGTATCTGGAATACGGTGTTCAGTTCTGGGCTCTGAAGCATTCAAGAGAGACAGGAAACCACTAGAGAGAGTCCAGTGGAGGGCAACAAAGATTATGAAGGGACAGGAGCCTCTCTCTTGCAAGGAAAGGTTGAGAGGGATGGGACTATTTAGCCTGGAGAAGAGAAGATGTGAGAGGGGACCTTATCAATGTGTATAAACATCTAAAGGGTGGGTGCAAGGAGGATGGAGATGGACTCTTTTTCAGTGGCGACCAGTGACAGGACAAGGGGCAACAGGCACAAGCTGGAACATAGGAGTTTCCGTCTAAGTAAGATGAAAAACTTCTATAATGGTGAGGGTGATGGAACCCTGGAACATGCTCAGCTGGGGTGGTTGTGGAGTCTCCTTCTCTGGAGATATTCAAAACTCACCTGGATGCAACACTGTGTAATGTGCTCTAAGGCAAAGCTGCTCTGCTGGGGCGGTTGGACTGGATGATCT
This sequence comes from Todiramphus chloris collaris, assembly GCA_025345505.1. Classification (NCBI taxonomy): domain Eukaryota; kingdom Metazoa; phylum Chordata; class Aves; order Coraciiformes; family Alcedinidae; genus Todiramphus; species Todiramphus chloris. Next base: position 23,570,908 of record JANVCC010010406.1, on the reverse strand, counting down.
CTAGAGGTCCCTTCCAACTCCAACAATTCTGTAATTCTCTCTGTGAAAATACCCCAACGTTTTAGAAAAGGTTGTGTTTGGACTGAGGCAGGTTTAATTTATTTTCTAGACTTAGTGAGAAACCAAATAAGTATACAGAAGTTTCAGATAAATGTTTTGAGGACTGCACTGGTATTGTGGGCACTAGGTAGGCCACTGCACAGTGAGGAAAGGGAAAGGAACGTCCCTGCCTTCTTGTGTACTTCCCACAGAGGCTGCTGCTTCTGTCTGACATAGCGGAACTGAGGTGGAGATGGAGGCAACCTGCTTTGGTGAGGAAGCCAAAATCCTTCAGGGAGAAAGTGATCCAGTGGAAAACTGGGGACTAGGCCACATTTTCTGAACCTTTGTCTCATTCTTGGAGCTATTCACCTCAGATAAGATCGGAGCAGAGACAGGATGTCCTTTTAGATATTCATCCAAAACCACTCAGCAGCTCCACTGAGAGGATGACTATTTACTCCGTAACAAGCAAAGACTAACCATTGTTACTGTAAGCTGTTCATCTAAGTTATGATTCTCTGAGAGACATACTACAGTATTAGCAAAATAGGTAGCATGGTAGAGACATGTGCATTACAAACCAACACTCTTACTATTTGCAGAGCTATGGTCTAGTTCCCCAAGCATCGACTCTGGAGAAAAAGTTGGATGTAGCCATATAGAGTAAGAGTGATGTGAATTTTAAGAGTCCATTGTTCATATTTTCCTTTAAGTGGAATAACTTTCCCTATTCCCCATTTTCACATCCCTTTCCTGTTTCCCCTCCTCTCCATATTACAGTGCATTTACTGTATTTCAGCATCTGTGGGTTAGACTTCAGGTTTGGAATTAATGTTTCTAAGGAGTTTTTAAAGAAAGTAATTCTTCAGTAAGGTTTTCTATTTTTTTACTGAAATACCCGGAAGATTAACTTCTTGCTAAAGATGCAATTTTAGTTTCAAGATTTTCACCAGTGAACAGCAAAATGCTGAATTGGTACTTGCAATTTTTGTCATTTTTCAAATAAAGGAAAAAGAAATATGTTTTGTGATAACAGTTTCAGTAATGTCTGTAGCGCCTTGTTATTTTTCCAGTCTTGTTAAGAATATTCTCATCTTGTACACTGAACAAAAAACACTGGAATATTTTGTGAGGAGAATTCTCTCTGTTCCACAGGCTGATTCACTGGTGTGCTGTTTAACATTTGGCTACGTGCTTAAGTGAGGAGAGGTGTAGCAAAGTTTTAGAAGGTGGTAGGAGTATATCTGTTTGTACACCTGTTGAAATTCTTGTTTTGAAATCCAGAGTAACAAAGGCAGCTCGTCTAATAGTTGTTCTTTTTCCCACCCATACTTTTCTGTAGCAGTGGCCTGTGTTATCTGCAGTGAGATGTCTGTAACTGTCCATGAGCTACCATTATTATTGCACACAAACACACTGCAGTAAACTTCTCTCAGAAAATATTTGTCATTATTTCCTTCCAAAAGTATAATCCAAATATACAGTACTTAATGTCTGCAATCAGTTGTTTGAAAATTTCAAAATAATGAAATCCTGGGGTTTTATATATATATATATATATAATTATTTTTTTTCTGTTGTTCCAGAAATACAAACAGGGTGAAATTTGAACTTAACAGGGAAAGAAAGTGTGGGTTGCCATAAGTTCAAGTTCTTGCTTTATTCAGTCAGGAGGATACTGAATGAGGGTTGACTGCCATGGTCAACAATAAATGGAGTTCTTTGCTATTATGTGCTAATGAGATTAAAGGAGATTAGACCACTGCCCTAAAGGCTACAAGATTGCAGTTTATGTGAATAAAAATCAAGGCTGGTGATACTGCTTTTTTTCCAGCATTTACTAATTGTCTGTACTTAAGTGAAGTTTTTTACTGTGAAAAGTCCCAGGGAAGCCAGAAAAATAGTGCTACCTGTAAAGAAGCCTAAACACAACTGCGTGGCACTGATGTGGTGTTTTTTATTTATTGTTTTTAAAGCTTCAAAGGTCCAATAGTCTCCAATGAATAGCATTCTCAGAGAAAGAAATAGATAAAATCTGACTAAATAACTTAGCACTTCCTTCTCAGAAATTTTAAATAAAGAACACTTCTCTGAACCATTCCTCTCCTGAAGTGTGACTGATCTGTGCAGAACTGTTAGGAGTATCTGATATCTTTCTTATTCAATCAGATATTTGTTTCCTGTGTTTCCTTTGCATTTCACTAAAATACTTTATTATCTTGGCAAAAACTGATTTGTGGAGGCAGCAGATACTGACCTTGGCTTATTTTGTGTAAGTGCCCCTTTTTTCAGCATTTGTTTGTGAGGAAGTAGTGGTTGCAGTTGCACGAAGAGAAGAGACAGTGACTTCTTTCTTGAGGAAGGTGAGATATGAGTTCAGAGGAGGTCACAGACACTAGTGGATTACTCTCTGCCCTTTGTTTTTAATGAGCCTTCTTTAGCTTCAGCGATGCCATCCATGTGGGGAGATTGCCATACAAAGGAATATGTTTCTTCCCATCTACGGGGACGCAATTTAGAAAGGATCTGCAATCAATGCTTGTTTCCCTCCCTTGCTGAAATGGTAGCTACAAATAAAAGAAACTATTCCCTGCTTTTAAAATAAACACACCAAGAAGTATGTCTGTCTTGGTTCAAACTAGGGTCTGGTATTGGCCAGAATAAGGGACACCTGATCTCAGAGGTGGAAATAACAACATTCAAAATGTATGTGTGCAATAGTGTAAACCCTTTGGTTTTCTTTAAAGCTGTGAAGCTAGAACTAGAGCAGTGAGAGACCTCAGAGGATGTGCCATTGCTGCAATGCTTTGAAAGCAAATGACCATAAATAAATGCTCTGGTAAGAACAGATGATTTGAACTACATCTCTTTTTTTTTATTGCAAAACAATTGTTACAGAAATTTCAGAAAGTTCTACTGTAATAATTGCCAACTTCTGCTTTTTATTACGTATCTAAACACAGTCTAAAAGTGCATTGTGAATCCAGTAGACCTTTGAAAAGAACCATTTTCCCTAGTGATATACATTTAGACAAATCATACTTGAAAAGCTTCATATTAGTAGGAATTTGTTTAAAATGACATTTTAATCATTTTTCTCCCTTTATAAATGATTGTTATACACTTACAAATAATAGCCCAAATCATAAACGATTAAATAGCTATTAGTATAGTATATTGCAAACACTGTTCCAGACAGCAGTAGCAGCATATAGACTCTCCTCATGTACAACAACTGCAGTGGTGGAAGAAGGATACAACTTTAATACAATTTACTCTTGTGCAGGCATAAAATTGTATTTCACAGCCAATTCCCACTTCTGTCCCTTTCCCTTCCCTATCAAATACTAAAATAAACAAGAGTTATCACTTCCCTGCAGAAGAAACAGCAGCAATTTCATAATCATACCTTTTTTCCTAATAGCTTTTTGAAATTAGTACTGTGTGGCTCTACGAGAGATCTGAAAGCATACAGCAAAAATTAAAAGGTCAGAGATTGTTTCAGAACCAGTCTGGCTCAATAGCGCTGTCATTAGACTTCCCACTTGATGATGATTTAGGATAATCTATGCTGTGACTCAAAGTAATATATAGTTAGAAATGCAGAACAAATCCATCCTCTGGCAAAAGTCGGAGTGCTCCATTGAAATCAGTGGATTTCCTACAGATTTGCACCAGCATCCTTAAGACCATAATCCTAGTGAGTCACGGAGAAGAGAAGCCTGAGTGACCTGTAGTGTTCACCCTGTGATTGGCTATACAGCAGGGTAATTCTACTGGGGTGCAGAAACTCAGTCCCTCCACATTCAACACTACTGCATTTATGCCAGCTCGTGACAAGGCCAGTGAATACCATCTAGAGGAATGAAGGGTTTTGGTAGGTAAGCAGACAGCCCCAGAGCTTTATGTCCGCCCAGTTTGGACTGTGCTGTTATTCGAGGTGGATGAGGGACAATGCATGTTAGGAAGCTTTCCCATTTCTTTTGAAGAAGGTGATCTATACCTGGTATCTTTTAACAGAACTGCAAATGTGGCCTTTGTTGGAACAATTGTACGTAATTGTGCAAACATGCAAAGATACTATTTTTAAGCAGGGGGGGAGACACCACAACTACTTAAGTATTCCTAGGAAATTCCAGGAATGACCAGCTCACATTTCCCTTCTGGTGGTTATCAGATTCTCTTTAAGTATATAACCTGAGCAACACAACAAGACATTTATGCTTGTTTTAAGAATTTGCACCATGAGTTTACAGATAATTTTGTTTCACTGGCTCACTCTAAGCTAATACCTTTGATAACTTCTGCTCTCGGGACAGATAATTGTTTGCTCTGACTGCAGTCATTGGACTAAGGCTGTGTGCTGCTACCAGCACTTTTTTCATTTGAGCAGTTGTGTAGTTGCATTTTCCATATGCTGACAGCTTCTAAGAAACGAATCATTTTCTTCTCATACAAAAAATATACCTAACTAAGATATTTATCCCCTGACAAAAGGCTATCCATTCCACAAAAGGTACAAATCAGTTTGTTGGTTTTTTTTTGTTTTTTTTTTTTTCCAAAAAATCTATAAATGGAAAATGAAAAAAAAAGCAATCTATATCTGGAACCCAGAGGGATTTCCTTATGTGGATGAATGGATGTTTTGGTTTTTCATTATATTTTCAAATTATCCCCTCACTGCCATTTGTTAACTGGCACTTGTGCTAAGAACAACAGAGTAGCACCTTATCTCTTCCAAAAAAAAGAGAGAGCCAAATGTCTGAGCACTGCTGTAGGTTCGCATTTTGTGTTGAATATTTCAATTTCATAAAATACCATTGTCATTTAAAAATAATAAAAAAATCACTTACTTTGCTAAAGATCAAACAGAATGGAAATAATGTAAACATCCAAAAGCTTGAATTCATTCCTAACTGGATTCATCTTTACAGGCAGGCAATAGCAAAATGTTAAGTCTCATAGTAGTCCAAAGAAACTCGTGGAACAATGCATGCATTTTCATTGACACAAAAAAAGACTGGACTGTAAGAAAGAGAAACTACTTAAGTCATATCACACTGTTATTGTGAAAGAATAATGTGCTATAATTCCATACCTAGGACAAGTGTATACCCTAACTGTAGAATAGCATCACTTAAACTGGAAACAACAGAACCAATTACTATAGGAAAATATTTATAAAATACTGTACACCGCTTCCTCAGTCGGCCAGCATATGTAAACAAACAGCTAAGTTCAAATGAGTTTCAAAATATTAATAAAGTTCATTTATCTTATAATCTTTTGCATAACATGCCAGTTCATCTTTCACACTATCACAACTCACCTGTCACAGCCCACAGTGGCTCATTAGAGGTTTATACATCAGCTCATACAGACATTTAAGTGGAGCTATACAAAGAAATGTGTGAAACATATCAAACTTACACACTGTGACCAGAAATGCATATTCCATATGTAAGCTAATAATTGGATAGTGGAGCTTAATGCTTGATGCAACATGTGCTATTTTATTGAATGTTACAGATGTACAAACAAGACCTTATAATGTGATATTAAAACTGTCCTGTAACGTTCACTAATATTACCACATGTCACAACTATACTGGTTTATATATGGGAGATATGTATATATGTGTATATATATATCTATTTCATAAGCTATCCTTTGATACAGAATATGTCATATGGCACATGCTATAGCTACATGATGATGGATGGTAAGATTCCTACTCTCACTAAATGGTTGATTTAATATTGGGAGTGGGAAATCTGGTCCCATTGCAAGAAATGAGTGTTTTACCATCAAATTCAAAGAGGAGCAGTTTGATTCAGCTTGCAAAAAACAGGTGAAGACAAAATAATCTAACATCCATCATAATATATTCTATAGACACCACATTGTAGAATAAATGGGAAACATTCAGGAAAAGTAGTGTTCTGACATCTTGCAATCACACTTTTAACATCCGAATTTACATTTTATATATAATGGCAAATTTTAAGAGGTAAATAAAGTGTCCTGTTTAATTTTACCTGGAATGTGTGCTCCAGATCAATAAAGTGCTGTATTCTAAACATTTATACAGCTCCTGGGTTTGGCAAATTCCTTTACCCTGACAAACTAAGCAATGAAATCTACCCCAGAGGAGAGCCCTATGCCTTGAACTAATACACTAAATGCTGTTGAGGAATTTCTAATGAATCTGAAGTTCCTCTAGAGTAGGCCAGTAATATGGTGAAAGTGGAAGAGTCCATGAACAATTTTAGCAGACATTCATAAAAGTAACAAAGAAAACAAAGTGAGAATATCCCCCTCTACTCACCAAGGATAGATGGATTTGGAGAAGCCTTAGGAAAAGGCTGCTAACAAAAGTTGGCACATTTGAAGCAGATTGTTAAACACAAGTTCCTTTGCCCCTGGGTGTTTTGCTATTGTTCAACAATCAGCCTGTCACAAGCATGCTTCATAATGCACTGAAAGGTTTCTGACCTTTCTTGGTGTTGCCATGTGACCGTAACGCTGCACATGGACTGCAAGGCAATTGCATAAACATGGTGTCTTGATGGAGTTCAGCTCATTGAAAGCCTGACCAAACAGAAGAAAGCAAGGAATACATTGGTGCAGGAATATGAAACACATTGTGCTTAAAGTCCCCATGCTGCATTTCTTTATATCCTGAACTTTCCAACGTAGTGGCTCAATACCTAAATGTTTTCACCTTCTTTGCCTCTTTTCTCGAGGCTGATGATTATTCTTATATCTGGATTTGTTGCCTTTCAGACTTAGCTCTCATGTGGTGCTCAGAGTCTCCCAGGGTGAGTTCCCAGTGAGAAAATGTCAGCCTACATTTTCAAAGCTGCCTTAGAGATTTGGAAGATAATTCCCATTTAAATAATAGGAAGTATTTACCCCATTCACGTGTGTTCATTTTTAATAACAAGAAGGAGCTGGTTCTACACAGATGTTGGTCATTGTACAGATGTTTTAATTTTTAATAGCACTAGCTTCAACTCTTTACAAGCTTAAAAGTCGTGCCTTCATAAAGGATGTGAAATTTTGATCCAGTTGCAGTTTATGCTTCTCCACCCTTTTCCTATCTTCCACACCCTTTCACCTGTGACCACTGTGGTATCTTCTCATGAGATGTCTGAAACTGGTTGACATTGTGGACCCTTAGGAACATAGGTGGGGTCAGTGGAGTTTTGACTCTCTTCAACAAAAACCCACAACTGCACTACCATTCAGATATAATTTCTCCTACTAAAATGCATGTTGTGTGATGTGCTGCTGAACAGTGGAAGCCTAGTCACAGCTGATGGCTTTTGCTGTTTACAAACACCTGCAGTTTCACTTTGGTTCTTTAACTTACCTTAAAATCATAAATACTTTTAGTGTTTTCCAGTCCTCTGCCAAGAACATTTCCCTTAAGCAACTTCAGTCTAATTGTATTAATCAGGATTCAGTCTGCTTGATAAATCTTGTATACTTTGAAATGTTTTGGAAAAAAAACCCAAACCAAAACAAAAGTTCAATATTTTTAGGTGAGGGAATGATGTGAAAAATTGGCAGCTCAAATGGAACAGCAAAAAGAGCCTGGTAGCAGCCTGGTGGATACATCTCCTCAATTTGTACAGGTAATTAAACGGAGCAGTGAGAACCTGACAATATTACTGTGCTCTGCTCTCATCACCCTGTTCTTACTGTTCCGTCACATCCTTTGATTCAGTGAGACAACATACTGATGACAAACGTGGTAAAAAAATAAATATATACTATTCCGCTTAATTACATTCATCCTGAGCTTGTTTGGCTGTGCTAGAATCTAGAATGCCTGTTTTATACAGGAAATCACCTGATATTTTAACATAAATTCTTCCTCCATTTAAGTTGCAGTACAAAAGGCATTTCATTTCCCTTTCTGCTCTTGAAAATATAAACTTTTTGTGGCACTAGAAGTTGATACAAAAAGAGAAAAGTGGATGTTATGGTTGTTATCTTGTTCATCTTTCTTCATTTTCACAAGTGTGGGATGCAAGGGATTTGGGAGATTCTAGGTTTGTTTGCTGCCAGTTCCTACAGAAATAATAAATGCTTTTCACCAGTCATCACAATGGTGAAACAGATGAAAAAGAAGTCATGATTGAAATTTAGAACATCTGATTTATACCTCTCTTTTTGTCAGTTAATTCATGCATCCTAAAAACTTGAATTATGATCTAAGATCTAAGATCTCAGATCAGATTTCTGAACCTACTCATTTATTTCCTGTGACTTCATAAAGGGGGCTTGTTATTCCTCTTGTTTACTGAAGTCTGTAAAGCTTTCATCCCTCCCTTTTTTCTTAAGTGCAAATGTCAACTGGGTCAAGATGCAGTAACTCAGTGGGTGATGCTGAGACTGACAATGTGCTCCCTTGACCAGTGGCTAATGCCAACTGGAGTTGACATAGGGTGACGTGAAGGTTTTTTTTTAAATTCTGATAAGAAAAATGGACCGGAGTGCAGAAGACCCTTAGACTGCCAGCGAGCTTTGTCGAGGCCTAGCTGTGCTTGCTTTCAAAGCTGCGGAAGGCTCCCGTTCTGGACAGTCTCCTCATGGACAGGTTGTCCCCTCTGCTTTCTGGCCTGGAGGACTTACTCCTCTGGAAGGGATTTCGCAGGCTTGTAGTGTTTCGCTGTCTGTCAAGTTTGTCACTGATAGAGTAGCTCTTCCGTGTGTGCTGTGCATAAAACATGTTGGACTCCTCTGCAGAGTAGCTGTTGGCCCGCTCTATTTTTGGAAGTGGGATGCTGTTGGCCAGAGTTCTTGTAGCATGGCCGTCTTGAGGAGATAATGGGATCCCCTTCTTGTCTTTGGCCTCAGTATCCTCATGATCAGAGCTTGGGTGGCTTAGTTCAGCTTCTCTCTCTGGGTGGCAGCATCCCAAGTCCTCCACTTTGCCACCAAGACTTCCAGGGAAACTGGCCCTCTCTGCAATGGCCTGGGGAGCACTCACACATCTTGTGTCTATGCAGTCTGTAATACTTGTGTACTCTGCTGTTTTGACTGGGACGCCAAGGCTGCTGAAGTAACTTCGAGATGGAGAGAACATAAAGCTGTGAGATTTCACAATTGGTGTTTCCTCCAGAATAAATGGAGTTGTAGCCAGGTAACGACTGCTTTTAGATCTCTCTAATGTGTGATACAAGGGAGGGTCTGCATCCCAGGGGATTTGGCAGTCTGTGATTTGTGAGTAGTCTGAAGAAAATGCTCTTGTCTCTATTCCAGAAGTTTCCTCATAATCAAGACTCCTGCCGGAAATTTTTTCACCAGGTGTGCTGCTAATGTACGAACTGTTAGCTAAAATGGAAGAGGCTATATGAGCTTGAAGAGCTGCATCTCCAGTACCAAGAATATTTATGGAGCTGTCAAGAGGCTCTGTGTCAGAATGCATCTCATCCATGGCAGAAACGTAGATGTCTATACAAGACGAAGGCCTTCTGGAGTCTGGGGCAATTGACAAAGTGCTGGCAGGGGCTAAGGGAACCTTTCCTTCTTTTGTTATTGAGTGGGAACTGATAGCCCGATGCAGGTTTGGAGATCTTTCCTTAAAAATGCTTTCAAACTTTTCCAACCCACATTTGTCCTTCATATTTGTTGCATAGAAAGAGTGGCTTCGCAAGCGGGGTGTGATCGTAGGAGATGTTGGGGACATGGACTCCTCTCCTGTGGGATCTATGCTCTCTTGAAGCTTGTAAGTATTTCCTTCCTGACTATTGAAGCTGCTCTGCCTCACAATGTAGGCTGCATCAGTACAGTCAGATGAGGTCCTGGATCGTATCTTGGTCGTCTCACCTCTCTCTATGCCAGTCAGTTTTTCTAAGGCAGTCACCATTCGTCCCATCATATCTTCCAGCTGAGCAAGCCTGATGTCAACAGTCTGTAGAGAGGCTTTCATGCAGTGCTCTCGCTCATTTACTTCTTCCAGTCGCATGGCCATGTTCTCTACCCTTTAAAAAGGGAAAAATTAAACAGGTTAATTTTTAAAAAGCAGTGATATTCAGCTAATTGGTAACCAAAACAAATGGGAACAAATAGGTCTTAAAATTCAAAGCCAACCTACACCACCTCATCTGCTTCAAAACCCTGCTAAAAGAGGTTCAACAAACAAATACTACTCACTCGGGAAACTGCTGCAGTGGGTTAAACCAGAGGTATCTGCTGCATAATGTAGAGGGGGGGTTTGGGTGTGCGCTATCCCAGGGACAAGGCTTATTACAGAAATGTTACTATGATTTGCTGCCTCTCTGCTGCCAAAATTTCTAATTAGGTTGTTGAAATGAACAGCACTTAGAGCTGACACCAGATAAAGTTGTCCCCAGTTGTGCCAGAGGCAGGACCACTGCAGTTAACTGCAGAACTAAATGAAGTAAAGAAAGCGGGCAATATGCCACAGAAGGTGGGTAACATCCCATTTTCTTTTCTGATGTTTGACCCAGGTTTACATCAGCTAGTGCTATATGGAGATAAGGAGACAGTTTCTTTGTTCTCTGATTAATTCTTAGCTCAGGTACATGTAAAAAAAAAATGTGTCACCACATGCCACGTGTTTACAGTGTTGGAAGCAACCACTGGATGGCTGGAAATGTTCCCAGTGCCCCCTGCCAACACCCAGAACTCCTTGAAAAGCAAGTCTTACAGCAATATGGCACCCCAGAAAGAACAAAGTCAGACAAAGAGCAAAGCATTGAGTGGGTCTATCACATCCTCTGTCATGCACCAGCCTCTGGGAAAACTGAATGATACAATGGGCTGTTAAAAAACACACTGCAAGCAAGGGGGTGGTGGCACCATCAAACATTGGGACACACAACTAGCAAAAGCCACCTGGTTGGCTAACACAAGAGGATCTGCTAGTCAAGCTGGCCCTGCCCAGTCAAAACTACCACATGCTGTAGCAGGGGATCAACTCCCTGTAGTGCACATGAAGAATGTCTTATGGAAGATGGTCTGGGTCAGTCCTGCTTCAGGCAAAGGCAAACCCATCCACAGGATTGCTTTTGTTCAAGGCCTTGTGTGCACCTGATGGGTGCTGTGGGAGGATGGAGAAGTCTGATGTGCACCATGGGGAGACATTTTTGTGTGAGAACAGCCAATGAATTAAATTGTATCATGTTGTTACATAACTTTGCTGAGCATGACATAGAATATGGGGTGGATAACATCTTCGGTTCAGCTAAGATAGGGTTAACTTTCACCAGAAGCTTGCAGGGGCCACAGCCAGGACAGACAACTGAACCAGCCAGTGGGATATTTGATGACCTACTGATGTCATGCCCGCAATACAAGGGCAGGGGGCAGGCTGGGCAAAGCACACACATGGGGTGGAAGGCTGGAGGGCTTGTGGCTTCTGCTGTTTCTTAGTTCCCTTATCGCTCCTTTTGTGTATTGTTTCATTGCTATTGTTCTTGCTGTTACTTCTTCTGTTGTGTTGTTGTATTAAAATCTCCTTGTCTCAACCAGTGGGATTTTGTACTTTTCTCCCTCTTCTCCCTCCCATTCTGGGGGGTAAGGGGGGCAATGAGTGAGTGATGTGTGCAGCTCAGCTCCTGGCTGGGTCTAAAGCATGACAACCCTGCAATAGACTACACACACTAAGACAGTGCCATTACTGTGATTGTGCTTTGGGTAGTCTGTGTTACTAGTTTATGGACTGAAAGGATGGATTTTATTTATTAGATACCTATCACTATATATATATGTATAAAAAAAAGATAGATTAAAGTATTAATAGGTAATAATTGAATGTATGATGCTAGTTTAAATTTCAGTATTCTGTTCTACACTGTTGAGCTGTCTCATTGTACAATGTTTTTGACTTTAAGTTGAATTGTATACTAGTTTATGCCAGTGGTTTTCAACCATTTCAATTTTCTGGCTTCTAAAACACCTCAGCTGAGGGATTTATATGGAGTCCTCTAATTTTACACAATGAAATTGCTTTTAGCACATATGAAATTTCTTCTTATACTTATTTTATCTGGTTGTAGTCCCTAGGGTACACCAGGGACCTCCATTATCTGCTTAAGAAGTATTAAAAAGCAACACATTTATATGATTATCTTTGCCTAATTTTTAAGGCTACAGGTTTGTTTTTCCCCATCCCTGTGGACACTGAAAAATGAACAGAGAAGTGACAAATACCAAATGGCAGGATTTCTACACTTTTCACAAGTCCTTTACTCTCTGCCTGCTAAGTGCAATTCATACTCAAATGCTAATAGATGCCCTGTCAGTCATAGCCAGGATTTGTCATAAGATAAATATCATCTACTACAGCTAGTTGATTTTACAACAGGATGAGTGACCTGGACCTGGCAACACCATAAACACTCTTATTTTCCCAGAAGAAAGACAGATTTTAGCACTGAATGAGTATTGGGCAGCATTAATGCCTTGCTAATTAATGCACAGAACTTTAGTTGGTAAAACACTGAGGTCTGATTGCCTCAACGGTGGTGAGCAACTGCAACCTTCATGGAGAGAGGAGAGGGAGGAGTGTGACATCACTTCCTACAGCAAGTCTCACATTTCTGTGAAATGTGGACTTTTTCTGTTGAAGATCATGAGTTTTGAAAGCATAAGCGCAGTAAATCAAATGTGAAGCATATTTTTGTCTTCAGACTTCAAAAGATGAATGATCAAGCTATCACTGCTAAGAAATGAACTCGTAGTTTCAAAGAATCTCATTCCACTAATCTTATTATCATTTTGGCACCAGTCTTCCTCTAGTTGTACCAACTTCTCTGACAAAACATATTAATGCGATTGCAAGCACAGTATATAATTCCAAAGCAAGAGAGCAGTTTCTATGGGAAATAGTTGAATTCTCCCTTATGTTATTAGTTATATGAAATGCTATTTTATAAAAACAATTATACTTTTGAAATATTTATCAGCTAATAATTGAGTGCCTTATCACACATACATATTCTCTAACAACTGCTGCAAAATGATGAACAGATATAATGTAAAAATTTTATGGCTTCCAGACATAAGGAACAATTTGAGAAACCACATTTTACTTAAGAATGCTCAGATTATGACCAGCAAAACCACTCACCCCAACAACAGTTAGCCAAGAACTGGAATGAATTTATAGCAGCTAAATGGATAGTCTTGGTTGGTTGTTGTTGGTGTTTGGGTTTGGGTTTTTTTTTTGTTTGTTCATTTTTGTTTGTTTGGTTGGTTGTTTGTTTTTGTATGAGGTTGTTTTGTTTTCTTTTGGGTTTTTGATTTTGTTTGAGTGATATACATAAGTGAAATAATTTTTAATACAATCATAGACAGTTGAATTATTGCACTTAATTACATATTTCTATCTGGAATATGACTAGAACTGTCCTTAGTGAGATTAAGTTTTTCATCCTGCATTCATGTGAGGGTTGTGCAATGCTACTGAACACAACTAATGCATCTGAAGACAAACCTAGCATCGTATCTTGCTGGTACATGTTCCTATATTTGTCCTGCCTTACCTGAACATGAACTATTAACTACTGCCAGAACCACAGAGTGTAAGACTGGTGATATTGCAGGCCAAAATAAGGGAGGCTTTTGAGTTACGTGGCCTGTTGGTTGCTATGGAAGTAATCACAGACATGATTGCTTTGATAGTAGTGGGAAATTTATATAGAAACTCAACAAGATAAGAACAGCGCAGTCTGGGTTCAGAAACGAGGGGTAACCAGAGATGTGCATAGATAACTGTGAATATGTATATGTATTTACACTGGATGAGCCCTGACTAGATAATTTTATTCACAAAAGTAAAGCTTGGGTGATGATGATGTCCTCCAAACCAAAACTATTAGCTGAATGTAATCACCTTTTGTTATATATATTGCATGTGGCCACTCCCAGATTTTTTAATAAATATTTATTCTTTGAATTAGTGATAGTCTCTTATATTAATTCAGTGTTCGGTTCTGCAATCATTCATCATCCAGAACAGCACCATCCTCTGTGAGTAATCCTACGAGAAACATGACAAAATCACAGCAGCCAAACACTGTGGACATAAGAGGGTATGTTCTGGAGAAATGCAGTCATAATCTGGTCCTTAAAATGTTTTAGCAAGTGAAGTTTCTGTTTTCCCATATTGCTGGATGATCTTGCACTCAGTGAATAGACAACTAGAGCTGTATTTCCTGCAGAAACAGTTTTGAATTAAAACACTATTTCAAAATAAGAATTCCCAGGTTTTGCTTCGATTTTTTTTCCCATGTGTATTGAAGATAGTATAAACCTTTTGGCAAATCTCACAATATCCATGTATGATGTCTCCTTTGCACCTGTGCTTTTCCTTACAGCGAGATTTATCCAAAGAAGGTGCCAAACCATCCTAACAGATGGGAATGAGAACAGAAAGAGAAGGATACATGTGAAATATGTATTCTGCTGAAGCTCAAAAATTTATAATAATGAAACAAACATGGACTATCTGAAGACGATATTCAGTAACCAGGAAAAAAATATAGGTCAGAACTGGGAACCTGGCAAAGCTTTTAAATTACATGTGAGACAGAATCTGAGCAGGAAGGCTAGAAAGCCCCGTGGGTGCAAGTGAAAAACATTGTTGCCTAAATTAATCTTTTCTTCCATCTTACCAATTAAAGGAAAGAGGGCAGCCAGCTATAAACAAATAATGAAAATCACCTCCTGGCTATGTGGCTGGTGCTGTCACAAGGGTTTTAGGTGTTATGATAATGGAACATTCTCTGGTAACTCCCTGCTAGGGAGGGATGGAATATGTTCCAAAGAAAGGGAATCTCTGTCAGTAGCCTGGCCAGCTTGGTCAAGATGACTTTAAACTGAAGGACTGAGGGGGTGGGGTCCTAAGCAGTAATGCTCATGCCATCACTTCCAGATGGGGAACATGCCAGGCCAACCACAGCACTGACAAATGCTCCTTAGCTGCCTTCCAAGATGAGGGCCAGAAGGCCAACTACCTCAAATCTGGGTATGACTATGATGGTTCTCCTTTCATCCCTCCGGGGAAACCTTCTAGCTTGATTAACTGTCTGAAATGCCTGTAAACCAACACGTGCAGCATGGGGAATAAACAGGGAGAACCAGAGATCTGTGTGCAGTCAAAGGGTCATGGTATCATTTCAGTCATGGAGACATTGTGGGATGGCTCACATGACTGGAATGCTGTCATTGAGAGCTATGTAATTTTTAGGAAAGACAGACCAGCAAGGCAAGGTGGTGGAGTTGATTTTATGTGCAAGAGCAACTGGAATGTGTCGAGCTCTACTCAGGGGGCAATGAAGAGCGTGTTGAAAGCTTATGGGTAAGAATTAAGGCTGATACGGGTAAGAATTAAGGCTGATATGGGCAACACTGTTGTGTTTACTACAGACAACCAGACTCAGAAGAGGAAGTCAGTGAGGCGTTCTACAGACAGCTAGAAGTAGCCTGAAGAATACATACCCTCATGCTCATGGGGGACTTCAATCACCTTGCTTTTATCTGAAAAGGCCACAAAGTGACGCACACACAGTCCAGAAGGTTCCTGCAGAGCATTGGTGATAACTTTCTGACACAGGTCGTGGAGGAGCCAATGAGGAGAGGTGTGCTGCTGGAACTTACACTAATGAACAAAGAAGGTCTGGCTGGGGACATAAAGGCTGAGACCAGCTTTGGCTGTAGTGACACGAGATGGTGGAGTTCAGGACCATGTGAGGAAGAAGCAAGGCAGTAAGTAGGATTGCAACCCTGGACTTCAGGAGGGCTAACTTTGACCTCTTCAAAGACTTACTAGGAGGAATCCCATGGCCTTGGACTCTAACATGTAGGGGCACCCAAGAGACCTGGTTGATACTCAAGCAACGCTTCCTCCAAGCTCAAGATAGGTCCATTCCTATGAATAAAAAATGAAGTAGAGGAAGTAGGAGACCAGCACGGATGAGCAAGGAGCTTCTGGAGAAACTCATGTGGAAGAAAGAAGTTCACAGTATGTGGAAAAAGGGACTGGCCACTTGGAAGAAATAAAGAAACATTGTCAGAGTATGTGAGGATGCAACAAGAAAGGCCTAGGCCCTCTTGGAATGAAATCTGGCAAATAATGTAAATGACAACAGGAAGGTCTTCTTCAAGGATGTCAGTAGGAAAAGGAAGACTAGGGAAAATGTGGGCCTGCTGCTGAATGAGGTGGGTGCCCTCGTGACAGAGGATACAGAGAAGGTGGAGTTACCGAATGTCTTCTTTGCCTCAGTCCTTACTGCTAAGACCATCCCTCAGGAATCCCAGTCCTTGGAGGTAAGAGAGAGAGTCTGGAGGAAAGCAGACACTTCTTTGGTGGAGGAGGATTGGGGTCAAGATCAGTTAGGTAAACTGGACACTCACAAATCCACGGGCCCTGATGGGATCCTCCCAGGCATGCTGAGGGTGATGGCAGATGACATTGCTAAATGGCACTCCATCACTTTTGAAAGATCATGGAGAACAGGAGAGGTGCTTGAGGACTGGAGGAAAGTCAATGTCACTCCAGTCTTCAAAAAGGGCAAGAAGGAGGACAGAGGAAATGACAGGCCAGTCAGCCTCACCTCCAGCCCTGGACAGGTGATGGAACAGCTCATTCTGGGGATCACGTCTAGGCACACGGAAGAGAAGAAAGTTATCAGGAGTAGTCAGCATGGATTCACCAAGGGGAAATTGTGCTTAACCAATCTGATAACCTTCTATGATGGCATGACTTCCTGGATAGATGAGGGAATAGCAGTGGATGCAGTGATTTTGACACTGTCTCCCATAACATTCTCATCTGTAAGCATAGAAAGTGTGGGTTAGATGGGTGGACAGTGAGGTGGAGTGAGAACTGGCTAAACAATAGTGCTCAGAGGGTTGTGATCAGTAGCACAGTCTGATTGAAGACCTGTAGCTAGTGGTGTTCCCCAGGGGTCAGTACTGGGTTTGGTCTTGTTCAACATTTTTGTCAATGACTTGGATGAAGGGACAGAGCGTACCCTCAGCAAGTTTGCTAATGGTACAAAAGTGGGAGGAGTGGCTGACAGACCAGCAGGCTGTGCTGCCATTCAGAAAGACCTGGACAGGCTGCAAAGTTGCTCAGAGGGGAACCTAGTGAAGTTCAACAAGGGCAAGTGTAATGTCCTGCACCTGGAGAGGAAGAACTCCAGGCATCAGTACAGGATGGGGGCTGACCTGCTGGAAAGCAGCTCCATGGAGAAGGATTTTGGTGGTGTGGTGGAAAATAAGTTAACCATGAAGCAGCAGTTTGCTCTTGTGCATCAAGAAGAGTGTGAACAGGTTGATGGAGATTCTTCTCCCCCTCTGCTCTGCCCTGGTGAGGCCATATTTGGAGTACTGTGTCTAGTTCTGGTCTCCCCAGTTCAGGAGAAATGGGGAACTACTTGAGGAAGCCCAACGGAGGCTATGAGGATAATTAAGGGAATGGAGCATCTCTTTTATGAGAAAAGAGTGAGAGACCTGGGATTTTTCAGCCTGGGGAAGTGAATGCTGAGAGGCGATCTTATCAATGCTTATCAGTATCTAAAGAGTGGGTGTCAAGAGGAGGGGGGCAGTCTCTTTTCAGTGGTGCCCTGTGATAAGACAAGGGACAACGGGCACAAATTGGAACACAGGAAGTTCCGCTTCAATATTGAAGAAAAACTTTCCTGGGAGGGTGATGGAGCCCTGGAATAGGCTGCACAGAGAGGTTGTGGAGTCTGCTTCTCTAGAGACTTTGAAAACCTGCCTCGACATGTTCCTGTGCAACCTGCTCTGGGTAAACCTGCTTTAGAAGGGGGTTTGGACTAGATGATTTCCAGAGGTCCCTTCCAAGTTCTACCATTATGTGATTCTGTGAGCCTTTTCAATTATGATTTGGGACATGATGGCTTTTGCTGGCATTCATTTTGGCTGTATTTCTTTTTAACCTTTGCACATCAGTTAATAATTTAAGTAATGATTTAATGGGAATAAGGCACTCTTCTGAGAAGTGGACCTCTGAATGCTAGAATTAGGTTCACATGTCCCATTGTAGAACTATGTCCCTTTTCAAGGCATCATTTATACTTCAAAATCCCTTTCAGCTACTGCAAAGACTAAACACTGACAGTGACTGGTGTATCCACCCCACTTGTTATAGGTGGCTGCATAATGTTTTTATTTAAACAAAACATAGACAGCAGTTCTCAATCCTGTAACAGGCTATTGGTACTTTGCCTGACGTCTTTTTGGTAAAGCATTGCTGATGCAAGTGGCCAGTCTTCCCAGATGCATTGGTTTCTGCAGGCTAAAAAGGTTGGGTTGTCCTGACTTTGTCCCCAGCTGAAGCCTAAGACCACTTAAACACTTTGTGAGCACAGAGAGCTGCCACTGGATTCACAGACCTTTCCTACTGTATCTCAGCATGTGTGTCTGGATCTGGTAGGCTCGGTAGAGGCCTTTTTACTAACCCAAACTTATTTCTGTGCACTTCAGCCTACCCCCTCTGAAATCAAGTTGATACATCTTTATTTACACTGTTAGTGTAATTGCATTGCAGAGAGTTAAGGTGCTATAGTAATGGACACCATACAGTAATATCTACTCCAACCAGATTATCTGCTTTTTTAAACACTGTTAGGATGTGACCCTGCTCCCTTTGGAATCAACAAAAGCTTTTGCCTTGGGTTTGAAAGAGTTGAGACCTGTCCATATGGAAAAAAATGCCTACTGAAGAGATTGTTTTAGTAGATTCATGACAGATCAAGAAAAATAGTGTAGTCTTTTTTGATCATATTATGCATGTCTCTGTGCTGGTCAAAATGTGCCACTGAAAGTTTCACAGCGATTACAAAGGCAGGCTCTCCAGGAAAAGTTGTGATTCTTCTGCCACAATTGTGTTTCTCCAACTTTGCTTCCCCCATGGGTTTCCCTTTGAGTTTTCCCCATATGTTTTTAGGAGATTCATTGTGACTTGCTTAACCTGAAAACTGCAGTTAAGGCAAATACAGCTTTGTTACTGTTTTGCATTTTTCTGCTTATTCAGTCACTTTCTCTGATGTCTACTAACCTGCTGCTATTTCCATGTGTCTATGTGACATCCTAGCTAGGGAGCTACTCCTCCAAGTTACTTAGTACCTGGGGTCAGGGAAAGACAAACATCAAGTGTCATTTCAGGCTTTTAATTTTTGAATGTGAAAGAATCAAGAGAGATTCTATGCGGTGACACTGAATCTGCATACGTCTTTGTTGTTCTTTTTTACAAGAGAAGTAAGGTCATTGCTGAACCAAGACAGGGCACAGAGGATGCTAGGGTGGACTATTCTGATATGAAAGAATAAACTGTGGCTTCTTGTAGGTGAGTCAGACAAGATGCTGTGGTCCTAACCCAGCACAGCCACTGACTGCTTAGCTGAAAATGTTCAGTTACACCCAGGTCAGTGCAGCAAGAAACAGGATCTGTTCTTTTGTTTTCCTGCCTCTGGGACCCACCCTTGTCTGAGCCTCACAGCAAGACTCTGTCCCATCTCTTGTTTCCCTTCCAGTGTTAGCGCCATACTCGCTCCCTCTTCCAGGTGTACTGGTGTTTGCACGTACAGTGTGCTGCTGTTCTTCCTCCAAGCTGGACCAGGGGCACTTCAATAAACCTGGATGCATTTAGGAGTGACTCAAGCAAGAGGTGAGTGTGTCACAATTGCATGGGGGAGACAGAAGGCATTTAATGGTCCAGGTCCAGGTATGCGACACACAGCTTGTCCCATCCCTTCCTTCTGGAGCCTAACAGTACCCTCAGCTTCCTGCAAATGGAAGGTCTTCAGGGGGAACTTCACTTACATTTGCAGGGATTTTTGGTTCAATTTTGTACCATTTAAAGCTGAGTTAATTGGACAGATGATTAAGCTGATATCTCAAGGCTATAATGTAGGCACCGTGCTTGGTCTACTGCTACAAGCCAGTGAGGGGACACTGGAGGAGAACCTGTAGTCTTATATCGTCTCATTTTTCTTTGCTTTACCTCTTGTTATTTGTACAATATAGAAACTATGAAGTGCAAATCTGGGTTTAAAAGATTTGAATGTTCCACAGGTTAGGGAAAAGAAGTTTGGTATTTTAGATTAATAACACTTCAAGGTATATTTCCTTAGCCATAACTCCAGGCAAAATGACAGTCCTGGGCAATCAGTTTTCAAAATGTGTATTATTACTTAGATAGCACTGATTCCTCAAACATCTTTAAAGTATTTTGCAGATCTTTGAAGCATTTGTACTTGTCTTGTGTGGGTAGAGCAGTGCGGTTGGTTTGGCAAGGAGAAGAGAGCTATTATGAGATGAGAACTGCATTCACCTGGGATTTAAATGCTGCAAGTTCTAGTAGTGTGCTTGGGTCCCAGAGCAGCCTCTGTAACCCATGGGGTCACTGCCTGGGTCTCCCTTATAGACCTGGGGCATGCTGGTTTCCACATTATACTATTGGCTAAGGTAAATGGATTTTCAAAGAACTATTTCTCTGTGGGGCTCAGGTGCTTGCCTTCATTGAGGATTCGTAATTATGAACTCTCCTCTGGAAAAAGGTGCTACAAACTGCTCATTTAAAATAGAGAAAAGGGATCTTCTCCTATAAGACAGGGCCAGCACAGAGTGCAAAGGCAGGCTGTTATGTATTCATTTTCAAGGACTTGGAGTACTTGTCTAAGGTAGAGGAAGTTGCAGCTGGATATTTACAGATATTTACAGATGCTTCAAATATACCTTTTCTTTCCTTGGGCACCAAAAGGAAAGCCATGACTGAACAAAGATTTGAACCTGCACCTGTGAATTTCAGGTGAGTTCTCTGACCAGTGGACTATCAGAACTCAAGAAAAAAAAAAAAAATTCAGTTGGACCACAGATCAATTTAGGTCACTATCTTGCTTTGAAGTGTATGTAATTCTTCCTCTCTTATATTCTCCAGTCTCTCAACATTTTCTGCTCACGGGATTAATATGATCTCTATGTATTTAGCAGTCCTTATTGGATTTCTCTTCCATAAGCTTGTCTAGTCTCTGTTTGAATCCTTGTACACTTTTAGCTGACATCATCATCTTCTTTTAGACCTCAGTAGCTTTCGAGAATTTGCTCTGTTCCACTACATACTACATTAAAAAAACCCACCTATTTTTGTTTATTTTGAACCTGGGCTCCTGCTAGATTAATCTGTTGCTCCCCTATATGTTGTTCTGGGAGAGACAGCAAACAGTAGATTTCTACTTACCCCCTCATTGCACTCATAAATATATAGACCTCTACAATTTCATTCCTCATTTGCCTCTTATAGACCAAATAGAGCTGGATTACTTGGCCATTCTTTACAAGGAAAGCATTCCATGCCTTACCATATTTGACCTCTAATATTTTTTCCTAAAATATGTGTTTTAGTGCTGTTTTCGATAATGAAGATGATTAAATATTATACCTGCTAATCCTGCTCTGGAATAGATTTATTTCAAAACCAAATTAAAAGCACGTTTCCTTGCCTACAGAAAACATATTTTAGGTATAGCTGCATCAGGGACAGTGCTAGAAGATTATGTGTAAGGAGGAGAATGCTATATCTTTGTAATCGATTACAATGAAAAATACTGACCTCCGTTATTCAAATTAAAGTGAATATTCAGGGAGTAGAGTGTTCAGTGGTTCACAAGTTTTGTGAGTATCTGACAGGATAGTGTCCTAAAATATTTAGTGGTAACAGGGCTATGAATCAAAGAACAAATGGTGCCCTGAAAATTTAAGTCTGTTGCTTAACCGCTGTGTGCTGGAAGCATACATGCATCACAGCAGAATGACAGATTTATGAATTTTTAGGACTGACTGATCTGAAGACTGGCAACTTGCACTAAAGGGAGGTATTGCCTTTGTCTTCTGCGCATTTCATTGCTGTATTTGAGATGTTTAGCTCCTTTTAAATTAACATCAAGATCCCTGTTGCTGTCAATGAAACTAGCTTACCTAGAGAGGCCATCCTGAAACAAGGCTCGCTCTTTATCTGAATGGCGAGCAGGTCAGTGCTAAAGCTGTAGTTTTCATTGAGGAACTCTCATTTACTCTTCCACTGTGTTCTGTCCACTTGTGCCCTAAATTTCTGCTTTAAGAACAGAAATGCAGGAGTAATTTGTGTTTATCATTCTGTCAGTTGCGTTCTAATACAACTGGTTAAAAGATTCACATTTTCAAAACTTTAAGGAACATTTGTTCTATCAAAGAAAAACAAAATTAAGAAATTCACCAACTTTTATCACTCTGCTTTTTAGTTAAGATAAATACCTCAAATGTTTCCATTTTTAAGAAAAAGAAATGAAGCATGACAATGGTGAAAGAAAAACATTTCCAGAACACCTTTGAGAATAAACAAAAAAAATGCACCTTTCTGAAGTAACACGGATTCTTTCATCATTGGAGGAATTGAATCGGTCATCTTTTTCTCTAAAATATTCTTCTATGCACTGTTCTTCAAAATCATGGACTTTTTTCAATTCATCCTCAGTTATGAAAAGTTCTGTGGAAACAATGGAAAAATGTGAATTTGTCAAAGATCAATACATGAAATTAATGACATTCTTCTTGTTGTGGAATTCATAGACTAAACTTTCAAAAGCTGGGCTTCAATTTTATGTAGCATTTTGGTATAAAAGCAGATAGATACAGCTAATTACCAAATTAGTGGCTTCAATTATATATGCTTCTGGAGATAGAAACACTTAAGCAGACAAACACTGAGCAAACATGAATATGTTCTGGTTGCATGCGATCTAAATACAGCTGCTGATCAGGTCCTGGAGAGGTGGTGGGAGCCAAAGCCCACCTGCAGCCTAGTACAACTACAAACAAATTAGCACACTGCTAGGACTAAAGGATCTGCTTGACATGGCAAGAACTGATGTCTGCGGGCAGCAGCAAGGGCTGTGGCAGACAGCATGATATGAGTGGGAAGAAAAGTGAGCTGTGGCTTGGGCTAATGTTGGGAAGAGATCTCCCTTAGCTTCCTGCCTCTGGCTTATACACTGGGAGGAGGTAGAGATCTTCTATGCTGAAGAACTAGATAGAGAAGAGCAGAGGAAGTGTCATCAGAATAATCTGACAGGTTTTCCATCCTATTTATGGGAGTTTGTATTAAAGTATCTGGAGGAACTGCTCCTACAGTTTAAGTTAGTGTCAAGGAGACAACGTGTCTACAGAACAGTTACTTCTCACCATCTCTTATCTAGCTAAAAAGTGTGTTGGGGTAAGTATGTGTTGTTTGTTCAAAAAGTAGGAATGGTCTCCCTGTCTTTTCAGAAATAAAACTGAGATCTGGAATTGTGGTGGACTGCAAGAAGAATTTCAGCAGTGACGAAACTCTAGCAACAGCAAAACAAGCCCGCTTGCTTTGAAGGAACAACGTGGGGAACAGTCAAAAAAATTCCCAGAAAAACATAGCCTCATTAACATTCTGAGGAGACCTACAGGTTGTACAATGCAGGTAAAACTGATTCAGGTAACATTTTTGAAGTTAAAAGTAGTTCTCTGCTCAAAAGGTTACCAAGGTGCTGGAGTTGGCTTTCATTCATGTCAAACATTAGATATTATTGAGGGAATTGGAAAGCCCCACTCTGTAAATTGTCTAAGGCTTACTTAATCCATAGTCTCTCTCATCTGGGTCGCTTTCATGCTTCCGCCATCTGCAGCAGAGGTGTTGGAATATCATAGTCATATGGCTGAAAATGATCAGAGGCGGTGGGAGAACAGGTCTTTCATGAAATGTCATGATTAGCTGGTATCTTTGAAATTTCCATACTTGGTTGGATATGGATTTCACTTCAAAAAATGTATTGCTAGAAGGCAAGAAGAGGAAAATAACATCAGACTTAAACGGTTTTGGGTACTTTGCCGAAGATCACAGAATCATTTAGGTTGGAAAAGACCCTTGAGATCATTGTGCTTTTCCATAATATGATACGACAGCAGCTTAACTAGACACATTTCAGTCATAGTGGCAAATCCTTCCTTGTCACAGAAAGAATAAAAGAAGTTAATGTTTGGGCTTCAGCAAAGCACACTGGCAATCAGCCATTTCAAAGTATCTTACTACTGTGTACATCTGCTCTGTGCAACCACTAGGTCTCACAACAACCCAACAAGACAGAAAAGCGTTTTCGTTTTCCATATCAGGAGTGAATTATGCCTTAAATTTTTTGGCTTCTCTGCCCTGATTCCCCTCAGGTAGCTGTCCTTGGAAATGAGACAATGTGTAGGACTTGGCATTTCCCTCATTCCCTGGAGACAAGCTACTGCCTCTTTCCCTCTCTCGCCCTCACATCCTCTGAAAATGGATCTCAGCCAATGTCTTCAGTTTAGAAGCCTTCTTAGGCCATGAATAATGTCCGTCGCCCCAAGTTCATACTTTGCAATGTGTCACTCACTTGAAAACAGCAATAAGAAGGTTCACCAACAGGATGTTTGCAACCAAGAGGTAACAGGCCATGATGGCAGGAACGATCCATGCTCCAGTCTTACAGGGAGGTAGCTGGATTATTTTGCCATCTTCTCTGGTTTCATTCTGACCACAAGGAGCTGGGAAGAAAAATGCAAAAAAAAAAAAACAAAAAGGGAATAACAATATTTTTTCAGTGCTTCTTACAGAAATATTTAAATATATACAAATACCTGCCTGCCAAAGCAGTATCTTCCAAGTAACAGTGGCACTGATGCTCCCCTCAAGAAGTCTGCACTTGCTATTGCATATTTTACAAGCTGCAGTTCTTGTTACTGTGTGTTGTTTGCCATGAACAGAAAGATATTCCCCTCAGAAACCGCAGGATACATGCCTGGTGTGAATAGGCTACCTGGTTGCATACATCTAAAATATTATGGTACTCTGGCAGTAGTTAGTGGTTGTGCAAATAAAATTATCAAGATGGTTAATCCTGGAAAAAAGCTTACATATTAATTTTTTAATAGTGAAAGCTTGGTCTTTTTTTGATCGATAGAGAGGGATGTGATAAATAGCACAAGGAAAAAGAAGTACATGAAAGTAAATTAAAAAGTAGGCATTTATTGCTGTGCACTGCTCTGCCCTGAGCCCCTCTGGGACATACTCATAATGACCCTCTGCTATTAAGGAGTTTTGATTGCATGCCTAGAAACGGTGGGGGAGATTAGTGAGTCTTTACGGTACCAGGTAAAGGGACATGTAGGCTGCAGAGTTGACACCTGTTTCTTCCCCGAAAGCTTTGGAACCAAAATGTTCTCTCCATATAAGTGTTGCAGAAGTGAAGCAAGGACAGAAAAAATGTTGTGAAATAGTTGTCTAGCTTATTTTTTCATGTACCTTCATGTGCTGTGGTGGATGATCTGCATTTGCAAGTGTGTGTTCAGTTTATGCCTTTCTAGTTTCAGTCCTAGTAGTCCTAAGTACCTCTGTAATCAGCTCTTCAAGGAAATAATTGAAGAAACAGCTTACATATACAAACTATCTCAGTAAATTTTGTGCAGCACCACAGCTAGCTTCCCCTCAAACCCATGAAAAATAAGTTTAAGTAAGGAATTTTCAAAGTCCTCAGCACTGGCTCAGTTCCTGCTGATATCAATGACAGTTTCCCACTGACTTCAAGGACAACAAAGTTTGACAACACCGTATGTTTTGTAAAATTCCACTCTATGTCAACAAATCCATGATTTCCAATACCAATTAGTATTTCTTCTCAAAAAGATCCTTCTGAACTTGGTTCACAGATCATGGGATTCTTGGGTTTGGGCACTATATAGGTATTAGGCTATTACATATAGAAATATTATAGCCATATGGGACAGAAGAATACATGATACATCTGCTTCAAACAAGAGTCCTCCCTAAATATTCAACTCACGGAAAAAGAAATGGCAAAGCCAAATACAAGCAATGCTACTTTTAGAAACAGGTCTGTTGTGTCCGGACCCACGGTATCACTAGTCCTTCCTACATAAAAAATACTTTTTATTACTGGAACAGGCTGACAGTATTCAATTCTTTATGTCTCATAAAGCATTATCTTGCATATTGTTTTAAGTTAGTGCTGATTTCATGCTTCCTGCACTGCTCCAAGCAGTGATTTCAGTTAGACATTCAAATTGCCATCTGCTGTGAGTACTGGGCTATGTGCACTCAGCCTTCACCCAGCAGAAATTGGGACATTCAGTTCCTCTTGGTATAAGCACTCAGTGTGAGACTTACATTTCTGTTTGTGTGGAAACACTAACTTGCTCACATATTACTTTACAGTTACAAAGTCCAACACAACACAGTACTGAAGCCCATCATGATTTCACCAGTAATGGAATGATCACCCTATCAGTCGATGAAACCTGTTGTCCTTTTGTATGCTAAAGAACAGAAGAAATAATGTCTTTTGCAGCAATGAGAGAAATTGGTGAAAAGCATATTTTAAACTTTAGATCAACAAAATCAAAAGCTCAGCTCAAAGTCTGGTTACAAATCTGTTCTGTCATTTTTTCTATTTAAAAAAAAAAAATCTAACTAACTAAATAAAATCCATTTTAACAGCTACCAAGACAAGAATTATTTCTCCAAATTTATTTGCTTTCAACAGAGTATTTAGAATGCCATTAATGCATCCCTATCGATTTATGCCACATAGTGATGGTCAAAAAAGACAAGTTCCCCTAGTCTATTCTATTCATGCATAGATGTTTGGCTTGTCCTGAAGGCTTCCAAAAGTTTTTCTCTTTTTCACGTTCTGTTGTGGAAAAAGTTTTTAAATAAAAGGGAACACTCATCTCTTGCCTTACTTTATGGAGAGCTAAGCCACCACTTAATCCTCACATCTTCAGCTGTATGAGAAAATGTATGATGTATGTCCAAAATGCAGAAGTCTGTGTTCCGCTGCACATCACTAAACACCTTCTTCCATCTTTAAACTATAACATTAATTTTAAAAATATTTCTTTCCCAATATTAAATAAACTGTTTGTTTAATGTAATTACTCCCAGGAGAGCAGAAAGAGAAGATTCTGTCTCTGTCAAAAAGAACAGAGGACTCTTGCAGGAGGCTAAAAGTAGCAATGATATTCTTCTTAGATAATGAAGACAATTGTTTACATGTAATAACTTAGAATTCTGTTTGTAGGATGTAAGAACACTTTGTTACCATAACCCAGGACAGTTTGCCCCCCTTATCCCAGTTATGTAGTAATCCAAGCATGTCTTATTTCCCTGTTACAGTAACCTGGGGTAGTTTGCTTCCCCTTCTCCATCTGCTCATAGTGCTGCACAGGTGCCAATGTGACAGCCAGCTGCAGATCTCAGAATTCAGACAAAAGCATTACATCAGCGAGTTCACTAATGACCAAAATAGAACACTGCATATGTATGATATGTTAATCAGCGCAAGTTTTATTATCCATCCCTGCGGTGCTTTCCCTTGAGCTTCACTCCTGAGCAGGGCTCCACTGCATTGGGTCCCCATTTGATTAGTGTTGGCATCCCGGGGCTCCCACCATGGTAACACTGAGCTTTCCATAAAACCAAAGCTTTCGCTTGCTGAGTGTCGTGCCTTATCCCTGAGGGATCTGCACCTGCCTGTCATGGTAATGCAGTTTCACTATTTTAATTATGTTTGGAGAAACGAAGCAATTTTTGTGGTACATGCGGTAACATACTGTGATAACAAACTTTTTCAAAGCACTATTTTAACATGTATGAAAACATACTCATCTTCTACATTACAGCCTTGCTTTATAGAGTACTTAATTCTAGTAAAATGTTTTGCTGAAGCAAATTCTGCCTGTTTCAGATAACGGAAAAAAACCAATCAGTCTGATACCTACAGGCCATTGGATAAAGGTTGGACATTATGTCCTGGTCTCAGGCTTTAGAAAATAATAATTGGCTAGAGTTTCAATTCCAATTACTAACATCAACTTCATTCGGCTTTCAAATATTGCATCCTGACATCTGTGGATGAACATATTTTTTTTGCGTTTCGTTTCCTTTTTCACAATCTCCTCCTATGCTTATTTTTCCTTCCCGTCTCCCATTTACAGTTTCCTGTATGTGCCTTTCCTGCTACATACCTAACCCTTCCTCTTTCCTGGCCAGCACATAGCTGTAAAGCGAAAAACAGTAACCCATGCTTCTGTGTGTTTCAAGCCTAAAGCAGAGGCAGAGTTTGGGAAGAACTTGTTTCCCTACTGTAATTACTGTCATGACATGGGCACTGCTCATTTTGACTGTGTACTGAGTGGAGAGCATGGGAAACAATGCTTGCAAATCTCTGAGTCAAGACTCTCCTCCCCAGCTGCACCCTTCTGAAGTAGTTGTAGGAAAGAATGGAGAGAGGAAAGTGCATAATTGAACTGCTTTGTTACCAAACAGCTTTTTGCCTTTGCTGAAAACTCATGTAAAGATGGATACTATTTTACAATACAAGTTGATTTCTTTGAAATCACAAGGCACTGTGGAGTGGGTTCATATGGTCACACTTCTAAGGAGTAAGGAAACCAGTAAGTGTTAACAAACCAACCCATCTATTTTTGTATTGAAGTCTGGAAATTTTACATGCATGTTTATCACCCTGCATAGGTACCTTCCAATTTTGATATGCACTGAACCCAAAGGTCGTGAAAGCATTTTATAATTTTTTAATGAACCATCAAAGCAACCTTACAAACTTGACAGGTTGGTACATATCGAAAAAAGGCTAAGCAAGCTGCCTAGGGCTGTCCACTTCTCCACTGACAGAGAAAATACTGAACTCTAGGAACTTTGAATCTCACACCATTGCTCTGTTCATCAGCAGAAGCATCCAGGGAATTGAACAGTGTCTCATTACCTTAAAAAAGTCGCTTTAACTACAACATCGTGACCTTACATGTTTCTTCTTGCTCTCACCCACATTAAAAATGACTTTGAAGTTTCTCTACAATCTGCTTATCTTTTAATAATAATTTACAGAAAATCCCTGTATTTTTCTTGTTCTTTCTAGTGCTTTCTCCATTCCCCTCTGCTTCCCAAAATTTTGAACCAAATGGAACCCAAAATATAACTTCAGAGGAGTGCTATGAAGCAGAGGGAATACTACTGCAACTCAGTCCAGAGAGACTTTGAAAATTATGTGTAGGCTGTGCACAAATTTTATCCTCTGCCCTTGTCTAACAATGCTAAAAATACTGCCTGTGCTGCAGAGCTCCTATAGAGATAAAAACACAACAAGCCAACCAACCAACCAAAAAACCAAAAATGAAACTAAACCAAAAAACCTGGTATGTTTTCTTTGGTTTTGTGCAAAGCTTCTCTGTTCTAATTCCAGATGATCCATACAAATGACAGCCCTTACAGGAAGCTCCTCTGGAGACATAAAAAGCATGAAAGCTCTATGATCAGTTTATACTAAGAAACCTTCATTAAAAAAAAGCCCAAACCCAAAACCATCTAACAGACTAAGAAATGTAAAGAATTTGAAAAAGTCTTTTGTAGTAATTATACTTTCCTCTTAAGTTCATTGGATAGTTAAAACCTGTGTATAACTGTCTCTCATCTGAAACAACTGCATTCTAGTTACTTGGCATTCCTCCAATACAAGTGAAAGAGAAGCATGCCCTATCTTTTTCTTTTAAACTATGTCAGTTTTTCCAATAACGGACTAGGCCCAGGGAAAAAACACAACTCAGACTGATCTTCAGATTCCAGATGGTACTTGAAATACTGTCAGCTGGAAAGAAAATCCAGATGCAAATCTGACATGTAAGATACCAGTCAAATCTGAAAACCAGCCCAAACCAAAAAAACCCAAACTGAGTTGCCTAACAGCACTGTCAGTAGCTTTGCATTCTGAATATAAGAAAATGTGAGGTCTGCTGCTGATTCTCTACTGCCATTTCTCAAGTTGCCATTTATGACATCTATCTACATTTTTCATCAAGCAAACTTCTCCGTGAACAATCCTTTCCTCTTCAGTATTCTCTATATACTCCTGTATCCATAGCATTCTGGATAGACAGATAGCTTGGTAAGGTGGAAACAAAGTTGTCTGCATGTGACAACTGCGCTGTGAATTTTTTAGCTAAAATTGCCATCAACAATGCCAAAGCTAGCGAGGTGTACTGAGGGAGAGATTTGACAGTGTTTGTGGATTTCCTTCCAGACACACATTCATAAAGGCAGCTAAGTGGCTGGCTGCTGCCCCATGGATCACATCAGGTAATACAAGACTCAGATAGCTTAGGAAAGGCAGCCTAAAAGTGATACAGTTGTATATACTATCACTGGTTCCCTCACCTGGATCCCCCTTCCTCCCCTTGTTAACACAGCTGTGATTAACTGTATCTGAGACTGATTTTGCTGTTTGTATTGAATTTACCTGAAAATTTCAACACCTCCCTGCCTCATGCCCCCCCCCACCCACACTGTTTGATGGGAATTTGTAGAAATGTAATATTTATATACATCACTGATAAGAAACGACACCACTGAATAGTATACACATACTCCCAGAAAAGAGGATATAATTCTGTCCCCATTTTTGTGTCAAAGACAAGATCACATGCCAACAGGAGAGTAATGCACACTGTTGTTAACACATGTATTTAAAAAATGAAATTAATACAGAACTTGTCAGTAAAAAATATAAAAGTACATGACATGCATTATTTAAGAGCAAGGCATTTAGTTAGGGTTTTAACAGTGCAGCGTGTTGAGATAAAAATCAGAGTAGACCCACTGGATGGACAGGCTGCCAGCTGATGAGATGGACCCAGACATTGTATCTGGTCAGCCTTACTGGCATGCTTCACAAAACAAAAGAAAGACTAGCACGTTTGCTGAATCCCAAACTTGTAAATAATGTAGCAATATTAAACACAATACAAAGAAAACACAAAGAAATATAAAGAGAAAAAAACCCAAACCCATGAAAAATCCCTTTCGCTTTGCTAAAATAATAATAACAAAAAGATCTGCTGCAAGCTGTAAAGTTCAATTTCAGTTTAGATGTAGCATTTTAGAACATGTTTATCTTATTTGAGAAGGTACAAACACTGTAGTACTCTAACATGAATACAGTGGCTGATTTAGCTTAGAACAACTTGGAAAATATATACAGTACTAAAATTTCCAAACAGCAAAAAAAATGTATAGTAAAACCTTTTGAGTTCCAATCAGGTCAGTTTGATTGTATAACATCATCAACCATTTGCTCATGCTCCCAGTCTATTCTGGAGGTAACATTTTTGAGACAACTGAGCCTCAGACAGCCATGATATATTGTACATATTTTGTGCTGAAAGAGTGGCAGATTCTAATTCCCTGCATCATCTGTCTCTCAGGAAGGAGGAACTAGGTGCTGCTTTTCATTTTGGCATCACCACTTTTGCCACAACTCCTAGTTTCCTTAACACAGACAGAACAACAACATGTCTACATTTATAGCTGGAGTTGAAATCATTAGGAATTTTGCTTCTCTAAGCCTAAAAAGTAATTACTCTGCATCTTTTTGCAAGGTTTAAATGTTGGGCATCTGAATAACACACAAGACTATCTCCAAATCTTTATTCAAGGGTATGGAGCCTGCCACCCTCTTTTCATACTGAAAAAACATTCTTCATTCAATGACACTTTAGATTCTCAGGTGTCAGGGTTCTAAACTATAATCAGCACTTCATTAAAAAAAAAAATACCAAGAACTTTCTATTTAGCCAATTGCCATGTTTGTTCCACTATGGTAATTACTTAGTTCAGTATCAATAAATGGCCACATGTAGAGGGACAGATAGAATTCTGCTTGTGGAAGGAAGTCACAGTTTAATGAGATAAACCTTATCCCTTTATTATGCTTTTGATGCAAGACATTTTATACTTCCAGCTATTATGTCTTTGGAATGAAATGAGTTAAGGGAAAAAAAAAAAAGAAAAGAAAAAAATGATAAAAATGATGGAATCAGGTAAAAAGGTAAACTTCACGAAGGAAGAGGATTTGTGATTTTAGGTATATATTCCTTGCATGCCATGCTGCCTCTGAAAACAAAGTGGGGAAGTCAACACAAAAAAAAAGGTTTAACCTGTATCCACGGTAATGATTCTGCATTAACCAGGAAGAAGAAATGACCATGGGACTGCTGAAACATCTGCCATGTGATATGTGTACATCTCACCATCTGAAACTCTGTTAAAGTTGGGGTGATTATTTGTGATATAGATAAATTTATTACATTAACCAGCTCAGGAAAAATCAACACCTTTTTCCCATTCAAATTTGTTTAATACTGAACAAGCAGAAGATAAATTATGAAAACACTGACCTTTCCTAAGGTGGTACATAGGATGAAAAGGAATATCCTGAACAGAGCCTTAATGGATGCCATCTGCCACTGGAAAAGATACTCACTTCTAAATGCTGCCAAGGCTCATGCATGTTTAAGTAGGAATGACGAACATCAGTTGCACGTCAGTGTTTGATAAAGATGCACTGTTTGTGATTCTTAGTTTGTTCATCTACGGCATCATTTCTCATTACCACCCCTCTCCTTTGGTGCAATGCACTGGGTGGGACCAGGAGGTTTAACTTAAATAGAAAGCTGGCATTTTCCTGATCACCAGCCAAATGAATCCTGAGGAGGTAGTATACGAAATACTGCCTTTCATTCTGTTTGCACTGATGTGAGCACAGACTTGCCTTCCAATAAGTAAGTAAAGCAAAACTCTAATAATGGATCTACTGTCCTCAAAGAATTGCATCACATGGTTTAACATAAAGGTGGTTGCAGTGAGTAGGCAACAGAGAAAAGAAAGCACATTGGATTAGATCCTTATGAAGTGCAGGAGCTGATGGTCTAACCCAGTATTACTAGACTTCATGCTCAATATGAAGTTAGGTAAAAAATATTTAGGTCTAAAATCAAACCAATGGATGAAAAAAAAACCACAGAAGTGACTTTTTATGTCCCAGGTATACCAACAAAATCATAGTGGATACCTGGGAGGGTATGCCTGTCATCCAACTCGTAAAAAGGAAACATTTAAAACATTCTTTATGTGCAAGATAATTTAGCATTACAGATTTCTGCTTGGATAATTACAAAGTGATGCCAGAAGCATATTCGGAATCTGACACCCCAATATTAGCTGAAAAAATATTTTTATGACCATTCTCTGTGATGAAGAAGTTCCTCTATCCTGAGCCATTTATTGTGCACACACACAGGGTCTATTAGACATCATCTGATCAAAGTTGGGTACCTGACTTTGGAGTATGAGAATCATAAACTTGCTTACGGTCTATCTGGTCTGCAAACACTTCCCCATAGATCATCCAATAAGGCATGTAGAAAATGTTTTTTGCCAGCTTCCATGAAGGCTCCTCATTGGGAAAGAGAATAGCCTGTCTTGCGACACCAAAGCTCATGAGAACCACCAACATGATGATGACAAAGTACATCATGTCTATCATCTGAATGTATGGAAAAGAGAAAGAGAGAGAAGGAACAAGAATTAGAGAAACTTATTTGTCCATATTCCAATTATTATATGCTGCAAAAAAAAAGTTTGTAAATCTTAGAATTTTCAAAAACAAATGTTGAAAAGCCATTTTCAGTTTTACACATAACAAACTTCATTTTCAAAGAAGAGAAGCAGTGCTACTGTGTCCTTAGTTTTACCCAGTGCTGTTTTTAAGAACAATTTAAATGTTATGAATAGTCTTGAAAATACAAGATACCATCTGGTCATACCAGTTGTCTGAACAAGAATATAGGTTCACTGGAATCACCAGCCTGGGCTGGTCAAGGGCCACAAGATGATGTTTTGTTTATAAGCACTTAGTTGAAGCAGTGCCAAAACAAACGGGCTGACATGGATTATTTTATTCACTGGTAGTCATTGTCTTGAAGCAAAGGAAGAAAGCTGTATCTAACATAAGGAGTAACGGGTGGCAGAACAGCCTGTTACAGCAACATAAGGGACACCATGGTGGTAACCAGTGAGGAGGGAAAGCTGTGATGCTGGCTGGACTAGAAATTAGCTTGGTGGGGGAGTCTGACAAAGGCCATATTTAAAAAAAAAATGCGTATAACACAGACACTCAGCTCTGTTCTTTTCCATTGTTGAAGGCCTCATTAGCATATGCACAAGTTTAATTAGCACTTGCAAACAGTGCCTACACATTCAAAATGTTCCTAGAAAAAAGTGGGACAGAAATCCCAGGAGCTGCTGAATAGAGGCTGAAGAATAGGAGAGGAGCTGCGCTAGAAAAGACCTTCCAGAACGCACAGCAGTGGGCTTCAAGCAGGTACAGCAGAGATGCTTTATAACCCAAAATGAATGTGAAAAAATGGGAGTCTTGTAAGGTCCCCAGTAGAATCCCATTAAAAGCTTTAGCTACAGGTTTACTTACAGGTCTCTAGTTATAAGGCTTGTTATGACAGAGCTGTTTTTTACAGTTTTGGATTTAACTTTTGTCCATGGACAAAACTCAACCCAAAACTCCTCTAAACTTTATGCATTTTAATCCCTTCAGTCTCTGTGTTTTCTGGCTGAGCTGCATTCTGCCTTCCCTGTGAGGCAGGTGTGCAACCAACCTGCACCTCAACTGGTGGCCTTATTGCTCCATGGGGGACCTGCTGCAGCTCAAGAGCAGAGCTGTTCATGACAAGAACTGGTAGAAGAGAGGACTAATTTGCAGCAGATGGATCTAGCACTGCTGTGGGAGCTCTTCAGTTTTAAAACACAAGGAGAGAGTCCTGAGGTCAAAGTAACACTAGGGAAGCATCTAACAGAGAAAAGAGAGGGATACAGAGTGAACAGAAAAGGATATTCTCATATTTACTGACAGAGAAGCTGTAGGAAAAGGACCTGTAGGGCAGGGCTCTGATAGGAGAGACTCAAGGAGATATAAAAAAGGAACTGGGGACAAGTAAAAAAAAACAAGGGAAAACAAAAGGTCTGGAGGTCCATAAAAAAATCAGGAAAGAAAAAAAGTGAACTGGGGACATGAGAGAGGAAAATAAATGCCTTAAAGAATTAATAAACAGACAAGTACTTCACCAACATTCCTATGTTAATAAGGGCATTAATATTTCAAGAAAACCTGATTGAAGAGGAATTCCAGATCATTGTATGTCAGAGAGCATCCTGAAATGGGAAAGCTGCATAATTACATTTAGTTCTTACTGCTTTCAGGAAAGGAATTTGGAGATGAAACCTGGTTCACCCTTTCTTTTCTGATGAAACTTTTTTTCAGATAAAAATATTTAACATGATGTAATCTAATATAATACCTATTTTAAAATGCAATGCAAGCAAATGAACATAATGACTATTCAGTGGCAATGTAAGGCAATTTCTTAAATGCTCCCAGTGTTTTTAATCAGGACTCACGCAGGTTTGACTTCAGGTTGTAAGAAAAAAAATTTTCAGTGGTATTATTTATTCAAGCTGAATATTGCTTTTCCATCCTTCAACTGGGTGTCTTTCTAATACCTCAGTAGCTTGTCTGAAATCCAGTAAAACAGATGGACAAGTTTCCACTGACTCTAAGGGGTATTGTACCAGTCCCTTTGGCCTGTAGGGTCAAATTACAATTGCTGTTGTAACAAGGCAATGGCCATTTTAATAATTTTGAAGAACTCCTTAGTAACCTACTTGCAAAAGTGATACTGTGAGAAACTGTTGGCCAGTTTTATAAACAAGCTGGATGAATTTCTCCTTCTTTTATATGCAGAGAAGCTAAGAAAAAAATGTAGACATTTCTACACACTAAGGGAACAGATAAACCTCTGACTCTCATGACATTCCACGGTGATTTCATTTCATTCTCAAATAAAAGGGAAGAAAATGTATCACTGTACAGAGATCAGAAAAGCACATTATAATAAGCACATTCTGTTACTGAAATAAGTAGATAGTAATAAACTTGGCCATTCAACTTCCTCCTCCTATCTTCACCTTTGCTTTAGCCCATTGTTTTTAAACTGCTCAAGCCCATTCCTGCCCCTTACTTAACTTCACTTGTGTATTTGTTCACTATGCCCAGAGATAAAATCTATTACAGCTGTTTTGTTGGATACAATTTAGAGGCAGGTGAAGAGAAATTTCCTTAGCATAGGAAAGGTGGAAAGAATAATCTTTTTCATCTTGCATCTAAAATTTACTCACTCACAACAGAAGCTCATGATAAAACCTCAGGTGTTAAATGTAGTCTGTTGAGGAACTCAATAGCTGTGATGGGTTTACTCTGTTGAAATATGTACAACCAGCTTGATATTCTCCACAATACTGAATAGTACTTGCAAGACCATGAAATGAAAAAGACAGAGCCCAAGGAGGTAAATGGACATGAGATTTAAACAAAAATACACAAGGGGGCACATTGCAGGCTGGAGCAAGCAGATGAAACTCCCAGGGAAGTCTGTATGTGATATAAATGGGATAGCCATTACACAGGGGAGTAAGTTGGCTGGAAAATACATGTGAGAGACAGATTTCTGTAATTCTAACCGGTTGGACATTGCATATGTGGGCAGAGTGCATATGTCAGAGTTGCTGAGTGCATGGAAAATTGGATGAGGTATGAAAATCAAATAACAGGAAGGCATGAAATAAAAGAACATCCCTCCTTTAACAGTTGCCCATACCTTCAGGGCACTCTAAGTAGCTAAATTCAACACCCTCCGAGTTGGTGCTGAATGTACAGCGCCCAGTGATTTTCCTGCTATTGTTTTCCACAGAAAGTGGAATGAGGCTTGATTTGTTGTACACATGTGAGGATGACAAAGGAATGGAAATTATATAATTTTGCTGATTTCAAACATTTCCTTTCCATGTTGACCCCAGGAGAAAAGTAAACCAGTGCTTATACTACTGGTGAAGCTGGCCTCCCATCAGCCATCCACGACACTGACTACTAGAAGTTTTTTATTCATGGCCAATCTGTTTATTATGGAACTGGGTTTCAGACCACCTTTGCTAGCACCTCTGAAACTTTTTGTGAGAAATACAACTGAGTAGGAGGGTAGTTGTTTTTTACACATTTTATTTTGTGTGCCAGTGACCACTGAAGTCCCTAATGGATGGTTATAGTCCATAGTCCAGGTGGGGCAGGAAAGAAACAGATGATAATTCAGTGTTTTCCTTTTGGTCTTTGGGCCTTTCTCTTGTCCTGCTGTCCTTTTACTGCAACCTCCAGGAAGAACTGTTGACTGTTTTCATGTCTGTACCCTGGAGCTCTGCAAAATCCCTCCCATTGGCACCATACTGGCTTCCTTGAAGGAAGGCATCCCACTTCAAAATCCTCTTTGCCTGACATAATGATTCAGCAGACACTTTCTTTTGTGTGTTCCCCCCCCACCCTTTGTTTTTTCCTTTTTTTTTTTTTTTTTTCCTTTCTTTTTTGTGTTTTTCACTAAGCTGTTCTTTCTTTTTCAAACCTGCCAGTCTGGGTTTGCAGTTGAAAGCTGGTACATTTGAAGGGATAAGGCAATGGTTCTCCTGTCACTTGTTTTGTAGGTAGCCTAACTGGGCATATATTTGGCACTTCAGTTTTATACATGCTTAGAATCACTAAGCTTGTTGTGACTAATGTACTATCACGGAGGGATTTTAATCCGTGCATTCATGTATGTCCCCTTTTCTTGTGATGGTGAGGGAGAAGGGTGGATGAGTCTTCTCTTTAAGGACCATGGCAAGGCAAACACAATACAGAGCCTATTTGCACTTGCTGATTATTGTCCACATAGTAATCAGACAGCAATAATATTTGTATTTAGAAAAGTTAATATTCAATTTACCTTTTTTTAGTGAATGCCTGCTTCAGTATTTTTATTTTATTTTTTTATAAAATATATCTTAAGCTCCAGAATGCATGAAACAGTCATGATTTACACAACAAAGGCTGGATAACTGTATGAAACATGAGCACGTATATTAGCTACATGTGTAGGTAGTTAAATATCAGGGACATATGCATGTGCATCTGTAAGTTCAGCCATTTTCTTTACCACATAGAAGAAAAAATGCTCCTTTACTGCAAAATTTCTACTGACACGTAGAAAGAAAAAGCCAAAAAGTCTAATGTTATACATCTGGCAGCAAATATATCTCTGTTCCGCCTGTGTGCATTTACTATCACATAAAGTATTCATACTCTGGCATGTTGTGTATGTGTGATGTGGCCAGGGGACAGAGGCTGCAACAGGATTTCTCATCTCACAAGGACACATCTGAACAAGAAAGTTGGAAAAACATATGGATATGGAGTAAACTATAGCAAGGTCACAGTCTTAATCATAACAATTACAGTTTTGAACATACTTTGCCTATTAAAACACATTTTCTTTAAGAGTTTCAGTCTCAAGGGAGCAAACACCTTTTTTTTTTTTAACCATTGACTTTGGTGTTGAAGAGAGATCTCAGAAAAAGACAAACAATACATCATCTATCAGAAGAGGGAGAGTCTAATCCTCAGTTTTGGGAGTCTGTGCTGAGATTTTGATTCAATAAGGCACTGATTATTCACTTACACGAAAATGCTATTGTGTAGAAGAAATACAGATAAATCTGTAGTCATGTAATTGGCCAAAGACACTGAGTCAAGAACATGCTGGTGAAACATAGGAGTACACCAAATTCTCTTACCATTTTCCCAATCATCATAACATATGGTCCCAAATACTTGTTTACTCCGAAGATGTCTAATAACCGTATATACCAGTAAATGATGTTAACACAATATATCACTCGGCCATCACTCCGGAGTGGCAGATCTTGCAGACGGAGCACCATTCCAACAGAGAACAGGAGGATAGCTATGAGATCAGTAACATTCCAGTATTCCTGCAGCCAGACTTTTACTTTCTGTAACAGTTTCCCAGGCTCTGACATCAGTATCTGAAAGACAGTGGACACGGATAGGAAAGGAGCTGAGCTGTCTTAATTTAAGCTTGAAGAAGTCTATAGTAAATAAATACATGCCACACGGGCCAAAAACAAAGCTGA
Source organism: Todiramphus chloris collaris (assembly GCA_025345505.1). Taxonomy (NCBI): domain Eukaryota; kingdom Metazoa; phylum Chordata; class Aves; order Coraciiformes; family Alcedinidae; genus Todiramphus; species Todiramphus chloris. Next base: position 23,531,873 of record JANVCC010010406.1, on the reverse strand, counting down.
TAGGCCCCTATCATGTAAGTATCTCATGTACTCCTTGATTTTTTTGAGAAATCTTCTATTTCAGCCGTTCTTAGCCCATATCAACATGCAAGATACTTAAAACAAGGAAAAAAATCTCACAGGCTCTAAAATCCCTGTGAAATCAGAAGAAATATATGCATATCTTTCTGTACTTTTTCAATTAATTTACCATACTTAGACTCTTGGAAGAGAGAGAGAAATATAGAAAGATGTTTAATCAGAAAATTCACCTTTAAAGAGGCTGTAAGTTTAAAGAAAATTACTCTAAAATGTGTATCAAACTGTCAAGAAATAATAACCATAAAGATCTGGATTTAGCATATAATCCAGAGACATGCTAGCTACTACTTGGACCTGTTTTTAGAAGTTTATCTCCACAGCTGAGAATATAATTCACAGAAATAATTAATCTTACCTTATGAATTTATCATCATTCTATTTGCAAGATCATTTGGAGACTTGACTGTTTTCCCAAATTACTGCTGAAACTATTCCTCAAGAGATTTCTGTGAATAATTTCTAGCTTTTAGTGAGTTAACAAGCTGTTTGTTTTAATTTTCTATATTTAGTCTGAGAACATCTGAGCAGACTCATATAGTTCCTTAAAAAGATGAATGCCATTCTTATAATTTCCTTATAATTCATTTTCAGAATGAATTTCAGGCTCATCTGTGAAAAATCTCCAACATCTGCTTAAAAATCCATTACAACAAAGGTTCTTGATAAACTTTTGTGTAAAGGACAATTTGGGGTGAACGATTAGACAAAACCAGCACACACGATTCCTGCCAGCAGAATCCCCACTACTGAGCCAGTGGTGCTTTGCCTCCATTGATGCTGCAGAGTCCTCGTGTGTTTACTGCCACTCCTTCCCTTTTTCTTTTGGGTTAGTGAAGTACACTCATTACAGGCCACACAAGTAGTGTCTTTTCTGCTGTTCTCTTTATTTATAATGTAGAGTTTACTGTATGGTGTTTGAAATCTGTCTTTGAAATTAAGTGTCTGTTGCAAGACTGTTTTTAGTCTCGCCCACAAAAGCATTTGCTGTAGAAAATACAAATGTAGACAATAACACATCCAGCCCAGGATGTGCTCTTTCAGCTGAGGTCAAAGGGACTCGCACTCACATCAGGGCTGAATTTGGCCTCTGGTGTCATTGTGGAATAAATACACATCTGAGCAAGTGAAAAGGGTGCAACAGTAGCTGTAAGTGGGGTAGGCCATGAGGGGCAGGGGGTGGCAGAACAACTTCACTCTGTGTATAGACTGAGCACCACCTTGAATGCTCTGTCTCTGTCATCTGTGTCTGCTCGAGCATCTTTGCGGAGATGCATGCTATCGCTTGACATAATAAGCAAAACATTTCAGTATTAAGAGAGGGAAATCATATTAGAAATGCGGTGCAATATTGAATGTGAATCTAAATTTTCTCCCAGTTATGGCTGGTTTTATTTAAAGATTTTGCATGAGATACTTGGCCAGACAGAACAGCTATAAATTTTGAATTAACTCTATTTGGGCTTGGGTGGGAATTTCACCAAGGGCTTTTTTGTTGTCATGCTATCACCATGTATCTCTGTGTCTGTTCTGTTACAGCATATCTCCTCTCTGTCTCCCTGAAACATGTGTCAGTTTCTGGGATGCATCTCAATGAATATAGACAAACTTTAAGATGTGTTAGAAGACCTCCCCATACTTGAGAATGCTATTAAATGTGCATCACACTGAAATCTGAACAGAGGAGTTCTGAGGGACAAAGAAAAAGGGATATTGATTTAAAAATGGAGGAAGATAATTGTTTTTTGGGGTTTTTTTAGTGTATTGTTTTTAACAATCCATCTGCTTTTCTGAAAAGAAAGAAAAACAATTTTATGATAAGTTTATTCATCAAAAATTATCCAGAGAGGAAAAAAAAGGCACCAACCAGATATAATAATCAAACAAACAAACAAACAAACATGCTTATTTCTTTTTTATTCTTTCTTGGTTAGATGATTTTACCTCTCTCATCTTCTCTATTCCCAGAGTGAAAATGTATGAGATGACAATCCATTCCTGTGTAGATGGCCAGCGATCCATCTTTACTAACACTATGTAATTGAACAGCATCAAGTAGCCTATATATGCCAGCTGTAAAGAAACAAAATGAGTATCAATAGTCACTATATTTATACAACTGAGCCAGTTTCTTGGATACAATTTGATATTCCTAATTCCACTGTTAAACAGACAAAAGAAGAATTAGACAGTGTTCTGGGTTGTCTGAAAAAGGTCACACTAAACCATATGCAAGTGGAATCTGCAAAATACATGCCTCCTCTCCTGCTACATCTGCCTCCCCAGCAAAATTGTATTAAGACATCCCACAGTGACGGGATCTCTGGTACCATTATGCCAATTACCAAACTAAGTGAAATCAGTATGAGAATATTTCTCCCCCTGCTTCTAACATCCTTGATTCCTTTAACATCTCTTCTCTCTACTATTTCTCCCTGTTAGAATTATAGGATCATAGAATAGTTTCAGCTGGAAGAGACCTTCAAGATCATCAAGTCCAACCTTATTCCTAGCCCTATCAAAACCCACTAAACCCTGTCCCTAAGCACAGCATCTAACCACCTCTTAAACACCTCCTTCTCTGCCTGGCAGCTCTCCAGGCTCCTTCCCAAGCCTGGAGCGCTGCTGGGGGTTGGTGTGGCCCAAGTGCAGAACCTGGCATTTGGCCTTATTGAAACTCATGGGATTGGCCTTGGCCCAGTGATCCAGCCTATCTAGATCCCTCTGTAGAGCTTCCCTACCCTCAAGCAGATTGACACTTCCACCTAGCTTGGTGTCATCTGCAGATTTACCAAGGGTGCACTCTATCCCCTCATAGAAATCATTGATGAAGATGTTAAACAGAAGTGGCCTCAGTACTGGGTCCTGGGGGACACCACTCATGACTGGCAGCCAAGTTGATTTAACTCCATTGACCCATGCTGACTGGGCCTGATTACCTGTTTGTCCTGCATGTGCTGCATAATAGAACCCAGGAGGATCTGCTCCGTCAGCTTCCTTGTTCACCTAGCCTAGGATGACTCTGGTGTTAAAAATCCTTTTTGCATAATTCTTGCCTGGAGCTTAGAAGGTTCTAGGTGTTGCTAAAGGTCTTACTACCCAGTGTAGTACTGACCTAACCTATACCATGATTTTTGCTCAAAACACTGCTACTCCTGCTCACATTGCTGCAGCAAGCAGCCAGGCAGAACCGTGAATTCATTTGCCTTATATTTTTTTCAAGTTTTTATGTAAAACTGTTTTGTTTTTTCTTCTTTATTATATCTACCATCTGTCCTACTTCTTGATACAGTGTAAAGTGCTTTTAGTTTCTTCTTCCTTTCTTTCTACAGGAATGTCATGAAATGGTCAGTTTAAAAAAACCCCAAAAACAAAGACAGGCAAACTGCATCAAGTTTATAAAACTCTGAGAAATCCAAGTGTCACACTGGAGCATGGGCTGTAGCAAGGGTAAATAGCTGTGGCTGTGGTCTATGGTGGCCCAAATCCAACTTCCTGTCGACTTTGCCTTTTAATCTGCAGCCCTACAAGAAAACGCATCTTAAGCCAAATTTTAAACAGAGAAAAGATGATTCACTTCTTTGCATGAACATTTTAGGCATTGTGGCTGAAAGCTTATTCTATACATCTCTATTTCAATACAGTTTTTCTCTCTCAACAGCATGTTACTCACAGCTACTGGGTACTTAGTGTCAGACTTAAGATGAAACAATCACAGAGGGGCTTTGAGACTATTTTAGTGTTCAGAACCTCACAGAACATAATTTATAGAGCTGTTGTATTTGTTAGAGAACATCACTTCTGCTCTGTGTAAAAGCCTGTCTTTTCTTCCAGTTGCTGGTTTGAAGGACACTCTAGAGTATTCTTTACACTGGCCATAACTATCAGTACAGAGAAGACAAGAGACATGAACCACTGCTTCTTGTCTACATAAGAAAGAGGAGGAAATGATCTCATTTTTCTTTTAGTTTGTTTATGAAGATGGATTGCAATGCTCAGGTGTAGCGATTGGTCTTCCCTTAACACTCCTAAAGGAAACAGAGAGCAATATTGACTTAGGTCAGCATCTAGAGTGCCAGCTGAGTCAGCAGAAACTCTATCTGGGAAGGCAGAACTGGACACACACCTTCCTTCTTGAAATAAGACCTTTTACTAAATGCCAAAAAGCCACATAGTACTGTCACCTAACATCCCTCCTCTAAGATCTCATTAATTATCAGCAAATATTGTTAATTTGGTCTGACTCATCAGCATTTGTACTTAGTATGGCAAAACAGGGACATTAATGTTACCAAGGTGATAGAAACCACAAGACCCTCAGTGTAACTAAGGGCTTTTGCTTTCTCTCTCTTTTTTTTTTGGGTTTTTTTTGGTTTTTTTTTTTGGTTTTTTTTTGTTCTGTTTTGTTTTGTTTTGTTTTGTTTTGTTTTGGATGGGGTTTTGTTTGTTTGGTTTGTTTTGATTTTAATTCAAATTTACTGAAAATTAATGACAATTTTACCTAGGAAAAAAAAGCAAAACCAAAAAGAATCTTGATTTAAGAATAAAGTGGTGCTGTAACTGCAGCACTTTTACCCAAGCAACAAGACCTTCAGATAGTAAGTGATACTCTCCTTCTCCCTTCCCAGACCTGTAAATTGCTCCCACCTTCCAGGAGGATGTACTGATCCCGCATTGTGGTTAAACTTCACTACAAGCTGCCTCTGATGGTACTTAAGAATCTTTGAAAGTGCTACTGCACAAGTAGCTGAATCCTCTTTTCGATGCTGGACAAAGAGCTAGAGGCTGCCATTTCCACCCCTGAGGGCTGTATCAGGAGAGGAATACCTGCTAATATATTTCTAGGGTGGGTTGCTTCTTGCCTTCCTATGGATGCCATCCCATTCTATGGAAAAAAATGTTGTCGTAAGGGACAAGCTTGGAAATTGTACCAGCAGGAGAGCGCTTCAAGAGGGAGACTACTCTCCCCTTTTCTCACTGATTGCCATAATTAAATGATCATAAAGTAAAGTGGTCCCAAAATGCAAAACTTAGGACATAGGTGTTGTGATGTTTAGATGAGGACTCTTACTTGGGGTTCAATTCCCTCTGCACCTATTCCTCACAAGAGATAAAAACACAGCCTCTTGCATCCTGCTAGCATGTCAGCCTAAAGCTAGTAGCTAAAAGAGGAAGGCCATCTTCTCTAGCCATCTGTGAGGTGCAACCTTTGAGTCATGGTTTTTTATGCAACAGCCCCAAAACAGAACAGAGTAGCTGACTTTTGAAACTATTGCATGTCCACAAAGAAAGGCCAATTTTTTTTTTTTCTGTTGAGAAAAAACTGTTTATTTTGCTTCATTTGCTGAGCCAAAATGTTACTTGCTCAAACATCCTGACATGTTTCATGAATGAAGGTGGATATAGCTATAGAGATAGCCGATAGGATAATATAATCAAATTATTTTAAATTTTATACAATAGCCATAAGTATAGCCACTCTTCTTGCATTTTCAACTGTGTAATGTAAAATTTGGAGGATTTATTTTGAAATCTGTGATTAGTATTTCTGCCTGTGTGCTTGTCAAGACTGTGATAGGCTGTGCAATTTTAACCCTTATCTGGAAGTTGTTTTGCTTTTAGTTTACAGGAGCTTCTCATTATACCCAACTGGTCAAGCACTGCAGCCAGAATCCACCTTCATTTGCTCTTCAAGTTCAGTGTAGCCAAGATCCAGCTTTAATAATTGACCCTGACTGAGACTTGCCTCAGGACATAAAAATATAGGAACAGGTGTAAATGGAAACGCAATATTGATCTTTTTCTTCCATTTCAGAATTGAACAGGGAGAACTGGGATGATTCTTTCTGTTTACAGTGTAAAAGACTTTTCTGGTTATACATAATACATATAGCCATTGATAATGGTACTAGGCTGCTCTTGAGCAGTTTCTAGGCTTATTGTTCTGATTAATGTTCAATGGACATACTATTCATCAAGTAGCTGCTCCAAGTTGCCAAACTGGAGCTATTTGCTAGCATAAGCTATCCACCACAGTTTAGTCTCAATGTGAGTTGTGTATTGGCTGAATCTCAATAATGCAGTTTTTCTTATAAGAAGCCATCTACAAAAATGACAGCATTCTTTGTAATTTGCTGTGCATTCAACAGAATGATGGAAAATATAACTGGTAAGGAGCACCCAAAATCATCTGGCCAATTCCATGGTGCTGAGGCAAGATTAATTACAATGTACCACAGTGTTTTGATATGACATATGTTTTGACATATGTTTTGATAAGATAGGCTTAGAATACACTAATAATGGAAAATCTGCGATTTTTTACACAGCTTGTGACAGTACTTCTCAGAGCAGTTAGAAACTGTTTCCTAACATCTTACCTAGAAATGCCTTGCTGCAGTTTAGACCATTACTTCTTGTCCTATTCATCAAGGATTTGGAGATTATTCCATTTGTTCCTCTCTTCAGCTACTTAAACATTTTTGAAGACTATTACATTCCTTCTGCAATTTCTTTTTTTTTCCCTAGAGAAAACAATCTCACTTCCTTAACCTTCCCCCCTTAATTCATGTTTTACAGACCTCTTGAAACATTTTTCTTGTTCTTTTTTGTGACATGTGAAGCAGTTCATACGTGTCACATGATGTGGAAGCTGAACTGGGATAGATTACTCCAGCCAAGGAGACCAAAAGGATTACTTTCTGTGTTGAAATTAATTAGCAATCTTATCCTTCTACTTTCTAGTGTAATTTGCAAATTTAATAACTAATATCTACTCCAACATCAAAGTTTTGAACAAAAATATCAGGTAACACCTGATGTAGGAGAGATTCTAATGCTATACTTTCCAATCCCTGCTTCCAGCTTGACAGAAAATAATTAATATCTACTCCTGAGGATTAATTGTCAAAAGCTCTGTATCCACATAGTATCTTTAATATAGCCTTTATTAATTTATCTGTGAGAATCTGTGAAGTTTTTTTGTACTGTCTTGCTTTAGTCAAAACACATGACTTTTTTATTTTTCTGCTCCATCTGCAAGGTCATTTTCTTTATAACACAGGGAGATTATGCTGATTTGACATAATTTGTCCTTGAAAAATATACATTAGCTGCTACTCATCTCTGTGTTAACTTGTAGGTACTTACACAAACACTTTCTCTGAGAGACACCCTGCAGACTAGAACAAACAGAACAAGGAAAAAATGTTCCAAGAAAAGATGTGCTCTATCTGCTTCTTTTTTTCATCAGTTATTACACAATTCATTACTCTGTTTCAGCTGAGCTTCCCATTGGCTTTTCTATGGGGACTTCTCCTACTGGGAATTCTCCTATAGGGAACACTGACTGCAGCAAACTGCCACTTATTGTTCTCTTGAAGAAAAACATACACAGTCACTCAAATTTTAACCATTAGCTTCCTGAATGAAATGGTAATCCTTAAAAGTCTTAGACATGTTTGCAAGTGCTAGCTAACCTCCACAAAATATTTTTATTAAACTATTTACAGGTAAGTCCTCCAATGCATACATATACAGACTTTCAATGAAATGCACAAGATGACCTTAATTCAATTTCAGTATTTTTCCAAACAGTAGTAATATAACAGGAAAGATTTCTTACTGTGTAAAACCAAAATTTAACGATGGGAGCGTTGTAGAACTCATAAATCTTTCTTCCAAAAGGGATCAGTCTGTGCTTGCTCTGAACTTCCTCTTCCTCTTTCTTTCTTGAGGACTCTCCATTACCTCGTCCCAGCATTGCCTAAAAAAAAGGACATTTTTGTGTTTCTTTCTTTGTGAAAGACAAATTACTTTTTTTTTTTTTTTAATTACAAAAGGAAACTGTTCCAAACTTCTCTGATTTCTTGATCTTTAGACAAAACCAGGTGACCATAGTGAGCTGTAGAATGCTTTGTTCTCAGGTTATGGTTTGTTGGTTTTTTTTTTTTTTTTTTGGAAGGGAAGCTGCTGTTTAATACTTAGTAAATCAAAAGCAGCAACTCTAAGCATCAGTTTGAAATCTTTAACTGGTGAAAACGAAATGTGGAGAACATTTCTCATTTTTCCTGTATGGACCACAAAATTTTTGCCTGATAACAGCTTTATGTGGTGTACTTCTGTACAATAAACAGATGAAGACAGAAAACAGTTAAGTTTTGGTTTTAAACAAAGAGAAGTTTGTAAGGCTGGGACTGAGAGAGAAGAACAGGGGGAAAGATGAGTTGACAATTGCTGGACTAGAAGCAATGAAGAGAGTGACACTTTTTATATTGATCACTGGATCTGTCACAGGCAATGGCCCCACAATGAACTTCACAGGACATAGGGGAGTGACCAGAAGGGTTCACTGCAGGCCTTGGCTTGAAAAATCCTTCTTCATGATTGTAGCTTCTATAATGAAGTTCCAGACTGCTCATGCACTACATCAGTTAGGCTTGATCTCACTGTTAAGTGTTGCAATTCAGACTCACTGAAGAGCTACGCTGATCTGCAGAAACACACAGTTAAGAAGTCTTCAGCTATAGCTGCAAACCTAACAGGCAAGAGACGTTAATATTTCATATATTTTTAGCTTGGTCAGCTGCAGAAAGGTGGAAGGACTAACTAATTTACATATTCATTGAAGATGATGCTTAAAAGAAGCTGTTCCTTTGTATTTAGAATACATCATGATCTATTAAATGTTGGGGTTTTTTTTCTCTGACACAATTATTTTGTGAGTAGTAGACCAAGAGTGGATTTTAGGTCACTGTGTCCTGAGCAAGTTCTTACTACTCAGTTTATGGCAGCACCTATAGATTGTAGCACTCTTGCACATGAAAGCAATAGCAAGAACTGAGATGCAATTGTCCTATCTAAGTATACAGGGATTGCACAGTGATGCTTTTATTTAAATGCTTCTATAATGTTTTTTCTACAAGTAGATCAAAGTGCTTTTGTACTTTTATGTTAATTGAAGAAAATTTTCACCACCCATGAAGATAACATTGTTTTCATCTGCAACTTAAAATCATGGAAAACTAAGCCCTTAAAGAGAAAAATTAGATGCCAGACATACTGTTTTTCAATAAAGAGATCCTTCTTTTATCTATCTCTGTGCTCTCTAATTCAACAGGATGTTCAGCACATACTTAACTAATCAGCTTCAGGTGAGCTATTTGATCTGGTTCTAGTGCGCTTCTCACATATTTAAAAGTAAGAATCATAACCATTTTCTTGCTTTTTCTAAGCCTCGTGTGGAGCTATTAATATAGGTCTTTGGTCCTCTAAAATAGCAATTTGTAATGATAAACTGATGATCAGTCTTTTT
>JANVCC010010406.1:23493885-23516762 GCA_025345505.1 Todiramphus chloris collaris | reverse complement strand
TTTTTTTTTTTTTTTTTTTTTTTTGTTAATTAACCAGGAAAATTCCTATTACTTCTATGCCCCTAACCTGACCTCGACCAACTGGGCTTCAGTTTTAAGCTTTTCAAATACACCACAATCAAACCCAAACCAAAGCAAAGCAAACTAAGTTAAGGCAGCTGATAGCTCATATGAAAATTGCCCAAATTAAAAAGTGTCAAACAAGTCTGAGAACAAAAAGACTGGAAGTAGGTGACTTGTATAGTTTTCAACATTTTAGCTATTTGATTCTCTTTGTGGTGCATATTATTCCTCTAAGTTACTATCTATGCTACTAATACAGACAAACCTTTCCTTACACAATTCTGCTGAGCTGCAGAAGGTCTCAGTAAGGGGCTGAGCTGTCTAGCAGATTGCTAATGTCTTTAGTGGATTAAAAACTACATGTGTGTATGTGTGAGAGGCAATGACCACAAATTCATAAGGATTTTTGAGTAATGTTTTAATATTTGTTTCTCTCCTATTTGTATGCTTGCAATAAAAAAATGACAAAAAAAAAGAAATGAAAAAAAAAAACAAACCGAACCTCCAGCTTCTATGAATCTTTGGGCATTTCCACCCATAAGAAAATTAGGTGAGCTTTTCCACCAGAGACGCCCGCTTATCTATCATGGCTGACTGCTTTCAATTCTGAAATATCATTAATATATTTCAGACAACATGGCAACAAATTGAATCAAAATATGAGTGTATTGTGTCACAACATGGTGCTTCAGCATCACCATGCACTGCTGCAACACAGAGACACAATGATGCCTACTTGCACTGTTTGAGTCCCACCGAGGAGAGAAGAGTGTTAAGAGTGGTATCCTATCATCTGCTAAATTTAGGCATCAGACAGCCTGCAATGCTCACAGAGGTGGGAATAACAAATTGAGGGCACTGACACTGGTGATTTATTGTCAGCACTTACAGTGAGTTCCATGTCCTCCTCCTCTTTTTCTTTCACTGGCTTCTCTGGTTCCTCTGGCTCCTTCTCTTGAAGGTGGATCTCATTGGCCTGGGACATGTAAGGCATATCATCTTTGTTCTTGAATTCCAAGCTGAGGATTGAAGGAGGAAGTAGAATTCCTAGAATTACCTAAAGCAATGATAACAATAATCATCATAGTAAACAGATTACAATCGTGATGGTTATTCTGCGTCAAAAGGAACAATTCCCTCAGGACGCTTAGGCATGCATGAGTTTCTATGACAATAAGTATTTGCCACTTGGGGTAATGTCATTAGAGCCCCACTGTGAAACAAAGCATGTAACTTCTGTTAGCATCATTGTGAGTGCTATGGCTAATTGACTCTCTTGAATATTTTATCTGCTTGCTCATCAGATATGCAGTGTTACATACCATAATATATTTACAAAATATTACGTAAGATCAATGGTAGGTGGGACCACAGGACTGTTCTGACCTTGGACCTGCAAATTTCTGCATTTTACATAATAAACAATATCATTGTAAATGACACACAAACAGTATTAATTTCTAGAGAGCTCTAATTGGTCTTAAGCTCTCTGTGTCCACCCTTACTGCATACAGGTACTGAAGGCATAAATGCGTGTGGATCTGAGGAGGTAACACTAAGCCAGCAATAGTAAATGCTGATGTGCTCTGTGGTCCCTTTAGGTTTTGTTTCAGTAACATGGCAGCAATATAATACTCAAGTTAATGCCAGCTCTTTTTTTTCTGCCATCCTTCTCTTACAATGTGAGAGTGCAGAAACCATTACAGTTACCTTGTGTGGGTATATACAATGAATGATACTTGGGGTTAAATCAGTAGTAAAACTGAAGAGGTACCATAATAATTCAAAAAGAAGTAGCCTGTATCTGTATTCATAAACACAATAGTTTTTCCTGTTTTTTCTGTAATCTCATGGCAAATGATTTTTTTTTAGATCTCTCCCTAAATGACAGTGAAACCAGATAGCTTGTTGGCATGTCAGTGAGGGTGACTGCTTGCGCTCATCATATAGACAGACAGCATGTGTGTTGTTGAAACTGCAATTAGGAGCAGTTAGCATACATGAACACTGTGCCCAGCATCATAAGAGCTGAGTAGCAAGCTTCCTGCACTGTTCTTGTGTCCAGGGAGAGGGGGTTACAGGCAGACCTGGCTTCCCAGAAGGGCTATTTTTATGAACAGGCAGGATTAACAATTGCCTCTCCTCTTCCCATTGGTGCTATACATCCCTGGCAAGACTCTAAAGAATTACATTCAGCCTTCTTGCTGTTTGTCAGTTTTGACAGGAGAAAATTGTTCATGGGAAATAATCCATGAGTCATGCTTTATATTTATTTCTTTGCATCCTGTAGCTTGTAGCCTGCTTTAGCTTTAATCAGGCCATGTTAATGAGCATGAGTGAAATAAAACACAGACTAGAAACTGAGTAAAAGATCCTTGTAAAGCCCTGATGTTACAAGAAGCTGAAGAGTCCATTACCTTCAGTTTTGCATTGTGGAAAAAAAGGTCTGTTTTATGGCTTAAGAGATGCATGCTGCAAAGAAGAAAGTAGGCAGTGGGAAATGAGTTGCTGCACTGAACCCCATCCACCCAGTCTGACTATCTGCAAAGCTGAGCAGTGAACAAGGCCGCACTGTTTCTGAAGGGCAACGGACCTGTGAGTTGAGTCAGAAAAATAGGTGGTAAAGATGTCTCCAAATGTGAAAATGCTTTCTAACTGTAAGCAGAACAATATCTATGAACAGCTCCTACAGGAGGATTATGACAATGCTATCAGCTGCTTATTCTCATTCATCACTGTCACTGGATTAGACCCAGAATGATAATGATGCATGTACTCATAGGCTTTCTTGCCATTACTGAACATCTTTTCATACAACAAAACAGCTGAGCAATTACCTCCTTTCACACACACGATTAATGCAGGAGAGAGAACTCCTTCACTGAAAATATTTCTCATTCATCTGTGAGGAAGAGGCAATTCCTGGTTATGTATCGACTGGTGAGTACACCGGTGAAGGTGAAAGATGTCAGCCCAGGGACACAAATTTACCTCCCAGAATTCAACTTGCTCTGTTAGAAGTTTTTGTAACCGTGGAAGTAAAGCTTAAACAGCTTGGAAAATTGAAGTCTCCTCTAGATCCTCTAGCGTAGTCCTTGTAGGTCTGTCAACAGGTAGATTGGCAGGGGATTGCAAGAAAATTTGTACTGCTTGCTATGGCCTGTTCTGAGAAAGGTTGTTGGATCAGCACCTTTCACTAGCAGTTAATTCACTTGCACATCCTTTTTCTTTAGTTATCTTTAAAAACCTTGGCTAATTCCTCAAGTATCAAGGCAGGGTGACATACTAACCTCCTGGCTCAATTTTTATTCTTATAACACTCACTGATGACAGAAGGGACTTTGAGAAGGATGATGAGAAAGCTAAGTAATGTGCTTTGCACTTGGGTTTGTGATAAGATTCCAGCTGAAAAACTGAGCACAGGAAGAATATACCCTGCTTAATATCATTACAAATAAGCACCTGAAATATGGTTAATTGAGCCAATTACTACTGGCTTCTCGTGAGTCCCATCACCATCTATTAGAACTCTTCTGACTGTTAATTTTATTTTAAAACAGTGCTGACCTTTAGGCCAGAATTTTTGCGCATCCGGAGGCGACCCATCCACATGTCTGTGAGCAGCATTTGGCTGCAGGTGTGAGCAATGAAGTCCCTGTGCTTGGCTGCCACTGCAAGCTGCAGGCATGTGGCATTGCTCCAGTTCTTCAGCTCGTAGGTCAGCAGTTTCATTGCCAGTTGCTCATCCTGCTTGTATGACTGGTCCAACAGCTCCACTGCCAACTGGCCGAAGTCCCTGCAACAGAGGGACATTCATTCATTCCCATTAGCCAAAGCAGCCCACTGTAGAAAACACTTCACTGCAACTACTGACAGCCTCTGCAAAGAGGGCATCACCTTCCATCATGTGAATCGTGATGTTGACTGTACACACAGAAACCCACACTTTCAAATGTGAGTGGCTAATGATAGGCATATGAATATATAAGTGCTTTGACTTAGCAGTGATGAGCACCCACACCTACCAGCTGTCTTCTCCCACCTGCCTGCCCACCTCCCTGACATTTTCTAGCTGAAATCCTCTGTTTACCTCTGCAGTTTATAGGACTCCTTCTGTGCTATTTGCCCTGGCTTTATGGTCAAGTCTCCAGAAAAAGGAGTGTCCAATACCATTTTTAAATACTTTGTTTCAGACTTGTAACATCAAGAAAAAGTATTGTGGAATCTAGTAACTTGACTTGCTCACCTAAGTATGAGCTCTTGGTTAATTAGCACTTCTGTGTGAATTTAATGTTTGTGTGGTTTTCAATAATTGTTCTGCTTGGGATGAACAGAGTGTCTTGAAAAGCACAGATAAAGGTTGCAGCCTGACTCTTGCTTGAGGCCTCAGGGAGAACATATAGACAGCAGAGATACTTCATTGCCTTGTTGACACATTCTCATTTCATAAATTATACTGCTAGCAACTCTGTTTCTCTGGCAGACAGATTACTTAAAAGCCATTTAGACTTTCTCTAAAGGGATTGCTTTTTCCCTACAAGCTGGAAATAAAAGCAACATCAAAATAAAAATTAAGGTGGGTTCAGCAGCCTTTCTTCCTTTCTTTTTTTTTTAATTCTCTCTCTCTTTTTTTTTTTTTTTTTTTTTTAAATAAACCAGGAAAATATACATGAAAGAAAATTCACCTGGAATTATGGTTCAGCTCTTGGGATATGTCATCCACCATGTCATTTTCTGATGCTTCATGGGCCATGGCTTTGCAGAGTTTACAGGCCACCAGTGCTTTAGCCATAGCCTCCTCCCCATGCTGCCAAAAGAAGAGAGCCATCTTCTGACGCTTCATGAGCACAGCCCACACCATCAGCTCATGGAATGGGAAGGGGAAATGATTGATCTCAGGGTCATCCAAATCAATATCAACTTCTTCTTCTCTTTTTTTTGTCGTTTTCCTTCCTCGACGCAAAGGGACGTCATCCTGTGAAAATTAGAGAAAAATTTTTTTCACTAGTGAAGGAACTGAATCAATTCACACAATGCATTGGACTCAGTACCTGAGATGCCAAATACATTCTCTGCAGGCCACCCCCTTCATCTTTTCTGGAAAAAATATCTGACACAGGAAAATGATGGAAAAAAGTATAGGTTCATGCACTATAATTAAGAAGTCAGTAACCCCATACCTAAACACAGGGAAAAAGAGCTTTGGACTACCACTCTGACCGTCCTTTCTCCTTAAGGACACAGAGTACAAACACACAGTATCCAGAACCATTTTTGAAAAGCCATTGTTAAAATAAAGCTAAGGGTTCACTCCAAATACACTATCTCTTGTAATGCATCCACCTCGTTCCACCTCTAGAAATACATATACTACTACATATACTACTATACATATACACATATGTATATGAAATACATATATGAAATACATATATGAAATACATACACTACTACATATCCAGGGGATGTTCTTGTCTGATAGACTTTGTTCCTGCTTATTCTTGTGTTTTCTCCCTTTATGTTCTCACAAGAGCAGGAGTCTCCTTTCTTCACCCCTATTCTGCCTTTGTATCCCATGGTTACCAATTCTTTCTCCATCTCTTTGTTGTTTCTATTGTCATTAGTTTATTTCCCATTTTAGCCTACTGTTTTTATCAGATGAGCTGACCTGTGCTGCGTCTTTGGACAGCAGAACTAAAGCTAAAAACACTAACATCTCCTTGAAGCATTGGGGTAGCCAAAACTGTCAACAAAACTGATAGCAATTTGGCGCATGTGAAGATTTCTGCATCATTCCCTGCAACTGCTTTATTTCTCTGAAACAGATTTTAAAGTTACATAGTTATCTGACCGAAATCCTGCTTGGCCTGACTGACTGGAATGTTGGTTTAATCTTTTGAAAAGAAAAACGAAGCATAGATGGGACAGAGCCTTCTTTTTCCTGTCTATCCACTGGAATTTTTTTAATGAACATTTTTTAATCTAAGTAAACAAGTTATCTGGATGAAAAATGCAATTTATGTGGCACAGTTCTCACATGAAACTTGAAAATAATTATTGATGCCTTCACAGAATCACAGAATCACAGATTACTGAGGCTGGAAAAGACCTCTGAGATAATCAAGTCTAAGCCTATGACCTAAGACCGCTACATTGGCTAGACCATGGCACTAAGTGCCACATCCATCCTTTCTTTAAACACATCCAGGGACGGTGACTCCACCACCTCCCTGGGCAGCCCATTCCAATGTCTGATCACCCTCTATGTCAGGAAGTGCTTCCTGATATCCTACCCAAACCTCCCCTGGCTCAGCTTCAGGCCATGCCCTCTCCTCCTGTCACCAGTTTCCTGGGAGAAGAGCCTGACCCCACCTGACTACAACCTCCCTTCAGGCAGTTGTAGAGAGTGACAAGGTGTCCCCTGAGTCTCCTCTTCTCCAGGCTAAACAACCCCAGCTCCCTCAGCCTCTCCTCATAAGACTTCCCTTCCAGTCCCTTCCCCAGCCTCGTTGCTCTCCTCTGGACCCGCTCCAGCACCTCAATGTCCTTCTTGCAGTGAGGGGCCCAGAACTGTACCCAGTACTCGAGCTGAGGCCTCACCAGTGCTGAGTACAGGGGGACAATCACATCCCTAGTCCTGCTGGACACACTATTCCTGAGAGAAGCCAGGAATTGGCCTTCCGGGCCACCCGAGCACACTGCTGGCTCATGTTCAACCGGTTGTCACCCAGCACTCCCAAGTTTCTCTCCACCGGGCCGCTCTCCATCCAGTCCTTCCCCAGTCTGTAGCACTGCCTGGGCTTATTGTGGCCAAAGTGCAGGACCCTGCACTTGGTCCTGTTGGACATCATACTGTTGGCCTCAGCCCGTCAACCCAGCCTGTCCAGGTCCCTCTGCAGCATATTCCTACCCCCTGGCCGATAGACATTCCCTCAAAGTTTGGTGTCATGTGCAAATTTACTGAGGGTAGACTCAATCCCCACATCCAGGCCATCAATAAAGATGTCGAATAGGACTGGGCCCAGTACTGATCCCTGGGGTACACCACTGGTGACCAGACACCAACTGGATGCAGCACTGTTCACCACCACTCTGAGCCCAGCCATCCAACCAGTTCTTAACCCAGTGAAGGGTGCACCTGTCCAAGACATGGACTGCCAGCTTTTCCAGGAGGATGCTGTGGGAGACTGTGTCAAAGGATTTGCTGAAGTCAAGGTAAACCACATCCACAGCCTTCCCCTCATCCACTAGGCACATCACCCAGTCATAGAAGGATATGAGACTGGTCAGGCAGGACTTTCCTTTCATAAACCCACGCTGGCTAGGTCTGATTGACCCTTTTTCCAAAGTTGCTATACTTTTTTTTTTTCAGTTTTTGAGTTCCTGCAAAAGCTCCCTGCTCAACCAGCCTGGTCTTTTTCCCCACCAGCTCATTTTTCTGGCACATAGGGACAGCCTGCTCCTGAGCCTTTATAACTCCATTCTTAAAGTAAGCCCAACCTTCCTGGGCTCCTTTGTTTCTGAGGACTGTTTCCCAAGGGACTCTCCGAACCAGCGTTCTGAATAGACCAAAGTCAGCTCTCTGAAAGTCCAAGGTGGAGGTTTCACTGACACCCATCCTAACTTCCCCAAGAATTGAAAACGCAATCATTTCATGATTGCTATTCCCCAGTTGACCTCCAATGGTTACTTCTCGAAGAAGTCATGATCTGTTCACAAGCAGTAGGTCAAGGAGGGCACCTTTCCTGGTTGACTCCCTTACCAACTGCATCAAGAAGTTATCTCCCACACCAGGAACCTCCTAGACTGTTCTCTCTCTGCTTCATTGTAGTTTCAACAGATGTCTGGGAGGTTGAAGTCCCGTAGTGATCTTGAAATCTCACCTAACTGCTTATAAAATATTTTATCTGTATCTTTATCCTGACTGGCTGGTCTGTAACAGACTCCCACCACAATATCAGCTCTGTTGGCCTTCCCTCTGATTCTTACCCACAAAGACTCAATGCTGTCACCACCTACATTCATTTGAAGGCATTCATATGCCTCCCTCATATAGAAGGCCACTCCTCCACCTCTTCTTCCTCGTCTATCCCTTCTGAAATATTGGTACTTCATTACAGTGAATTTAAACATTATGTTGATCTAGTGTAATCTTTTTTAAAAAAGATTTATCACAGGTCACCTACCTCCATTCCCAGCAGTTTCAGGGCTTTTGGCTGTACAAAAAAGTTAAAAAAATGTTATTTCTCCCAGACGGGTGATGAAAAATTATAATTATATATGTATACATACATTAATACATGAATGTTTAACATATAGTGTATACCGTATAATATAAAGTATATAATAGAAAATATTTTAAGTAGATAATATATGTAATGTAATATATACACATATATTTAAATCAAACAATTACATATATATATTTAATTCAATGTTGAGTTTGACCCTATTTCATGAAAACACACAACAGAAGACATACATTTGGATTCAGGTACAAATTACAGCTGGTTTGGGGCTGTTCTAGTGGAAAAGAGATAGGAATTACTGCTAAGGCATGAATGGATTTCTCTGGAGTACATCAGTATTTTGGACATTCCCCTGGCACACTTTTACTGACTGCTGTGGAGCTGCTTTGTATGTTGCTTCAGTATCTGTGAAATCACTACTGAAACGGTTTTCTTGACACAGTAAATAAGGGAAGGAAGTCTCGTCTCTCCCAGCAGTTACAATTACTATCTTTGCTCTCAAAAGTGGAGAATGAAAGTGTAAGGAAACAAACAAACACATTTCAGGTGTCTGGCTGGAACTGTTTTACAGAGCTGTTGCTCTTTATAGCCACCTAGAAGAACATTCAGTGGTGTGCATTACTAAGACCTGAACTGAGACAGGATATGAAAATATGATGTAAAAACAGGCAAAGAAAGAACTACAAGTCTTATTGGGAGCAGTTGAACAGATATCTCTTGATGCCGGACTGAGTTGGTTGTATTATGGACAACAACAAAGATATTTTATGTTTTAGAAATGTAGCAAACTTACTTTGAATTCACAGGATTGTAATCTAGCAAATACGACAAACACAAAATTACTGAATGGCATTTTTTGCCCACCGACTCTGCTGGAGCCACTTCCAATCAATAAAGCCAATATTGTATTATGGGTTTCTTTGTCCTGATAACTCCAGGCTACAATCAAGAATGAGCCTTAATGATAGGAAATGAATCTATCAAAATGTAAGTTTTTTAAAGTCTATTAGTACAAGTCAAAAGCCTTCTCTTTCAAAAGCTGTGGATACTCATAATTACAGATTTTTAGAGCCAGAGGAGACTTGTTTTATGTCCTGGTCCCAGGAGGGCAGCAGAACCCAATGCTTTTTTCATTAAATTAAGAAAAGCTGTAGGTTTTACTAGTGTCTGACTTGCAGTGCAATGTGGTGAAACAGCTGCTATGTACATAATGGAAAGGAGTCTGTAGACTGAATAGTGTGTGTGTGTTAACCCTCAACCTGGAACCATCTAAGAAGCTATGGTAATCCCTGATAGTGGGTGCAGTCATACAGATAGCAAATTACTTGCTCCTTACCCTTTTGGGCCCAAATAAATTGTGGTACAGTGTTCTGAATCTCTTTCGAGTATAATTGCAGCGATATGCTCCTCCCATAAGGTACTCTATCACCAAACCAATATCAATCAGACTTATCCGATAATCAGGAGGTAAGTTTCCCTGCAATTAAAATAAGAAGGATGGTGGGGGAGGAAAAAGTGCTTATTACTGGTATTGTTAAATATACTTTATATTGATGTTACAATAAAACAAATTAAATAGTTAAAAACAGGAATGTATTATTATACTGGTTAATTAATTCACCTTAAAATAGATCCAACCGAAACCTGGATATTCTCGCTTGGAAAGAAGACATAAATTAAATAAGAAGGTGAAGAACTTGTTGGAAGGAACAGAAGATAACGTCAGTACACAGTACTCATATTCTTCAGCTGGGAAAAAAGGAACACTAATGCAGAACAAAAAGCATGAGGATCAGCACACTTGAAAGGTCAGGCACAGTTGCTGGACTGTAGTCCTGCAAGATAGCACCTTTTCTGCACCATCTGTCCCCTACAACTCTTGTCCTGGCATCTCACATGTCTGCTGGCATATCTTTGGACTGCCTCATCTTCACTGCCGAGGCACGGTAAAGTGCCATCGTGCAATATCATTTGTTCACATGGAAACAGCTCCTGGACGTGATCTTCCCATCCTGCAGAGTTTCCTTCCCATGTTCCAGGGAAGGAAGGGTGGAGGGGAAAGATCTTTATTAACTACTCTTGATGGCTTACACAGTGACTTATTATTATTGCTCGTGGCAAGGAGAGTCTGTTAGCATTTGTTCTTGGGGTTATGTACAAATAAACACACATCTTTGCTTAAATTCCATACCTAGTATGAAGTAAGCATCTGTATGTATGAAAGTAGATGTATGAAAGTAATAAACAAAATATCTGTGGTTAATTCTCTGGAGTTTTGTTGAAGAACAAAAACTACAAGCCTGGCAATTTTCCTAGGTGGAACTCACAACATGTTTTACTGAAAGCCCCTCTAAGCATAGTGATCTTGCTACCTAATTTCCAGCAGTGCCATGGAGATTGTCTCCCAAGAGATGAACTGTGCTTGTAGCAAGGGTCATTAGCAGGATTCTCGAAAGGATGTCTAAAGAGTTTCTCTTCTGTTTCTTTTCCTTTCTTACCCTCCCATAAATATAATAATGTATATATACCCTGCCTTCACCATGCACCTTTTATTTTGAGAAGAAAAAGAATGGTAAATATGTCCAGGTTTTATTGCCCTCACTTTGTGAAGTCCCTTGCACATAACTTCCTTCTCTTCACTGTCAAGCCTAAAAATGACAATGCTAAGGTTATGAGTTCTCCAACACATATGGCTTGCAAAGCTATGAGGAAAGATTTGAATAACAAATTGTCTCTTACTGTATATGAATCTGAGTCTGCTTTTGGATTAAGTGGGCATTTCCATTCTCTGATGTGACACACAGCAGGCCAGAACAATTTCAGGGTGAACTGGTCTCATGGTGAAGTGCTCTTAGGGTCTCTGGCGATTGAAGAACAAAATCCCAGCATGGGCACAGCTGCTCTTCTCTTCCTCCCTGCCCACCGCCTGCCTACACCCCAGGAACTCCAAAAGGAAAACTCTGATCCCTTTACAGGAGGAAAGGGACAATGCCCATAAATGAAAGTTTGCCTTTTTTTCTAAATCACTGTGTCCAAATTGTTCACATGACAGTTGATGGTTCAGTGAACAGTTCTGTACCAGAAAAGAAGGTATAATTCAGCAAACTGTGACTAGGTCACTCAGATATGAAGATCTCATTAAGAACAGGTTTAGAGGACCATCTCTATCCTGTATGCTGTTGTGCAAGAGATGAGACTACAAATTAAAGGTGGAAAGAGAGGTAAATGACCCTTCTGTGAACTAAAAGCAGTAGCCTTGCAAAAAGAGAAAATTATTCTAGTAGAAAATCAACTTGTGTAGTCAACATTGAAAAAGGACCAGAAAACTGTAGTTCTTAGCTTCAAACTTTTGGCAGTGCATGGTAATAAAATAATCACATTTTCTATAACTATATACAGGACAGATTACAGCTGGCCTGTAGCTCTTTTTATGTAGCCATCAAAAGAAATTCAAATGGAGAATTTCATGTCTTTCTGGAAATATCTGCATGTCTGCAGATATCTGCCTGGCTTCTCTGGAGATGTGCTTTTAGATTCAGAGGAGAGAAACACTAATGCAGAGCAGATGGCAAGCTGGTTCTGCAGAAGAGACAAAATGGGTGCAAAGATCCTCCATTCCTCCTTCTAGTGAGGAAGATCAATGCTTATTTCCTTCCCTGCTCACCACAAGGTGAACAGCACACTGAAAGGTAGAAGAAGGAGGAAGGGAGACACTGCTGTGGTGTACTATGCCTTGCAATGGGCTGGGATTCAAATGAACAGAAGATGAAGCAAATTTAGTGACAAAAGGTGAGCTGCCAACTGCCTTTCAGTCAAGTCCCTTAGCATATCCTTTGGCACTCTTCCTATTCTTGGCTAATCTGATGGGTGGAAGAATCACTATGGTTTTCAGGAATGCATATTAGCTTAGTTTATTTGAATTAATTTTTACTGTGAAATGTTTAAAGAACAAAAGCGCAAATTTAAAAATCAAATCCTGCTAGGTGTTTGTTTGTTTTTCCCCAAATATTATTCTGTCTCCAGAATGCTTAAAGCAATAACAGTTTTAATAGAACAAAGATGAAGGCACTGGCAGAAGTGGGAGTTGTAGCTCCAAGACAGAGTTGTAGCTCTTCAACAGATTCATGCTGTCTTAATATAAGACACTAAAACTGAATTATTTGATATTATTAAGTGGCAAAAAGTACTTGAGCAATTAAGAAAGCAGACAGATATTAGGGTGCTGAGGGTGTTAGAAAGTGTGAGCTTCTTGATATAGTTCTTCTGATTTCTAAAGTTCCATAAAGGAATTTAGATTAAAAACTTCCAATAGAGTAACTTCAATAAAAGATGCATCTAGACCTCCCAGATAATAGTGAAACAGTTTACTAAAGAAAACTTATAAATTCACAGCAGACATACACGTTTTATAGACACATATATGTGTATGGCTCCATGCTAACATCCAATTACTTTTCCAAAGTGCTAGTGATTTACTAGAAGCCCTAGTAAAGATAATTGCACCACCCTTGTGAGAGGAGTTATGCATGTGCCAAAGCATCTGCTGTATCAGCAGACACCTTGAACTACCCTGGCAGTGGTGGGTATGCTTGTAAATGAAGCACAGTGGTGCAAATGGGCTAAAGCCCATCCAAGAACAGGAAAAATTTGGATGGGCTAATTCCAATACATTCAGGGTGGTCAGGATGACAGGTTTGATTTTTGGGTATGATAAGTACCCCAGTTAATAATCAAATAACCTTTTAATGAGGAGACAAGCTCTTCAGTGTTAATGCATTATTCTTTTCCTGAGGAAACTTAAATTTTAAACCGTAGCTAATAAATTATAGTGGTTTTCCACTTCAAGTACATTTTTACATTCAGCAGCTACCAAGCCTCTGATTTTTCCTGCTGAGGAAAATTAACACTTTCAAAATTCTGTACATTACTTGTTAGTTCTCTGGAAATGTACATATATAGTGGCAGTTCAAAATGAAGGCATTTGGAAAATTATATTGCTTCAGAATGGCATTAAGATATATTGATTCTATACAATGTTTAGATTATATAAAAAATTCTTCTGTTAGTTTCTACTGATCTTTTTTAGCTAGCTGAGCCAGGGAAAAATTTTTAAAATACAACCCGTAGAGGGCAACCTCCACTCACAGACAGCATGTCAAGCACCACCACTATTTCTTCTTGCTTAGTCTAGATGCATCGGTTTGTATGGTCTAGGGAAGGAATTCCTCACCCTTGAGTGGAGATGTCAAAATGGCCATGATGCAAACGATGCAGGCAGGTTTGTCCCTGCATACAGAATTGAGAGGATTGAAAAGAGAGATGAGCACAGTTGTCTCTAAAGCAGAGTCATTAAGAAGTACTTGGTCTTGTTAATATACGTAGAATTTAAGCACGCTCTGATTACTGTAAATCTTTTAAGACTGTGTGCCCAGGCCTTTAAAGTGTGCTGCCCAGGCTAACAGTCTTCACAGTGATATCTGGAAATCTGAAGAGAAAATAAATTGCTGGCTTGTGTGCTTGTGTGTGTGTGGTGTGTGTGTATGTGAACACGTACGTGTGTCTCTAAGCTGCCGCAAACATTATGTGATAATTTGACTTCCGGTGTTCAAATTCTTTGCTTTATTAATCAGGCAGGGTGGTCCTTATGAAAACAAGAACATCCTTTTAGTGACTTATACAGCTATATACAATAGTACTAAATTAAATGCTTCTATGATTTGTAAGCATTCTGTTTGAGAATTCACAATGATGCAGATGTAAATAATGTTTTATAGCATACACCCTTTTAAGTAGTGCAGGTTGTAAAAGTGGAATGTATGCATAAAAAGCATAGAGTATACATATCCTGTAAGTGTTATCTCAAGGTGACATACTACATTTTTTGTATTTATATTTCGTGATACTGTAATTAAATCTGAAAGGTTAGGTATCTGGCATCAAATTGCATATAAAGTCAAGAAACTAGCATCAGCAGTGTAGTGTGGCCTTCATGCTCGGTGGGTCACTTAACTGTCAAATAGTGATGACTATTAAGAAGTTATTTCCAAGGAGATGTTTTCATTTAAACTGTTGTCAGGTCTGCTGACTGATGTACAGTTTGGTTGACTGGTAAAGAATCTGCTCAGGTTGCAAGGCTCTGTCAAGCTGTCACTTTTCTCCAAGTGAACTGCAGTTCCTCATCACCAAGAAAATGAGCAAACTGCACGCTAGAGGTGTAGTTTTCTCCTAAAGGTGCTAGAGGGCTGCACTACACTGTTTGTTTTTAAAGCCCTTAACTATATTCTAATAAGAGTACACATTGGCTTCATGTAGTGGGAATTACTGGAGACTTCAGATATGGACAGAGGAAAGAAAGGTGAATGTATGGAAAAATGACCATCACCTAAGTTTTAGCAATCACTGTGGAACAAATAACGTCATTCAATATAGTGCAAGTTTATTTCAAGCCACTGTCTATTGATATTTACCTATGTGTTCTGCTTGTCTTTGCCTATTTTGCTGCCCTTTTTCAAGAGCTCCTTGAAAAATACATCATTTGTTAGGGACTTAGGAAAAGATACAAATACATACAAATTGCTGTGTCTTCAAAGGAGGACTTGTAAAGGTAATGCTGGGGGAGAGAAGGAGGTTGAAAAGTAATATGTTTTAAAGGAAGAAGATAGATGATGCTTGTTGCAGCCTCTAACATAAATAACTGCATATTTAGCAAAAAAAAATATTCTGGTAACCTGGGTTTCAAGAGAAGTAGGAAGTATAAATGCATTCTAACTTCACTCTGCTCCATCCAAGGGAATTTGTGTATACGATCAGTTTCAGTTTCTTCTGGAGGCATTTCACACTTTCTAATGGTCACTCACTATATATAATTAAACAATGATGATGCCATGTAACACATTAACCAAAGAAAAACACCAGAGCCTCCCTGGACATAACTACTGATGATTCTATAGCATTCTTTAAAAGAAAGATGATATAAGAAGCATTGCCACTCCCCTCCATCAGTTGCCTTCACTTCTGCTCAGCTCAGAATAAACCACCAAAACCTGTGGTCTTACAAAAACTGTTCATTCCTTTTTCAATCTCTTATCCAGTCCCATGTACAGAAATCTCCTTTCCCAAGTATGCTTCCCTTGAGGTCTGACTTACATAATGGGCAAGGTTGTAATCTGTGCATGCTTTGGGAGAATATTCAAGTTGATGGGGTCAGTTGCAGACTGAATCTCCTTACCTGATCTATATATTTAGAGGATAAAGTATTTTCATTGCTACTGCTGTAGCACTTTTAATCCTGAACACATCGCTAAAGGTATTTGCTATCTCCTTTCTGTCACTATAGTGTTTCTGTCCTGCCCTCCTAATGGCTCTTTATAATTCAAGATGCTTGAAATTAACTTGACAAGAGGACAATGGAAAGTTGCACTGCCCCGTCTTCTGTATTTCTGCTGAGGAAGATGGCTGCAATACACGACACAACACAGAAGAAGGCACTGTTTCAACAAATTAGGATCCAGCAGAAAGATAAGGGCTATTTTACAGGCTTGGAAGTAAACTAACAACATGGAAAACAGCTTTGACACTAGTTGCAGGTATGGAAAAATACAGATAACAGCATAAATCCACACAGTATGTAAGAGCCTACAGTTATGCCAGCAGAAGCACTATTACCCAAGCATCTAAAACCACAGAGAAAGCAAGCCAAATAACTTGCTAATTGTGCTTTGTATGCAAAAAGTTCACATTTGGTACATACAAACAGGACATTCTGTAATGGCAGGGGAAGGAGAAGGCTCTGACCAAAAGCTCATGCAAAACAGAGGTAGTATACAGCTAGAAAGAGCAATCATAGCATTGTCTCCAACCTACCGTCTATTGGTCTCTTACCTTTTTGACATCCCTGACTAGATGATACAGAGTGTTGGATGGTCCATGTCTCTGCAAAGGACAAATAAAGAAGAATAAAATAGTTCTGCAGTGTCTGAAGACCTGGTAAGACATAAATGCTGAAATGGGTTTCTCACCTTAGCAGCATAAAAATCAGGCAGCTGAGAGCACAACTGTACGGTGTTATTAATTATAAAAAAAAAAAAAAAACCCAAAACAAACCCCAAAACATTATAAGAGCATTATTTCACCTGACTTCTCTTTTCTACAAAGCTCTTCAGCAAGGAAACCACAAGAACTAAGATACTGGATGAAAACTAAGGTGCGGTATACCCAAAGGCTTCTGGCTTAGGCAAAGCAAGAGCCTGGCACAACACACTCAGCCTCTGGGAGAGAGTGCAAGGAAAAACAGTGGCTTCAGCGTCAGCTTTCCTTCACTTACGATCTCCACTTCCACTGTTGGTGGCTCACAGAGCCCCTGAATCTGACATTGCATCTAGGCTGTCTTGTCTGAAAGCCGTGAACAGCATGCAGTCTGTGAATTTGTCTAATCTTCTTTTGACTCCACCTGACATGCAAAACATTTTGCAGCAGACTCCCACAATTCCAATTATATTTTATGTGGATAAGCATTTTCTTTTCTAGTGTATTTTTGATTGTTGCTGATGTTTTAAGATACTTTTGTGGGAGGTCTCCTTGGCCGTAACTGATGATAAATGAGACGACTGCATGGGTGCAGAGTCAGTGTTTCCATGTATGCATTGCTCTGTGCTTGCCAACACTCAATTTTATGTAATGCTATCCCTGAGTATGATGAGACTTTCCTGTGATTTTTCATATTTCTGATTCAGATTTACCTACTCTGAATGATACAAAATCACCTGCAAACGTTGTCCTTTCAATAGTTACTATTTTTCAGATAATCTCTAAACAGGCTGAATATCAGTGGTCCCAGGATGGGAGTTGGATGGGACTAGGGTGTTGGATGACCCTAGTCATGATGTCCTTTTATGGTGAGAACAGACCATGTATTCCTACTCTCTGATTTCTATCCTTCAAGTAGCTTGTAAACCACAAATACTCATTATCTTCTAGGCCACAACAGCTAAATTTCTTTAATAACCTTTGAGGTTTTGAAATACTGTCAAGTAGGTTTTGCAAAATCAGGTGGACCAAACGCAACATCCTTATTCTTCTGCATGTTGTCTTCAGAAATGGTAATAGATTTCTAAGAATTATCATTTTCCTACAGAAGCTGGGTAAACCTTTTCTTGGCATAAAATTGGTCTCCTTGTCTATTAATTCTTTTCTTAATTGTATATTTATAAAATTTCCATGGCAGAAGTCAATTTGCTGGTTTTTAGCTTCCAGGTCACTCTGACAGCTCATGATGAAATTTGGTATTTTTCAACTGTCCATTTAATTTTTTTTTTGGTGCTAAGTCTACTATGGATGCATTAGGTCATGTATCATAATTGGTAGTTTAGGCGTTTCACAGGAGGAGTCTTCTGGACTGAATAAATTACGGTGATTTCTATAGCTCATAATAAATTTGTTCAAAAGGGCCTTCTTTTTAGCTGCAGAATTGAAGACCTACCTCAAACTTACTCCCTGTAAAAACACTCTTTGGTACAAAAACTACAATGCTTAAAGTATAAGCTGATCAAAGATCAAATGGGAATTTATCTCAAGGGTGGCATGGATACCTGTTCCTCTGTATTTCACACAAATGTACTGAGTTCTTTTCATATTTGATATTTTTGGAAGACTGACTCCTGGTCACCATCAGTGTGAAACAGTTCTGGATAACAGTCCAGTGTAGCAGTTTATGAATCCAGAGCTTTGAAAAGTACCTGAAAAGTGTTACCCACTATATCATAATCTCTTTCCAACAGACAGAACTAGCAATCCTAAGAATGAGACAATGCTTTAAGATTTTTTTCCATACCGCTTAATGTGTGGAATGGTTTTCAGTTGAGAACTCAGAAGCAGTTTGAACCTGTGCAGTTTTATGTTCATTCTAAGAGCAAAGACATAAAGCTTGCATACAGGCTTTTAGAAGTCAAAACTATAATTTTTGGAATATATGGTGAGGAGAAGGGGAAGTCCTTCACTGTTATAAACCTCCTGAAATCATCATATATCACCTTTAAATTCATACTATTATCCAAACAAGTTTTCTTCTGTTTGTTTTCTAGTGGTTAACAGTTGCAAGATTTTTCTGAAACCATACAGGCTTATACAGTCAGGAATTATATATCACCATCCTACAGGTCCTAACTTGACAGTTACTGTCTTCTGGCCAGTGCCAACTTCCTAAACCTCAGGTCTATCATATTGGAATTACAATGTCCGTAAATCAACTGGCACTCCATTGGTCTTAATCTACAAAACCTGTACAGCAGATTAGGTGGGCAAGTCACAACATGTTCCATTATATGACAGACAAAGACAATATGGACTTTTAACATGGAAAATTTCCACAGCTGGTTTTGGCTGCCTTGTGCATCATTGTGTTGTTGTAATACGAGTGGGAGCTAGAATAATGAATATAGATAGAAAATTTGCCTTAGGTTGGCCCTACCGTATTGTACAATTCCTCTAGCCGGGAGATGGTGAGAAAACGATGCATGCTTACTCCATTTTCTATGAGCAATTTCACAAAATCCACTCTGTCCAACACCAGTGCATCCAGCATTGCTTGCTCAAGGGAGCCCACCTGCAAAGCAAACAATTAATTCAGGCCATTCCTGGGCATTGCAGGCTGTATCCGGCTGGTCCAGTCACTCTGGCACAAGCAGGGAATCCTGACCAAATCCTGATGGTTGCTCTGCTAAGCTTGAAATGGGATAATCACAGTTTTAGTCTATATTAGTTTCACTGATTCAGGGCAGCATTTCAAAAATGAGTGTCACAGTGTTAAGATTAACATAATCCAGGAAATCCAGATTAGGGCCAAGGAACCCAGGAAACTGGTGGCAACACCCACAAACTATTCACTATCTCATTATTGTCTTTATTTCTTGCTTTCCTGACAAAC
The DNA here is from genome assembly GCA_025345505.1 of Todiramphus chloris collaris. Taxonomy (NCBI): domain Eukaryota; kingdom Metazoa; phylum Chordata; class Aves; order Coraciiformes; family Alcedinidae; genus Todiramphus; species Todiramphus chloris. The sequence goes on along the minus strand of JANVCC010010406.1, from coordinate 23,497,529 downwards.
ATTTTATGTATATTGGGTGTATTTATTATGTGGACACACATTCACTTTAATTCTCTCTTTACAAGATTTTTCCTCTGCCTGTGCTGTGGAAACTCAGGGAAATTTTGATAGTGAGGAAGCATAAATAGCTTTTCAATTAGCATTTTTTTGAAGGACCAAATGCGAGAGGTCTTCTTATGTTAAACCTCTCCTTTTCTTTCTTTTGCAGGTTGGGAGTTAGAAGGATGAGAAATTAGATAATGCTTTCAGCTCTCAGCTTGCAAAGTGACTGCCGCTTGCAGCATTTATTCAAATTTTTGCTATGATGTGGTGATGAAGCAGTAATGATAAGGACAGTTTAGAACCATTAAAATCCCTCCTATGTTTTGATGCATACTTATGCCTAATATTTAAGACGAGCTATATGGTCCTGTTCATAACTGAAAAGGCAAGGATTTTTGAAACTAGCCTAAAGATACAGCAAGCTCCAGAAACTTCATTTCAAGCAAGGATATTTAAGCAGAGTCTTTTTCTTATCATTTTTCTATGGGGAGTTGTAAATTCTCATGTAATGATAGCGCATGAAATTTTCATGACGGTGACAAAACAAGTGCTATAGTAATGAATATTGTGATCCAATTAAACCTTCCAAATGAAGATATGGTGACCTTTAAGGAGCTACAGTCCTTCTATTTAACTTTTGTTTTGTTTTGTTTATTTGTTGATTTTGTTTTTTCCTGACTGACTTCTACTACTGTAAAAACTGCAACACAAGTTGGGAGTTGACTATCCCTTTCTGCATCACACCATGTTCAATAACCCTTCTCTTTACAGCCCTCCCACTCCTATAAAGAAGCTCTGCCCACAGTGCCTCCCAGGGGAATGGTGTTGGCCAGGAAGCCTGTCCCCACGGCTGGCAGCTGGGGCATAGGATGGGGCAGACATGAAGCAGGCAGATTGAGGCAGGGCAGCACTGGGCACGAATTTAACACCAGCTCAGGTTTGAAGCCACAGCACTACTGTGGTAACATTGCTGATCAGCCCTCATGGTCCCCTTGATGACTTTCAATATTCATGCAGAATTATTTTTTTTTGACATCTGATCATCAATTCAGGATTTGTATATAAAACCATATTGCTTGAAGACCAAAAAATTTTGCCTTGCCTTGTAACATGGCTGTAAACAGGCACTTGTTTTTCTCAGCTTGCAGAATCATTGCTTGATAGCCTAAAAGTGTTGCTTCCCCTTTCTTTAAAGGTGTGGTCTCCCAGTGTTATGGCATCGCTAGATGTCACCATTTCCTTGAACAAGCGAATGTATCTTTGTAATCACGCCTGCTTCCGTAGCCAGGAATTGCAACTTAGTGTTTGACTGGGAGCGTGACTCAGTGTATTTTAACCGGCGTTAAAACCGTCACTGACAATAGAATGGATTTAATGTTGTGTAAGGTTTAAAGTGTTTTCAGTGGAAGATGATGCATATATACTGTACCGGCCACTGTTGCCCATAAATAAAGATCTGACTGCGGGCGATGTCCACTCTGTTCCAGGCTAATGCTAGACTCAGCTGGTCGGGAGCAGAGGCGTTAGCTCCTGTGTACACAGACAGGGGTGCAGCAGGGAAAGAAGGAGAGACAAGAAAAAAGACATGCTTCAGACTTAGTCAAGAGGCCACCATGATAATTCATTTTGTCAAAAGTCTCACAGATATCCAAGTCATTTCTGAGCTGATATCATATTAAAACAAACCCAAACCTTCCATTGTCTCTGTAATACTCATTCTCAACTCTGAATCCATGGTTTTCAGATTGTCTCATAAACATTATTTCCTCACACCCCCCCTTGAAAAATACAGTAGGTACATCTGATGTTGGCAGATGTAACTTGCAGCGGAGTGAACTGGTTTTCCTCCTCCTGAACAGGAAGCAGGAGCAGAAGCTAAGAGGGATACTGATGCAGCTGAAGGAATACGCATACACACGTGTATACATATGAGAGAGCACACACAGACACACGTGCATCCAGCAATAACAAACAGGTTCAACTCAGAAAGACAGACCCCCAGCAATTTCAATAGTTGTACATTTCATGCACATGTTTTATGCATTCTCACTTGATAAGATAGGGTCCTGTACAAGCATAGGAATGTCTCCTGTACCTATTTGTATGGAGGGCTCTTGATGGGACAAATTTCCCTTCAAACATGCAATATTCAGGTAAAAAAGCATGCTATAAAGACAAGGTATAATACATCTGATTTAAATGAGAAACTATGTAGGTCACAAGATGAGTTTGGATATGTTTGTTTTTTGGAAGGGAGGGTGTGTTTTTCACTGTAGTTTCGATGGATGGGAAACTCCTTCCCTGCTGTGCTTTTTTAATATTTCATTATGGATTTCATGGTTATTAACTGATGTGTAATCATAAAACATTGTTTGTGCTTCAGTGTCACAGGGACAACTGGTCCGAATGAACTGATCAACCACATAAGCAAAGGGCCCTTTGACTTTTAACTACATAGATGCTTGCGGTGATTAGGTGATTGTATAAAGGCCTCATATCTTCATGGTTTTTTTTGTATTTATCAATTCTTATACTGACATAATGGAATAAGGACAAACAAGAGCTTTTCATTACTTCAAAGCATTTCTGTCCCCATTTCAGTACTATCAAAACCACGCACTGTTCCACCTGACAGGGGACTCTGAAATTAGAGGCACAGAAAACATAAAGCATGACATGCTGGCCACTGAAATTCTCTGTGAAGGATCAGTTCTTCAGACCTTTGGGAAGCTTAGGCTACAGTTTAATTTCATAACTCTAAACTTTGCAGTCAGTTCACTGATATGAAACTTTGTCAAATATTTGGCAATATCTATAGCAATTATTTGGGAGATGGTGAACTCTAGATCATCCAAACCACTTTCTTTTTATTATAGAAATGAGCTCTGATAAAAAGCACTTGTTGCCATAATGGTTCATTTCATTGTCTCTCAGAGTACTGCAGACATTTGGCAGTTGAAGGAAATGTACGGTTTCTCAAGGGGTTATTGTACTTTAGGTCCCAACCAGTCCATCAGCTAGGATGTAGACTGGGCAGTACAGGTCTGCATGCTGGGGCTCTAATACACATGGTGGGATATTTGCTACCTGAATGAGGCTTGGTGCTGGAAAGCCCTTGTGTCCTTCTCCGCTTTTCTATCCTCCCTATGTGGTTTTCAGATGAATGTGGATGACACTGGCATTACATAAGAGTGGAAAGGAAAATAAAAGCTATAGAAGTTTGTACAGAGCAGCATATGGGCTGTGAATGCTGCTTAATTTTATTCCAGGATGGACTGATGACTTTTGACTCAAATGAAAAAGAAAGTATCTAGGCTATTTCAGGTGGAATTCTATCCATCCTTAAGAAGTAAAAATAGTTCCACTAATACAAGAAAACCTCCCTAGAACAAATGTGAGGTGGGCTTTCTCAAGATTCTGTCTCCTTTCAATCATTTCTGTGATTGCATTTGGTGCCACAGAGTAGGGATTTGAGACAGTAAGAAGAATCCAAAAAATGACCTCTCTGAAGACTCATCTTGTGCATGAGTGTCACTGCAAGGTACCCAAATCAAAGCCAAAGAATATGTGGGAAATAAAAAAAAATAACAGAGTAGGGATTT
>JANVCC010010406.1:23436162-23493785 GCA_025345505.1 Todiramphus chloris collaris | reverse complement strand
CTGGAACCACTTCTCAGGCCCTTAACACTGTCATTGGTGCGAAATGAGATTTCCTCTCCCTACATTTATGGTTTTTTTCCTATCTCTTGGAAATATCCTCTGCTTAGTTGTGTTATTTCAGTTACCATAGTATACTTACTGCTTTAGTGCTTCAGGCTATATGACTAATGTCTATGTAGTATTTACTCAGTATCCTAGTTTCTGGCTGAGCATGATATGTTCCTGAAAAGAATGTTTTAAGACAATATGACAAATGTTTGCAGTGGGACTCTTCCTTCCTTTCATCTGTTCGTAGAGAAAAAGTTGAATTTGGGATGCAACGCCTTGATTCAGCAGTAGGTCATTTCAGTATAGATATTGCTGAACGTAGAGAAAGACAATGGGATTGTGGTGCAAAGCTGAACAAACAAGAAGGAGATTTGTGGCAGTTGTTAGTTCCTGCAGGTGTTAACTTCATGCTTTTAGGTGGCCATCCAGGAATGCATGGATATCTTCCATAGATTCATATGGTAAAAAGTTAGATGGTCTATCCATTATCTTGCATGAAAAATGCAGTGCTCCCAGATGATAAAGCCTGGGGCTATAAACTTGACTCTTTATCCTAAGTGAGCCAGGGTACACACCAGACAATGAATGTTGACATTCACATGTTGCCCTCATAGGATCCAAGATTACGGAAGAGATAGACTACAGGCTTTTATATGCAGGGTAAAATTTACTGTGCTAAACATAAACCTCTAAAGAATTCTCTTGGGCTAGTCTATGACTTAGTGCTCTGGAATCTGGAAAGCTGAAATGACACAAAACTGATCTATATAGACAGAAATGGTTATTGGAGACTCAGTTCCATAATGCTTCTAAGCATGTCAGTATCCTCTTTGAATCATCATCTAAAGAAAAGAATTAGATATAGGGAAAACAGCAATTCAAATTAACTTCCTGCTCTCCATCTCAGGAGGTCTTAACATTGTCTTCTGTTTCATCTGCTTTTTGGTGAAAAGTCTGTGTTTCCTCTGCATCTGCTACAAGCATCTTCCTGGCATTCATCAAATCAGTAGACAATAACAAAACTGATAGCAACAACAACGATAAGGGCAGTAACCAGAGATCTGGCCTAACTCTGAAATTCTTCTGTGTCAGTGATTTCATGATTGGCAGACCATCACACTGTCTGCCAGGATCATCTGGTACTACATGATGGATGTTCAGTGAGCATGAATCATGACTTATTCACAGGCTGGAAAGTATGCAGAGTCATCACATTTGCATTACCCTAACACAGCTTATCTCAGAGGGTTACGCGGCAGTAATATTACAATATGCATATAGCACACAGCACCAATATGCTAACAATTGAACTGGGAAGGCTTCTGGAGCACCAGCTGAAACATGGCTAGTGCTGCTAGTATTCTCCAGACATTGCAACAGCTTCGAGAACTAGGATCTTTGATGCCACTTCAAAACAATTATATTTTAGAACATCTCCATATGCTGTCTTTAACTTCCCTGTCATATGCCTTCTGCTCAATTAGCAGCTGCAAAAGGACAAAATCCATTACTGATTGACTTCCAACTGTTCAAGAAAGCACAAACAGTTAAAGTGTATCAATAAATTTACTTGCTACAAATTCATGCAATTGGAAACTTAACTTTGCACATTTGCATGTCTCTCAAAATTAAAAAAAAAAGGAATTCACAAGCCATATGCTGTTGTGACACCCATGATATGTAAATTGATAACCAGTTTGGATGACATTCCCTAGTTTATTGGAGATCACTTCCAAGAAAGCTAGATCTGCTGACAAGATTAAACAAGTGACTCATGAAAACAAACAAGGAAATAATCTTTCATATTCAGTGCAGGGTTTGGGAGTTGTGGAATATCCCATCCAGGAGAGTTCCTGCTTTGTCAGTGTGCCCGATGAGGGTTTGAAAAGAAACTAGCTTATCACAAATTCCTCACAGCAAATAGGACATGATACTTTGTGTCTGTCAATCCCTGCTGTCCTCTTATTCCCCGAACAAAACACTCACAATGGTGTAGGACTGGGAATTAGCTGGTATGTGCCTTGAATACTGGCTAGCAAGAACTGCAAAATTCTCATCAATGCGACTGAGAAAAAGTAACCAAAAATCACTTACCAGTTTCATACTTTTCTCTGCCCCTGTTTCATACAGTGTTGAAGAGATGAAAGAGATTAATTCCTGAATCTAGACCTAAGAATTTCAAGATAATTCAGACCTAGTTCTCAAATATGCTTACTTGTAAATCAACAGACAAGTGGTTTAGCACTGCTACCTTAGATTTCTTAATCTGATGAAAAAACAACTATCCATCAGCCTAATGGGGTATAGTTACAGAAAGGAAGTATTTCATGGTGGGCTAGAGCCTTTCTACAAAGACATAGTATGAATAAGGACAGCTGCCTTGCCTGAGATGAGAGGTCTCATCTTTGCATACAATGATTAAAAAGCTACATGGACTAAAATGATTAAAAAGCTACATTTCCTGTGACAAGAAAGCTCAGATTACCAATAATCTTAACAATTACCAATAATCTTCACTGAATACCTTCATAATCAGAAAGTACTGAGGAACAAGGAAGATGAGGTATAAATTTTAGTTCCTCTGGCCCTTGAGCAAGACACAAGTGCTGCTGTCATCAGCAGATTACCAAATCAGCATTGTCAGGAAAGTATGAACCCAGATCCACGCACTTTCTAATCTGTCAGAAGTTCCCTGTGTTGCCTGGCACTACTATTATGAAGGTGGAAGGTATTCTTTGGTTACTAATGTCATGACAGGACCAATTAGGCACTTGCAAAATGGATATTCCAGATCAGAGAGGACTACTCATATACCCAAACTGCAACCATAGTACAGGTGCTCATGTAAATACTGCAAAATACCTTTTGAAACAGAAAACAATCCTTCCAAGACCTATGATTTATTTCCTTCAGCTTCCAAGAGGCAGCTTTCAAGGTTATAAAAGACTCAAGAGATCTCTGTTGTGACTCAGACCTTGAAAATAAACCTAGAAAAAGTGGAATCACAACTTTAAGACAATCTGTTTCTTACTAATGTATATCAACTGCAGTAGTTTCAGTGATTGTCGTAAGAAATTTGAAGAGAATACACGTTATACTGATGATAATAAGGATTCAGTTATTTTTAAGATAAAACCAAAATCTGCAATTAAAATATTTCCTAAAGATAGAAAAGAGGAAATTGGTGATGGATGCAGTTCTTGTTCTTTGCTATGAATTAATTTCTTTTTCCTTTCTTCACCTTGATTTTTATTGTTTCTCTGTGGGGAAATGCCTTGAGATTTAATCATGCAGATGGCTAAAACTTGTAACCTCAGGGTAGCAGCAAAATACTTATGTTACCTGGAGGACAGAACAACTAGCATCTTGATCAAAATCATCAAAAGAAGCGGAGAAAGCAATATTATAGAACCCTAAAGAAACAAAAGCTACCAGGACAAGTAATTCTAGCTCATTTCCTTGTCTGGTAGCTATCAGCTTGAAATCATATATTTTAAAGTGGCCAGTGCTTATTGACTCCCCCTGTTCAGACTTATTAACATTTAAAGTAACATTTTTGAAATTGGATCAATAATTATGTAAAAGGTAAAATACAATTTTGCTTGGTTAGGCTAAAGTTACTCAGACCTTCTCTCCTTTTTCTTCATATAGCTTTTGTTAACCTGCACGGAAAGAAACTTAGAAGAAAATTGAGTCCTGGAACAGGCAAGAATAATTCCCATTACCTTTTGAATACCCAGTAAATCTATAAAATTTTTTGTCATCACTCAAATTCAGGTCTGCCATATGGTATTATTTACCTTCTTAGTCAGATGTGGGGGTGGCAATAGCATGATGACAACTGCTAAATTGCCTCATGAAGCATAAATTTCCCTAGTCACCCTTGGAAGTCCAGGAACTAATGTTTCTCAGATCGCTCTTTAAAATTGTTTGCCATTTCTTATTCTCTGTTTTTAAAGTCAGTATGGCATGTACTAGGTAGCACAAAACAGTTCAGACATCAACAAGATGACCATGGTGATTGATGCATGCAATTTGTTAAAATCTCATTTGGGGAAATACCAAATGCATGGAGGGCTGGAACATCCTGGACCTTGCTTAGGTGATACAAGTACATGTGCTTCAGTGCCTTTAAAATCTCCCCTGTTTCTGTATTTGAAAACATATGTTAAATTACCTGATAATATCACATTTTGCAGGGATCCAAGCTAAATGGTGTGTCTGCCAGACCAGGGTTTATAATGAATGTTATCAAAAGCAGATTTATAGCAGAACAATCTTTTAAGAGTGTAAGTCTACCATGTAATAGCTTAGAAAGATTTAACGACCTGTGAAGTTTATGATTAAAACCTCTACGACCCCAAGAGCTGAGTTCTTAGCTCTAACAAGGGAGGCTGGAAGGAACACCACACATATCCCATACTTTCCTACAGGTGACTACAGATAACATTTTACTTTGACCATTGTGCCAGTGCCAGTTCTACCTAAAGGGGAGATCATATCCTGCTGGATATTCTACTATCCACTAAGGCAATCTAAGTCTGGAAATTCTTTGTCTGTCCTTTTGTGAATACTAATCTTAAGTAACCAGTAGAGGGTCCCCACTGATGTTTCTTTTGATGCATTAGAGATTGTGGGTGAAGAATAAAAATTCAGAAAGGAAAACCAGTAGCTATAACATTAAAAAAAGAGCTGGATTAGTATGAAACAGTTAGAGCAAAATGTATACTTCAATTTCACGGTATAAATTTACCATCCCAATACAGTAGATAATGTCAGTAAATTCAGGTTTCAGCACAGCAGACACACATAGTTAATCCATTTGGGTTGATACAGGCTAACTGTGGAGTGAAATGCCATTACCTTTTAGTAATGCTGTCAGGATAGCTAAATCAATATCCTGGTGTCCTTCTGATCCCATGCGGAATACTGTGATCTGAAATGTTAAAAGACAATACCATTATTGAAACCAGGGTCATTTTTTAAGAAGAAATTAAATTAGGGCAGCATCATCTGGATCTGAAAACATCCTAATGGCTACTAGATGATCTTACTTTATATATTTAATGAGAAGCTTATTACATAGGAGTAGCACACAGTATTTTTTGTGGGATAAAATTTGCTAAAGATAGAAATCTTTAGAAACAGGGAACATAGGGAAGGATGAATACTTACAGGCTGACATTGGAGATGAAGGAACGTTCTTGTATTAGAGCAATGTTAGATTTAGTGTTTCCAATAGATTACTAGGAGGAATTAGGTGTATTCTAGATTGTGGATCTAATTTATGACACTTAGCATTGAATAAATATTTTCAACTGGTATTAGAAACCTATTCAACCTCATGATTTCATATAGCAGAAAGTTAGATAATAATCTAAGAATTAGGCTTCTAGCACGTCCAGAAATGTCTTTGGCCATGTGTGGTTAGTGACCTATCACTATAATATATATAAACTTTGAGACAGTGAGGTGAGATACACAATTCATAGAGTGTAAGAGATAATACAGCAGGGCTGTTCCTTCAAGCCAGTTTCACTCTTAAGTTAAAACTGCACTGAAACATACAGTAGTGTAAATTCCTCTTGCTCCTTCTGTTACCATGGCAATAACTGCTCTTGGGCCTCTGCTTCTTTGAAGCAACCGAGACTGCAGCTGTTTATTACTGCCTTTCCTTTACTAATGAAACCCACGTCATGATTGTGATCTGAATACCTGTTACCTGTTTTTCCTTTTGCCAGTACACATTGCCTCATTTTATTTTATTTATTTTTTACATTAAATAATACTTTAATTTGGAATTGTGTAAGCATTTTACATGGATATTCAGCAGTATATGTTGTCCCCAAATTCCTGGATTCCCACTCGCACATCATCACTGAACTGAAGCAGTATCTAGGAGCAAGCATCAGGGCATACAGAACAAGTGTACCTTGTCAGGGAAAGGAGATACAGAAAGTGGTCAAGGCTAAGACACTACTTGGTGACAAGCTTCAGCTTGCCAGCTGAAATATCCCTGCAGAGTATAGCCCAAGAAATCCAGTATAGTCCTCCTGTAGCACCTATTCCTTGACCCTAGAGCTTTAGGGGGTTCAAAGGGAGGTAAGAGACTCTGGCACCAGTGAGAGTACTACTGCATGTTAGTGACTGAAAAGGCAAACTGGATGATGTAATAGGAAACTGGCTTAGCTCAATTAGTCAATTGATTTAGATGATGACTAAAACAATTAATGTGCAAAACCATTTGTGTTATGTGCCCTACACAGTTAAAGTAGACTTCGTTTGACCCTTCAAAGTGTCCTGAGACAAACCATAAATACCTCAATTACTCTATTTTCTCCTTCCACTGGAATCTATAAATGTTTCTGGCACACCAGAGAATAGAATAGAATAGAATAGAATAGAATAGAATAGAATAGAGTAGTTCCATTTGGGAGGGAGCTACAATGACTATCTGGTGCAACTGCCTGACCACTTCAGGGCTGCCCAAAAATTAAAGCATATTATTAGCAGCATTGTCAAAATGCCTTTTAAACATAGGCTTGGGACTTTGACCACCTCTCTAGGAAGCCTATACCAGTGTTTGACCACTCTCTCAGTAAAGAAATGCTTCCTGGTATTTTTCTTTATATTTTTCTTATCTCCTCATGACTAACAATGAAGCTTTCCCTGCAGTGCAGGCAGTCTGCTCCTCTGGCTTCTAGAGCGCAGGTAATGTGCATAGAAATATACATTTCTATGTATGTTGCATCTCAAAACACAATAAAAATGTGACCTGATGAGTTCAGTCCCTCTACTGTACATGCTTATGATGCACTTCCCCTGTCACAGATTACAAACTGTGCCACAGAGGTTAGCAGCCAGGCAGGCGAGTCAGAAGGCAGAAGGAAGAGGAAGCCTTCTTCCCTTACGCAGTGGGAAAGAGGAACATCTCCCTTCTCATGGGCAGCTCCGGCAGGTGCTGACAATAAGCTAATGAATAGTGTTACCACATAACACTCTGATCACGAAATGCTCACAACACTTTGTGATTTCCTACACATTTTATGCAGCAACAGGCATCTTCACAGCACTGAAGGGAAGCCTGAGAGCTTGGCAAGCAGATCAGTTAATGCTGGGAATGTCTTGTTTGCATCACTGCGCTTGGTGGCACCACCACACAGCAAAATGCCCTTGTCCTTCTGTAAGGTGAAGCAGTCTGCACATTGGGGACTGAAAATACTGAACAACACTGGAAGAACAAGGTACATCTCAAACTAAACATATCCTCAGTGAACTCCCAGCTTAATTAAAAAGCATACTATGCATTACAAGCATTGAACTGCTTATCACCACAGGAAAACTTAGAGAAGGTGAACAGGTATGTTCAGCCTTTCCTTACAGTTTATGATAACTGTAACTATCCATAGCTGCTTTCTCTCTGTGATGAATGCACTCCTCCTAAAGATGAAAGTTAATCTTTTTGTGTGAGGATATCGGTAAGAACTCAGCACCAAGCCCAAAAAAACCTCTTTTGGCTGGAGATTTGTCTGAGAAGCAGCCAAAATGGCATTTAACACAGCAGAATGTCTGACCACAAATCAACCACTTTACACTATAAATATCTATCTTCAGTGATTTCCCCTTGGGTAGGGATGTCTCTCAAGGTTATCTCATTAGGCTGAGTGATCCCTTTACCTGACACCAGACATGATGGGTCGGTATGTGATATGTTCTTCATGCATGTAACATTTAAGATACCTATAGTAAGCTTACACTGTAATCTCTGTATCCCATAATATTTTTACAGTATTGACTCCCAGTGCATCTGAACCTATTAAATATTTTACACACCTAAATTTACTGATTAGAATTCAATAACTACTATGTTAGATCTGTGTAGGTGATCTCTGACTCTTCTCCTAAAATACTCTCCTGTCACTGGTCCTGAAGATGATTTTGGACAACCGGTAGCACCTTACTACTCTTACTCATGCAGCTTTCTTTGATAAACTTTTCATAGCTACTCATCCTCTGAACTGTTGCCTCCCAGCCTGGTGAAACAACTTTTTATCAACCTGGAACTCATAGGTAGGTCTTTGTCCTGTTAGGTTTCCCATGGTTCTGGAAATATCAATTATTTCTTCTTCGCACTGTTGCCCTAAAGCTTGACCAGTGTTTTTTGTTCATTTGTGAAGTGGAGGATTTAAAATAGGATTGTACAGTAGTTACAGGAGAAGTTAACTTTGTCAGACTGTTGATAAAACCTTTATTTCTGCTGATAAAACCTTAGTATTGATCTGCAGCATTCTTTAGGTATATCTTGTTTGCTTTATATCTTTGCCAAATGTGCTTAGTCGTTTTCACTATTGGATATCAGAGGTATTTGTCAGACATTTCTTTTGAACAGCTAAAGGAAAATAATTCAGCACTTGTGGTTCTGCAGAATGAATTTTGAAAGATGAGGCTTAAAACTGCAGCATACTAGCTGCTGAACCATTTATATAATCATCACTTCCACCTTACCTGGCAAAGCCAGATCATTATAAAATTACATATCTGCGGCTTTTGTGCTCCTTCAGTAACTACTTATGATCCAGGGACAAGGCAGTGGGACTGAAGGAATATTGCTGCTATGTTTTGAGTGCTAGAGTAGCATCCTGTGAGGTTCCCCAAGGTTTTTGAGCAGACCTGTATTGATTATCCAATGCAGCTTTACGTTAGTCTGCTGTTGTGCTTGACTGGTACATTAATGAAGAGAGCTGCATGTTCCCCCTGCATTTTCTCACATTTTATATTGGAAAAGCACTTTCCAAATGCTGCTCCTCTGTTTTGTTGCCTGTCACGTTTACAAGTGGATTTAAAAAAAAAAAAAAAAAGAAAAGAAAACAAACAAGCTTTGTAAATCACTGGGAGAGGCAGAAAAACACACACTTTGTTGTTGGATGAGACCCTAGTGCCTTGTGATAAAGACTCTCTTGGCCTTTCCAGAAAGAATGCATGAATTTTGTTTCTGCATTTTATTAAGTACAGTTATGAGGAGAGCTATGGTTCCTAAAAGGTGGATTTACTTCTTATTACAGTTTATGTATTTTTTCCAACATCCTTTAATTTTTGCAGTCAGAGACATGAGGAAATAGGGACATATCCTAAAGTATTTATGTGGACTTTACACATAGAAATGTTCAATATCTTTAGGTCTCAAAAAACCTCTGTTTGTCTGTCTTGCTGAAGAACTGTTCTTTGGATGATTTCTTTTCCCCCAGTTAGCAGGTCAGAATTTTATGTTTCAATATACTCATCTAGTTTCAAGAGCCATTAATGTATCTGACATCTTGATAGTTGTCATTTACAGGTACTCTGCAGAGTACTGAGAAACAACATATCGGTGCTGTTAAAACAGCACATTGACTAGGGCCCTGTTAGAATGGGCTACAGATGTTACAGCACTAATGTATATAAAACTGCTGTGCTAAAAGAAAATATCTAGGTCAGTAAACTGTATTCCCAGCTACCTCTTGCTGGGTAATTCTCTGCTACTGAGATGCAAAAATAACAGTAAATGAAAGACTTAGAAACCCACTTAATAACTTATTACTAAGAAGAAAAAAAAGAAAACCGTTCTTCTTTAAATGAAAATAAAAGACAGTGTCTAAGAGCCATTCACCATTAAAAAAACCTACTGTAGTCCCATTTAAACCTGTTGTTGAGTCCTAGCCTCTGCACAGCTTCAGTGAAAAAAATAAAAGGAAAACCAAGCTAGTAGAAGTGTGTATATGAAGTCCAGGACATTTAATGCTAAAAAATGTCGACCATAAGAAGCTGGGTTTAAAAAGCAGTACGTGCTTAAGGCTTGCATACCCTGTCAAAAGAAAAAAGGGGTAAGAGTTGCAGTATTAGTCAGACTACTACTTGCTATTCTTTTGCATTGCTGTGAAAAAGAAAAGATTAAACCAGGAATTTTTTGTGCTGATCTGATTCAAACAGTATCTATAGAATGCTTTTCTATTTTTCTGAGCATAACTAAATTGTATTAGAGAGAAAAACTACCATTTACCCTACTTAGCTATTTCTTTTGAGCTGAAAACCAACCTAGATTCAAAGAAGAAAAAATCCCCAAAACAAGGAGGTGTTTTTCTGCCATGGATTTGGGCCACATTATTACTTCCATGTAGCTGGTGGTTTCTATTGGTGATGTTAAACTCAGCTAATTTAAAAGAGCATATTTTTCTATTCCTTTGCCACTGCTTTAGGTATTTTGTGCTTGGTCTTTTTCCAGTTTCCTGCTTTCTTTCCTCAGTGTTCACATGGTTTATTGGGTTGAAATTACCTTTTCAGGTAATTGCCTGAGGCATCTTAGTAAACAACTGTGACTTCCAACAGCAAGCTTTTTCCTTTTAAAAATATTTTTTTCCTCTCTTCTTTACAAATATAATAGCAGCTGATGTTAACATCCCTTATAAAACTGTATTTCACTGCACTGAAGAAAGTTAAATTTTCAGACGAAAACATACCTGAAACAGACAAGCAAAAATGCCTCTGAGTCACCAACAAAGGTTACACAAACGAGCTGCAAAAACTGGCATGGGGATTCTTGCTAAATGTAACTTGCATGTCTGCATTTCTTTTGATATGCCCATAGATATGCTATCTACTTGCAACGTATAGTAGGTAGCAGCTACTTCCAGTTCAGCTGGGCAAGGACTAGCAGGTCTGTTGGGCTCTTCTCAGAAGGAGGTTTTTGGGACCCATCAGTCAAACCCTTGTGTCACAAGACTACCTCTCATTTGCCTCCACAAAACCTGACTGAGTGAAATGCCTGAGTTTTTCCCTTAAAAGCAGGAAAAGCCAACGCCTACCCCAAAAAAGTGTAAAGGTCTTCCCTCTCTCTCAATGCTGATTTTACTGAAGTGCCTTAATGTGAACAAGATTAACTTCCAGGAAAAACACCTCGCTGTGCCCTAATTCTTCCTAGGAAAATGTGCTAGGAAATCACTGAGCCAAAACAGACCTTCTCTGCAAGCACAATGAATTCAGCACACTGTGACAGTTGCCAGCAGTGATTACAGTCCAGCAGAGTAGAAATACAATTTTCAGTCAGGGTAGGTAGAAAGCAAGTAAAAACCCAAAGGATGAAGAAAAACATCAGCAGGATCAAAAACAAGGGTGGTGGTGATGGTCAAGTAGGAGGAAGAGATTATCTACCTTAGACTCTATCACAAGCACACATCTTAAAATAGCTCTGCTTTCTGTTTAAAATCAGCTCCATTCTTGTTTGACAGATTACTTTTTCTTTTCCTTTCCTCTACATTGTTCTGGCTCAGCAGGGTCAGTTTAACCTAATGCGATGTATTCTGTTGTTTTCCTGCCTTCAGATTGATACAGCATTGCAATTCTGGAGGCAAAGTCAGGTAAATACTGCCTTACCTGAGAGCAGGGAATACTAAATAGACTTTCAGAAATGATTCACATACTAAGAGACAGAGGTATTACACTTAGGATTTCCCAAGTTCTATATGCATGTAAATGCAGGGTTACCTTACAAATAGAAACCACATCTATCCATATGCACATGTGTACACATGGTCTCCTTAATAGCAGCTGCCAATTCAAAGGACCAGCTAAAAAGAGGATATGTCATATGGTGAAGAGAGAAGACGTCATCAAACGGAAAGCAAATGAAGTCATAGAAGAGACAACACCTGAAGTGGTAGGAACATTGTGATACTTGGGAGGAAGAGGAGCAGGTTGTAATAGGTTTTAGTAATAATACTTGTGAATTCTTACAACTTGTTCCCCTGCGTGATTCTTCAGTAACTGTTCACATTTCTGTCCTTTACTAATCTGGGTAAGGCAGACCTACTGTATGTGGAGAGGGCATGAATTTTGCCAAAGACAGGCAGAAACAGTCCTACTGCCTTGATGAGCAAATCATTGAGACCAATGGGAAATTCCTTGACACAAAAATTTGTCTTGTTTTATAGAGCCCTCTCTAAGCCAGCATAGCTGTGTCACAGTTTGCTATATTCAGGCCTAGCTGTATATATAAATGATGAACGTATGATGATACATAAATGATGAACAGTCATCAGTAGGAGTATGCTACAGTATGCTCAACCACTTCCAAGTATGAAGAGCAGTCTGAAATATATTGAGATTTTTAGCTTGTATTTGTTTGGAGAGAGGAAACACCACCAAATCAGCAAGGAGAATGTAGTGCACACCTGCACAGAGAGACATTTTGCCCTGTGTCATGAAGGAGATGAGAGATGAAGAAGGAAAGTAACTCTCTACACCACAGATTGACAGTGCATGCTGACTAGACAATGGATAGCTTAAGACAGAGGAATAAAACCCAGGGTAGCATGATGAGAGCAACGAAAGTGGCAGAGTCCTCTCTTTACATAGCACCTTAAGAATGCTGCAAATTATTCATGCTTTTAGAGATGGAGTTGTTTCTCACCATCATTTCACTATGACATCAGGAGAAAATAAACAGTGATTTAAAATTCATTCAAAGTGCTTTTCTTTTTTTTTCCCGCTATCTCCAGAAAATTTTTTAATGTCTTTAAATCTCACTTCTGACAAAGACACAAATTGTTTGTATGCATCCTGGTTACCTAAGTGAGGAAAAAAAAAATCTCTCTTTTCTGCAGAAAACCAGATGCAATTGCAAATAAAACCTGAAACTCCTGTTTGAGAGTGCAGGTTGGTTCAGCAAAATAGGCAATTCCTTCCAGAGTACATGTTGACATTTATAATTTAGCTAGACCTATGTGAATATTTCAGAGAAAAAATGCCCTGAAAAGAAAAATGAGCATCTGATAAACCAAAACATTAAAGAAGGTCAGTCATACAAAGTCTCAAAACGGTTCAGATAAGAGGGGAAAGCATTTCCTTTTTTTCTTGAAATGAATAATACTGTTTAACTTGGGTGAAAAGCTGATTGATGTGGAGGCATAAAAAAGATCAAAATGAGCAGGTGAGTCAATGGATAATGTTGCAGAAGAAAGGGGATAACCAAATAAGATGAAATTCAGGATTAGAAAGATTAGAGAGAATTATGTTTAGGGAAAACCTAAATTAAGTGGTCTGCTATTCTGCAGACTAAGAAAGAGTATTTGAAATGAGGATATAAGAGGGAGCAGATATGAGGGGAGAAGTTTGAATGTTGATTGTAGAGTTTTTAAATTCTACATCTCTTTCTGCATTGTGGCAGCATTGCAATACTTCATATTTTTCTTTGATCCAGTAATTTGCCATAGACTCATTGAATGTTAAGAAACAGGGAACAAACAAAAAATCAGTGTGTGTAAGAAAGGTAGCAATTCTACAGTTGAGGAGCCATCTAGGTGCACATAAAATCATTTGACAGAAATTACTGTAAATGTTTGGCTTCCTCTGTAAGTGGTAGCTGTTGTCCCAGATTGAGACAGCTGTGTCAACCCCTTAATGACTTAAGAGAAAAGGCAATGGAAATCTCACAGCTCTGTCTCAAGCAAAACACATTCTACACCACTGTCAACATTTTGGAATGGAATATGCATATTTTCCAGTGGAATAAATGACCAAAACCAAGTTTTGGCAGCAAAAATGTAAAAAAAAAATTCATTTTCCCTATACAACATGTATCATGCTGTTGCCACATTAGGCAAATGATGACTATTCAGGCAGCTAAATACCAGCGCCTGATTTTGAAGCTGAAGAAACATGAATAAATATAAATTGTAAATCACAAAGCATATAAGTTGGGGAATTGAATTTAGATGTCCTTTCATCACTGGGCTGTGCACATCAACAGACTGTGATGATAAAGACAGATGAATTTCCATATAGACTTGTAGGGTTGGAACTGGTTCAGAATAGCCACAAATGGGTTTGGGTGATGAAATATGTATTTTCATTTAAACATTGGTGTAATCTGAGACCTTCCATCAACATGATTCAGGAAAGAAATATGGAGTAAAAAGTGATACTGTTCACTTTTTTTTCTCCACCTCTTCTACTGTAAAGAAGATTCTTGGAGGTATTGGTAAGACACTACCTCTACAGATTTTCTCCTGAAAACAAAAAGTGCCTTAAATAGGTGGTAAGGGGCATGGAGTAGTACAGTGAATAAAATAATGAAGCTTTATCACCTGAAAGGCTCTGATATCTGCATCCAAAGTAGAAGGAGTTCAGATCAATTGAAACCTTGTGTACAGGAGTTTATTAATACCACTGGTCCCAAAGCAGTTATTGTCCACAAACACTGATAAGAACCATGCATGGGTTCCAGCAAATACTGAGGAGAAGCCTGAATAAAATTTTTTTAAAGGAGATGCTATCTGACACATAACCCCATCAAATGGTTATTTCTTACAGAAAGCACTCTAATTCTGACACATTAGCAGGCACCCATGCCATGGACTGGAGGGGTTAGAGTTGACTTCTATGTGTGTGTCTGACCTTCTTAGTAAGACCCGTGTGTGTACCATCCAGTTATCCCTCGTCTTCATGTGGGTGGGGCTCCCTACAGAAGTCCTGTTACCTCAGTCAGGGAAAATAAGAACTGTCAGCAAACCACAGTCTTAGAAAGTTTTACTCTTCAATAAATAGGCCTCTTTTGGCACTTAACCTTGGATCTGTAATGTCTCTGCTGTTCTGCTAAACTAATAGCCCTGGTATGGCAATTTCTGCAAAAAACAGACCAGCAAGCTGAAGTAGTTCTGGACTTTTAGTGAGATCGTTTAACCCATAACCAATCTCTTTTTTACAGATACTAAAGCCGAATGCTTTTCAAGGCAAAGTTTAATTAAAAAGCCACAGGTGATGCAAAAAAACTCATTATTGAGATGGATAGACCTAATATTCTGTTACTTTAGGAGAACAAGAATTCATTTTGGTCATTCCCACTGCTATGTATACTGAAAAAGTATGCCTTGCAAGTCATTGCTCTGAACAATGCTGTCTGCAAGACTTACATGCACATATATATCTTCTAATCTGAAATGAAAATTATGGTTTTGGAATGAAGTATGGTGAGTTGGGTGGGTGGTGACAGTAATAAAGGAGTTACATACTGCATCTAAAAGTTCAATTTCTAGATTTGCTTTGCAAGTATTTTCAAACAGTCTGACAGGGGACAGCCAGGTTGCTTTGCTATAGATGATGCAGATGTATGCCTATTCTGTATTTAGCTTGACAAAAATGTCATGATAACATGCGGATCAAGCAGCAAAAATAGCCACAAGTCATTAGTTTTGTAGCTGTTTTTCTGGTGAGACTAAGTAGGTAATACTTGAAAAAGGCAGCTCACTTAGTGTAAGATATTCCTATAGGACAGTAAATTTGCAGTTACTCCTGTATCTACACAGACTTGCAACTCATACAGTGAGCTCCTCATCTATGACTAAGATATTACAGCAGTAATGAATGGGTCTGCATGTCCCATCTGAAGTCACAGAAAAGAGTAATTAAATTTTCTAGGAAAGGCAAAAGAAATTACAACTCCCAAGACACATCAGAGCCACAGTGTAAGTAAGGTTTCTGAACAGTACGGTGGAGTTTATAAACTGCATTGAAGCTTTCCAATTCCCTGATTGAAAAAAATGTGGAAGCTGTGTCACACAGTGCTCTTCTACCTTCACTTTCATTACTGGGACAATTCACAGAGATATCTAATGATCCAGGTGCATTTCCCCAAATTAGTTGTTAATAGTGTAAATGGGGTAAAGGATATTTTTCAAAGCTTGTGTTTTTAGGGCAAAAAGAAACATTCTAAATTTAATTTCTGTAGCTGCAATTTTAACCACAGAATACATAGGAGGAGAAGAGATTTGTAGTAAGTTGCATTAGTATCTACTAGGTGACTCCCTCTGTGATAATTGCGCAGGCTGTACACACCGAATAAACCAGAAAATGTCTACTTAGTTAACGTAAACAACTGAAGGAATATTGGTCTTTGCAGATTAGTGCTGAAGATGACACAGCAGAGGTTCAGGATGGAACGTATAACTTCCACACACTTTTGCTTTTTGTTAGCAGAAGTCCTACCTCATCTGTCAGCAGCTGAAAAGCAGCTGGTAGGATCAAAAGCATTTCAAGGCTTCAGTATAGCATCTTTTTTTTTTTTTTTACATTTATATAGCTGCTTTGCTTGCTGAACTTGCTCTTTGAATTACTGAAATAAAAAATCAGTCCTAGAATTAGATTTCATTCTCTGTGGACTGAATGGCAAAGCCCAGTCAACTTAATCTGACTTCTTGGCAGCTGAAAAAACAGAATATGGTTTTATCTCTTTAGCAAAAAGAAATCAAACGAGGCTTGCAGAATTTAAAACTACCCTGTAATCATCATCGTAACACTTACTTACAGAGGTAGGGCCTACATACTAGACTAATCCTGTTGATTTGCAGACTGGATAGGAGATCAGACCATCATCAAAATTAAGAGAGCTGCTACAGTCACTGCTGAAAAGGATGGGCATTTCCATTTGGATGCAGAGGACTAATTTACATCAGTACACCTTATGCTGGAAATCTCAGTGTCTCCACGGGAGAGACAAGAGCTGTTTAAGCAACCAGCAGGTCTGTAGTTACATGGTGTTTTTTTGCTCCATATCTCTAATGCCAAATTACATGCTGTTCACAGCAACTTTACACCTGCAGGAATTACTGTTGATTTTTACTGTTTGAGAAATCACTCTTTTGCCTCTTCTATAAAAAAGATTCCATCAGCATTAAAAAAATCTTAGCTGAAGTACATTATTTGCTCTTGAAGTCAAATTTCTTTAAAAAAATGGATCTGAATGGATTTTTCACCTTTGGGAAGGGCCAAAGAAAAGTGTAGTGTGAGACAATATGTAGTAAATTCTTAAAAGTCCATCCAATTTAAATATTATTTAATTCAGAACATATCTAAGTGTATGCTAATAAACAGTTGCAGATGGTATTTAATTAGCATACAACTTCACTGAGCTTGCACACCCAGCTGAAAAGCACAAAGTTTATTGCAGCCAGTGTATGATCAAGTCCAGTTCTTCCTCCTATAAACTCTTCAAGAAACATGGATAGGTTTGCTCCAGCCTTTTCAGTCAGACAAAACAGAAACCACTGAAGATAATTAGGTCTTATTCATAGTACAAATATAAAGGAAACTCAGTGGCTTCCCAGTACTTTGGGTAAGTTACCAATAAGCTGAATCAAAGCCCTGCATTGGTAAGATAATATGGGGGTATAAATGATAGCCTTGAGACACAGCCTGTTCATGCACTGTGCATTTCTGGACAATCTGGATCCTTCTCTGTTTGAAAGAAAAACACGATAAATAGCAAGTACTTTCATGATGCAGCTTGTCCTGATTTCTGCTCAACGCACACAGCTACGTCAGCATGACACCTGCTTTGTTCAATCTAACAGCACTAGAGTTGCAAGTTACTCATGAAGTCATCTGCAATGACCTATTACCATATATATACTCAGCAAAACAAAGTGGAGGTATGGTTTACCATTTACATTACTCCCAAGCAGCCACAGTGTTCATCACTCTGACTGTACACTGAGGCACAGGAATAACAGGAAAGGAGAGGCAAGTGAAAAATATCTAGTAATTGCTGACATGAGATAGAGATGGGATTTTATGACTTCTCTTTTAGTAAGTAACTAATTAAATTGTGTTTGTTGCCTCTCTGTGGAAATGAGTTCCAGGTACTCATGGATACGCACAAACTTATGCCCACCATCCATATGCTCTTCATTCTGCAAACCCTTCTCATAATGCAGTGGTAGGTAGTGACACTATCCGTTTGCTTAATATAGTAAATGAACCTTGAAATATTTGAGAAAACAAATTTAGCAGAAAATGGTCATGGTAGTAATAAGAAAACAACCATCAGGCAATAAACAGCCTTTACTGCTGGTGTTGATGTGCCATTTTTTGATTACTAAGATACTAAGATTGGACCTATGCTAACTCATGGCAAATGCCTTTTCTATTAAATCAATATAAGATAAGGTCTATTCACTCTCAAAGCTCTATTTTGGAAGTATTAGTTTTAAAACAAATATATCTCATTGCAACAAGAGTGAGTGTTTTCAGGGACACGGACATTTCTGGCTTGCCAAAGTGCACTTTCTCAGTGATCACCCAGTGAAGCTCCACAGACGGATCCATGCAGCTTTGTGGAAAGCACATTCTGTCCTCTAAGAAATTCACATTGTGATTTGTCAACAAAGCACTCCAACATGCCAGCCTAAGATGCAAAATAATTAAGTACTCCTAAAAGAATGCAGCAGCCTGTATTTGTCATAAAACACACAACACCAGAATTACTGTCTTTAAGGGAAAATAATAAGGCTAATTTATTTATAGAGACAAAAAAAAAAAAATCCTTTGTATAGCTGGAAACAGCCTTCTGAACTATAACCCAACACAACATTTTTTTCAGGGACTATATGATGCAAACTCTCCTAGCCTGCTATCTGAGGTGTTCCCTTCCTTGCTGCCACTTGACTCTGGGGCTAAGCTTGGTCTCCAGTGGGAAATGTCCCTGCCAGACCGAGTCCTCAGGCAATGCCCTCACCTGCTCTTTGTATACTGAGATCAGCAAGGTCCACAACAGAACTAAAAATCAAAAAGCATCCTTGAAGACTGTCTCACTGTACTGATATATATATATACACATATATATACACACATATATATTTAAATTTCTTGAATTCCATCCTATTGTAGCTTTGGACTACTCGGTATGGAATGCAAATGTCCTAAGCAAATTTTTTTTTCTTGTGTCAGGCAAGGTGTCATCAAATGGTCTATTGTAACTTCTCAGAAGTTGCATGCAGGAGATAGGAACATGTAGAAAAAATGATGGTGCTTTTTGAAAAAAAGGGTGGACTGGACTTTACAATACTGCCTCCTGCCCATTTAGCTTTGCTAAGCCTTCATTCTCCAACTCTAGGACAATCTTGGCATAAATTTTTTTCAAGAATTCTATGTAAACGTGACAGTGAAAATACATAAATTATGTACAAAACACTCCCCTACCCTTGTAATCTATGATTATGTATACAGACCTGTATAGTCTACTTAAAGTAGATTTTTTACCATAGACCTCATTAAGCACCTCAGTTCAAATACATTTGTGAATACAAACTCTGAAGCTTGTAGTATCAACAGAGCTAAGTTTACAATTTAATAAAAACTACTCATTAAGTCGAGAAGTCGAATTTGCTCTGTCTTGCAAACCCAACAAACTTACATCTCTGCTGTGGGCCTCACCTCATCATCCAGCTTGTGTACTCAGATTTTGTTAAGCAAATGAACTTATAATTTATCAAATAAATGGAACATTGCACATCATAATAATGATGCTGCTTGGGCATACAATTCAGAGACCATTCTTTCAGAGCCAAGTGCAAAATATCATAACTTGAAAAATCTGATGTTCTGTAAAGGGGGTAATTTTTTTTACAATCATGCTTTTTGCCAGGCCACCTCATTTATGTTAAATATACACAAGGTGCCAGTCTTTTCACACATTCTAAGTTGTGAGAGTAGGAAAAATTATTTCAAAGATAGCTTTTTGTTCCAGAGATTAACTTGCATTTCATTTTCTCTCCACATCTGTGATTCATCTGTATTCATGCCCTTTACTATAAGAGCATTTTCCTACCTGTACCCTGTTGGCACTTATTTGTTTAGTGGCATACTGATAAGCCTCTCCTGCACTGTCTGCTTTGTTCCCTATGAATTCAGCAGCCACAAAGTCAGAGAGTCAGGAACACTGATCATGAATTTAGGGAAAATAGCCAGGATCAATTTGGCAGCTGCTGAGCTCTCTGAGACAATCTTTTGCATCTTCCTTCTATTTGTTTCCTTAGGGAGAGGGGAAATCAGACTAATGATCAAGTCATGTCATCAAGCAGTATTTTGTCTTATATGCAACCAAATCAGAAAGTGAAGTCTGAAGAAGGAGAGGTGACGGGACTGATGTGGAAATAAGAAACATCTGGCTTTGTAGAACCAGGGAAGTCACCGTTCATTCCTGGGAATATTTCACATCTTCAAGGTCATGCACCTCTGGTAATGCTATCTTCATCATTATAAGTATCATCTTTCTTTTACATTCATATACAAGGTCAGAGGTTATGAATCTTAAGGGACACCATTAGCCAGGCAACCACACCTCAGACATAAAATCTTTCTAGCATATCACTGGTAAAATTAACACTCTGAGTACAAATGAGGTACCAGAGACAAACGCTTGCTTTAATGTATTCTCTTTACCTGTGGTTGGGTTAGTGACATAAATTCAAATTCAGAACACCTATTTTTGGGCAAGCCATCTCCTGGCTAGTAGCTTTTCACAAGCTGTGTAGGTAAAGAATGTCAGTAGTGACAGAGGTGACACATCTGCAAAGAAACTTGTTAAAAATGCACCACTTTGCTTGGAATAAAAATATTGATGACAATACTGTATACAAAATCTTCATAGTGAACTTTGCAGTAGAGACATTTGTTCAAAGCCTGACAACCAGTTCTGGATTTAGATGTCTGGAACAATCCAGAATGGCATTTTTTCAGTCTTGATAATTCAAACTCTGTCTCTAATTTCTATTCTTTGTTCCTTCCTGGCTTTCTGTCTTTCCTCCTTCTTGACTTCCCACCTTACTTGCTTCCTCCCTTTTGCTCTCCCTCTCTCTCTCTCCCTCCCTCATTCCTTTCTTCCATCTTCTAACATTAAGTGTATTTTTTATGTTTGCATGCAGAACACAGGTTCACAAGTAGGCCCTGTATGTACATATTATTATAATTAATATTACATTAACAGAAATAGGCACAAAAAAATGAATGCTGTTTCCCTAACAGGGTTCTCTCTGCTAATCATTTATAAGAAATGTCACAGAAAATTCAACACGAAGGTAGACTGAGGTACATATGTGATAAATGTGTAAAGCAAACTTAAATTCCATAGAAGTCATGGTACATGTTGACAATCATAAATGGATAGGAAAAGCATTTCTGTAGCACAGTCATATTTTTCTGAGTCTTCAATGCAAAGGAGATTTTGTAGGAAGAAAAAAAAAACCCCCAAAACCAAAACACAAACCAAACCAAACCAAACAAAAAAAAAAAAAAAAAAAAAAAAGAAAGAAATAAGAACTCTCTATCTTGATACAGTTCACCTAGGGAAGGAAAGACTAGTGTGTACCTATGGGCTGCAATTACTGCTTGTCAATAGGAAAAGACTATCTAAAGCCTGCTACAGTTTCAATTCTGATTGTTGTAGGAAGGAGGCAGCCAGGTACTGCTCTATGTCTGGTTCTATCAACCATCTACATTGCAACAACATAGTGAAATCACATGCTGCTGTCACATCTTCCCTGAAAATTTGTCCTGGGGATCTTCTCTTCTCTGCCACTGTTCTAGATACATGCCAGGTGACTGTGGTATGTGTAAATGATTAGTTATGCATGAGGAAGGCTGACAACTTTTTAATGCATTCATGAACTGCTGATTACCGAACAGAAAACTGCTTTTGACAAATTAAACCATATAAAAAAAAAAAAAAAAATTTCTATTTTGCAAAGCTCTGTCTAGAAGGGAAGCCTTTTTCTTCTAACACTTCCTAACCATTTTTCCCCATTCCCCTCCAATGGTATTAATTACTCTATGCCACATTTTCAACTAAAATTAAAAGGTACTGCAGATCATGAAGTCACAAGAAACTCAAATAGTTTCAGAAAATGAAACGTGTAAAACAATGGAGTCAATCTTTCCTCTTGAGTGTTGCCCTGCACAGTGTTGTAGCCTGTTGTCGGCCCACGATATGAAGTGAAAACAAAGCTTAGAAGAAAGATTGTTACAGAATTGAAGCATGTCTATTCAGTGTAAGCCTTATTTCAGTGTAAGAAATAACCACTGGAACTGAATTCCAAGTTTTTTACAACGTGATTTTGCTTCAAATATTCTTCTGCAACAGCAGCCGTATCCCAGAAATTGTTGAAAGATCTTATGTTCTTCAAGAAAGTGCAAGTGTGTGTTAAAATGATAGCCTTGCCACTGCAGAATAGGAGTGTTGGAGACAAGCTGTTTTCCTTTCCTGTCACATATCCACATATTAAAATGATAGCTCTAATGATACGTGTGCATCTCTACAGCATTTTAAAATATGATCCAAGAGACGGATAAACACTTTTGGTTCCTTTGAGGTGTTCTGTAGTTGAATGAGGTAGAATTTTAACCATGATAAGCCTGAGAATGACTGAAAAGTAGTCATATCCATACTGTATTAGCTGGATTTTGTCCTTACTAAGAAACCGTAGAGGAATGTACAAAGAGAACAGATCTGTTGGATTAATCACTTTAAATAAGAAAATATAGACTAAAGCAAACAATAATTAGCATGACATAATATCCTTTTAGAATCTGGATCACAGTGATCAGATCTGTGAAATCCTTCAACAGGCACCTAAAAGACTTGGATCAAATCAATGCATTGAGCTTTCTCTTTGCCTCTAAGGCGAACGTGAACATACCAGCTCCTTCTTCTTCATGCACTCCATGAGGACAATGAAGAGGTGCTGTGCCTGGGTTCGGGTGTATGTGAATGTCTTCTGTATGGTAACTAGCAACTGGTCCCTCAAAGACTCGTTGATAAGTCTGAAATTCAAACAGAAAAAATAAAGTAGAAAAACAGACATGAGGGAACATTGCAACTTAAACCAAGGATCAAACAAGTAAGAGCCAACAAATCACTGCAGGTTGTTTTGGACAGGTTGGAATGACAGGAATTGCTGAAGCCATCAGAAACAAATTGGAAAACACCATTGTATAAAACTGTGTTTATCATGTTGAGGTCTGTCATCTCCAGAGTTTTTATTTCAGTTCTCACCTATTTCATGAGAGAAGGTCAGTCAAACTCTCCGCTCTGTGGGATATCCTAACAAAGTCAAGAAGCACACTGATGGTCTGGATTTGAGGGACATCGACATTTCTTGGTGAGTTGAAGACCTCTTTCTACCAGTGAGTTAAGCAGAGTTCAGCTCATGGTTCATTTTTTGAAACTGGGAGTATTTGTGTTTTCAGTGGTTTTGATTTTAGCTTATTGATATTGCACAGGACCAAGTAAGAAAACAATAACAAAAAAATCTGTCTGTTCCTGAGTCCACTCAAAAATACCACTTTGGTTTTGTTATGCCAATCTTTCAGGAGTCTAAAGAGCAAGCATTTTTTACATTCCTCCTCAGTGCTAATGTTAATACTTGCAAGAAGTGTCTCAACAGCAAAAATAAACAGTAATATTAGTACTTGAACCTTACCCCTTGATATCAAAAAGCCTAGTCCTCAGGACTGTTCTGGACGAAACAATTCAGTTCTTAATGTCTTACAAAAAAAGTGGTCTCTAGAATCATAGAATCATTAAGATTGGAACAGATCTCCAAGATCAAGTCCAACCTTCTACCCAACACCTCCATGGCCACTAGAACATGTCCCAGACTGCCTCATTTACACATTTTTTGAACACTTCCAGGGATGGTGACACCATCACTTCCCTGGGCAGCCTGTTCCAATGCTTAACTAATCTTTCAGCAAAGAAATTCTTCCTAATATCTAATCTGAACTTCCCCTGGTGCAACTTGTGTCCATTTCCTCTTGTCCTGCCATTAGCTGCTAGGGAGAAGAGGCCAACACCAGCCTCACTACAATGTCCTTTCAGGTAGCTGTAGAAGGCAACAAGGTCTCTTCTTAGACTCCTCTTCTTCAGGCTAAACAATCCCAGCTCCCTCAGCCTGTCCTCATAAGACATGTTCTCCAATCCCCTCACCAGCTTTGTTGCCCTCCTCTGTATCCACTCCAGCACCTCAATGTCTTTCTTGTACAGTGGTGCCCAAAATGGGACACAGTACTCAAGGTGCGGTCTCACCAGGGCCAAGTACAGGGACACAATCACTTCCTTCCTCCTGATGTCCACACTATTTCTGACACAGGCCAGGATGTCGTTGGCCTTCTTGGTCACCTGAGCACACTGCTGGCTCATGTTCAGAGAACATGTGTCCTTTGATGTATGAAAGCTTCTACACTGTAGCAGTTTTCTCACTTAAAAAATGCTAAGTGAGTGTTTCAAATCAGCTGAGTCAGAATGTTTTACAGGATAAGTCATCATTGATCATCTGAGGGAATGAAAACCAGAGAATCTTCATGACTCATATTTTATGACAGAAGAGAAATAAGGATTTAGTTCTGCAACAACTACAAAGAATTATCAGAAGTAGCACACTATTGAAAAGTCATGGTTAGATTATGGCAGTGGCTTTGGGACAACAACCACCAAACTTCTGTTTATTTCATACAATTGACAAAATTTGTCTGTACTTCTCTGCATTGAGGAAGTCCAAATGAGACTGCAGGATATTCATTACACAATAGAATTTCAAATATGATTTAGTTATCTAAGTCTTTATACCTACAGCAAACACGGTGCTAGACAAGGCACTGAATGGGAATAGGGAAGAGGTATAGAGGTGCATAGGAGAATATAGAAAACTTGGCATATGGAGTACATATGTTCTCTACTGTCTAAATTTGGTTCTGATGGTAAATATCTGTGTTGAGTAAGACTGCACTTCACAAAGAAGCCTGTAAGGCATATGTCAATGTGTTTGGGTTAAAATGTGTTTACATGGGGCTTTAGACCATGCTGTGGATGACTGTTCTTTCTATGCTTGGCTCCTGCTGTTGTCTTCTATTTTATTACAGACTCCTCTTGAATGGAGAGTTTACCTCTGCACCTCCTCTTTTCTTTGAGGAGCAGTGTGGCCCTAGATGTGCTTTTTTTTCCTGGGATACTGGAGAGGCAACAACACTGCATTTACAGCTCAGTCACTATTAAGCACTCCTTCCCTGCAGCGTGACCTGCTTCCCTCAAAGGAAGGCAACATACAAAGAGTTAAAACCTCCAGCTCTCTTGGTGGGCAGCAATGAGTGCTGGTATTTTCTGTGTGGGGGTTATAAGAAGAATCACGTGACCTCCTGTATAGAAGCAAGTACGTTGTAAGCACATGGGAACGTGAAACAAGATGACAGAGCACAAGTAGAAATGTAGATTCATTCCATGTTAAAGAGAATCACCTTGGAAAGACTCATATCCTGAAAAGTACTAACATACTTTGAGCTGCAGATTAGTAGGTCATATATGATATAAATTCTGAAGCTGTTTCTTTTTAGGTTCTTTAAAAAAAAAAATCAGTTGGAAATTTGCTTTAATCAAGAAGACTGCTCTTAAATAAATGGTGCTATCATTGTAAATATAAGTGGTTTAGAACTATGCATTTTTCCATCCTTCAGACTAAGAAAGAAAAAGGGAGTTAATCACTAGGAACAGGTTTCCTTACAGCATCAACTGGACAGTCTAAAAGAGATTTAAATAAAGCTCCAATTTCCTTTGGCCCATAGCCAGCTCCCTAAATTATTTAGTCTTTTTTTCCTCCATAGATTTTTAGTACTGGAGTTGTACAATATACTAGAGATTTTTAAAGATTATGCTCTAATCTGATTTCAAAATGCAAGTTCATTACAGATTTTTTAAAAACTTACTTTTATCAAAATGCCTTGAAATTCTCTAAATAAAACACATAATCTAACTTATTACTTGTCTTTTTTCTTTAAATAAACAAACTATTATTTTTATTCAGGATAAATAATATAAATCCATAAAATATCAATGTGATGTGAAAAATATTCCCTGCCATTCTTTATGGGAAGCTTAGGGGATCTTCTGTTTTAGCTATGATTTGCACTTTAGACAATCACACTATATGTAAGAAACATGACCAGAGGCACTACTGATATTTTCTTCCATTGGAATTAAAAATAAAACACAGTTGTGCAACTCTGTGGGACTGAATTTCTTACACTTTAAAATCCACACATTTTGCATAGCATTGTTATGAGACAGAAAATAAATGTAATCATTCCTTTGTTCTATTAAAACAGGGATGATTTCTGGGTGCTTTTACAAGGAATCAGCTTTACTTGAAGTTCTTCACTGGTCATTGTTCTTCTGCACCATTTTTCCCTGACTACATTCATTAAATGGCTGTACCTTCACCAAACCAGAGATGACTGTATTTCAACAAAGACCTTCTTCTATCCAGCTTTTAATCTGCAAAATACTTTGTTACAGGAGAAAAGTAATGACATGGAAATATGCAATGTGAAAACAATCTCACAAAATAATTCGTATGTGACAGAACCCTTGGTAATCCATGATGTGGTAGACACCACGGGGGATACAGAAAATCTACATCAGGCCTACATTAGGATAACTTTTTCTTGAAGTGAAAAATCCCTATATTTTCCCTGTTAGAAACAAAGCTATTTAAGTAATATACTTCAGTTATGAAGCCAAAAAGCTGTCACAGTGGATGCAGAGACAGGTCAATCCAAATGATTCCTATAGGATGAGGATGCTGATTTAAAGCACAGTGTATGTTTTGTTTCCTTGTGAATATCAGGCAAGAAGTACCTATTTATGGCATTGAATTGAACTCCTTAAGGGTCTCATGCTTGTAGGAGCAGAACTGATGGAGTAGTTAATATGCTATACACTCAGACTGAAGACTGCATTTGAATATTGCAAGTAATTTCTCACTCTGTAAAGAAATATTTGTCAAAGCAGTGACATAGTTTTAGCCTAGTTTAGTTTTTCTCATTTTAAATTCAACATTTAATTTAAAAAAAATCTCTGAGGGTTAAAAACTATTGAATGATCCCAGAAATAGTTGCAAGTTACAGTATTTCCAGCTTGTGCTTTTAGGAAAAATACTGTTATGAGAAGGCATCCTTGATTATACAGTCCAAAATACTTCAGCTTTATGTGGAGCAGAGTTATTAACGACTAGGATATTCACTTAGGGATTAGTAGGGATTAAATTTTGGCATTTATGACTGACCTTATGTTCTTACCTCTCAAGGCTGTCCAACAAATTTTCAGCTTTTAAGTGAAAGAGAAATGAAGTGCTTCAGAGCCTGGAGAACCTGACCTTTAAATTAGGGCCGATAGTAATGAGCAGCCAAATAATCCTTTCAATTCACCACATGGGGAAGGTTGCATTTAAGTCTCCTGCTCGTTCAGGCTGTCCTTTGTATATGGCTTATTAGTCATTAAGACATAAAGGCAACTTAGCTCACTACCGCAAATTTCATTTTCCTGAACCCACCTTGTACAATCTTAATACTCTTTTTAGTGTTTTTCAGACCAAGGCAATATGAAGCCTCTGATATTAAAGTTTTGGCAAATTTAAACCCACCTGCATTAATTCTGCATATTCATAATGCTGAAATCTTAGCTCAGTGGGAAACTGCATATCTGCCTTGCCTTCCCCCTAGAACTTCAATGAGAGAGATTAGATACTGAGGCCTCAAAATTGATTTACCTCCAAAGACCTCTTTACTTCAAAGTATGCCTCACAGTTCCTTCTGTCCTATTCCTGCTACATCACATAGTAGCATGCACCACGTCCAGAAAGCAGTGCAGGCACAGCTCTTTGTACTGTGATGACAACCTTGTTGCACTGCAGCCCAGTGAAGTCTTCTTTATAGTTGCAGTACGTACCCAAAGACTGCTGTGGGTGAGTGAAATGCCTTTTCATGAGGAAAGCCAATAATAAACCCTTAAAAAAAGGCAAATTCAAGTTTCTTGTCTCTTGGCTTTTCAAGGATGCACATACATTGACGTTGTAAAGGGGTACTGCACCTTGATTCATGTAAAAATGGTTCATTTTTGTGGTATATGAAAACAATTAGGAAAGATAAATAACAAGGAGGGAAATCAGGCACATTACAATTCTGTGAAACCCAATACAAAAGGACATGGGCAGATATGCACTTCTGGATCTCTCCAAGAGAATGGGTTGGCGCCACACTGATTGAAACTCAAGCAGAGAGCAGTATTTTGTCCTTCACCTCCAGACATAGTTTTTTTTTTTCCTCTGGAAACAAATTTTTAGATAAACTTAAAAACCCACAGCAGTGCTTAGTACACATATACACACTTTCAAGCATATACACACTTTCATGTATATAGAAAATGAATGCTGATATGCAATGAATGAGAATTTAAAACTGAAAAACTAGCATGGTAATATCAATGTGCAATTGCTGAGGCTGTTGTTGCCATGAATGATGTGTTTTTTGAATCATTTAGATCAGCTATCCAGTGCATAGCAGTTGGAATGTATGCTGTGTCTTGGAGAAGACCCTGAGCAGCAGCCAGCAGCCAGAATAATAATGGGTTTTTGATTTTATAGTCTGATTGCACAGTGGACTGCAGAATTAAATTCTGCACACAATCTGGATGTGCTACACTGATTTAGAGTCTAATAGACACAGTTTTATATAACCTGCTTAGATTCCATCCAAAAGAAAAAGCTAGTAGCTGAACTCAGTTAATGTGCCAATTATTCAGTATTCTTATATTACTAAGCATTATTCAGAAGTAGGTTACTGACAGGTTATAGTACAGGTTACAATACAAAAGTATCCAATTTGTATCTGAAGTCTAGTGTATTCTGGTAAAATATTATTATGAATACAAACAATACTGGTGTTTAACTTGTGTTCCTAAAAATATCCTTGAATTTTAGACTGATGTTTAGTGAAGCAAAGTGAACATACGGAAGTTCCCACTAGTTAGCTTCAAAAATTTCAGGCACCATCTGGAATGGCATTCTTACAGAAAGAAGAGCCATAGTAAGGGAGAATAATAGCTTTCACAAAGAAAGACAGAAAGCTATGTCTCATAAAAAGTAAATAAATCTCTGTAAATCTCACAAAGCCCTTTCAATTTAAAATCATTGCCCCTTGTCCTGTCACTACAGGCCTTGTACATTTTTCTTATTAGCCCCCTTTATGTATTGAAATAAATTGCATTCATTCACTTCTTGCTCTATTCTTTTTCATGACGACATTCGAATACAGACATACATGGAAACTGCAAAGGTGCATAGCAAAAAAAGGGGTAAAACATGTTTGTGTAAGGTTATGCAGAATGTGTTAATAGTGAGGTCACTAAAAACAGAAGAACAACTTCTCAAAGATTCAAATGAAACCTGTCACATTCAGATCTATCCCAGATGCAGCACTGGACTGTGCATGAACCTGAATATAAAATGGATTTAAATATTTGTGGAAAACAAATCTTATTCCCAGTAGAAATTTTAGGTCAAATAAGTTCATGATCATATTTATTTAAAAAAAAACCAACATAATAGTGCTACATCTAGAGCTCTGTGTTCATGGATTTATGTTTTGTATTCTGCATAATTCTGTTGTTGGTGTGAATATATATCATCACATATTCTAACAAACACAAAAATGAGTCCCTTGCCAGTGAGTCATGATCAGAATATTACTGAAG
Source organism: Todiramphus chloris collaris (assembly GCA_025345505.1). Taxonomy (NCBI): domain Eukaryota; kingdom Metazoa; phylum Chordata; class Aves; order Coraciiformes; family Alcedinidae; genus Todiramphus; species Todiramphus chloris. Next base: position 23,464,357 of record JANVCC010010406.1, on the reverse strand, counting down.
CTACTTAGACAAAAATAATGAAATAAATGTTAGCTATAAGAATTTGAGGGAGTTTTCGTTCCAGTTTTGTGTTTTGTTTTGAAATTATTAAATCCCCCCTTTTTTGCTATTTCCTACTCTGAGCAGCAGACTCTGGGTTCTGATTTAGGAGCTTCTGGGGACAGGATCCGTGATCACTGTGGAACACCCTGGAACCCCTCTGAGGGTGCCTATAGTAAGGACAAGGTAGGGGCAGCCACAGGGGTCTAGACCTGAGAAAGCTCCAGCATTTTCTAATGAGCATGATGAGTACCTCTTGACCAGCAGCAACTGACCCCTTGATAGGGAGAGTCAAACACCCATTAGCTAGTGCTCAGGCAAGGCCTGTATGAGAACAAGGCCAATCTTACAGCCAACAGATGCAGTGGCTTGTGCAAGAGCATATGAAGAAGGGGGACCCTGCTGCATTTGTTAATGTAAGTAGCATCAGGTATGGTGCTGACATGCCATAGGCCATCTGTCACTTTCCTGGCAGATGCTGGAGTAGTTGTCCCTGCCAAAGCAGGAGACTTTGATGCAGATACAGCTTTAGGTGCTGGATGCAGCTTGCAAAGTCCCAGGCTGCATGGTCTATCTTTGGTGCCAGGAGAGATGGTCTTTCCTGTAGGTCATGTCATAGAGGAGCTGTACCACCAAGCATAGGAATTATGGAAGGAAGTGAGCAAGCTATGCAGCACCTGAAAACGTGGTAGGATCTTCTCTGAGATGCAACAGCTTCACCAACTGCAGTAGAGTTGCAAGCAGCATCCACACCTAGTATTTTGGTAAGTGCAACCTCCGGAGAAGGCAAAGGATGAAAGCTGGTGACTGCTGGCACCAAGGTCAACACTCCTGCCCTTCCTATCAGCTTACAACTACAAACTACATCCACTGCTCTCAAAGTTAAAAAGGAGGCACATGCGCCTTCAAGGAAAGGATCTGTGCCTTCTGACCCTAACCTATGCAACACCACCAGGACAAAGCAGTGATTATCACAGGCAACAACTTGCTACAGGGGTCAGAGGCACTCATCTGTTGACCTAAACTATCAACTAGAGAAGTCTGCTGAAGCCCAGAACCAGGATACTGGGGAGGGACTGACAAAGTTTGTCTGAACATTTGACTACTACCCCCTGCTGTTCCTCTACATGGTCACCAATGATACTGCAAGGGGAAACCTGGAGAGTATCAAAAGTGGCTACAGAGTTCTGGGAGCAACAGTGAAGGGCATGTAGTCCCAGGTGTTGTCAGTGGCAGTGTTCTGGGTTCTATGACCATGGAATCATACATGTAGATCAGTGTCTGCTTGTCAGAGATGGGATCCACCTCACTACCTTTGCTGAAATGGCTGACCTAGTAAGAAGGGTTTTAAAGTAGGAACACTGGGGGAAGAAGAGAGAATCATCAGCAGTACTGTGAGAATGTAATGCTCCTGGTGGGCAAAGAGTTGAACATGAGTGGGAAATGTGCCATTGCAACAACAAGGGCTAATGGTATCCTGGGCTGCATTATACATTATATATATACATGTCTCCTAATGGACAGCTGCCAATGGGTTAAGGCAGGTGAACTTTCTTCTCTCCTCAGCACTGGTGAGGACACATCTGGAGTCCTGTACCTAGCTCTGGGTTGCCCAGTGCAAGAGAGACATGGCCATACTGGATATTATCCACAGATAGGCTGCTAAGATGATAAAAGGACTGGATCACCTCACATATGAGGAAAGTCTGAGATAGCTGGGACTGTTCAGCCTGGAGCAGTGAAGGCTTAGAAAGGATCTCCATCAATGCATATAAATACCCAAGGAGAGGGTGTGAAAAAGATGGAGCCAGACTCTTTTCAGTGGTGATAGGCCTAGAGGTAATGGAAACACAGGTAGTTCCCTCTGAACATCTTTTTTTTTACTGTGTGGGTAACTGAGAACTGCCACAGGTTGTGCAGAAAGGTTGTGATGTTTCCATCCTTGGAGATATTCCAAAGCTGCCTGGACATGGTCCTGGGCAATTGGCTTTGGATGTCCCTGTTTGAGCAGGGGTTTTGCACCAAATAGCCTCCAGAGGTCCCTTCCAACATCAACTGCTCTGTGATTCTGTAGTTGTTTATGATTTTTTGGGGGGTAAAGAAGAACAAAGAATATTAAAGATTTGAGCGTTCAGTAGTACTATGCATTTTGGAACTTGCAAAGAATCCTTACAGACTGATTCAACAAATACACACTTCAGTGTTCTACAATAAAATCTAAATATTACCCTTGCCTCACCTTAAGGCAAAGAAAGGTGTAAACACAGACTAGTGCACAAGCAGTCATGTGTGATTATAGGTGTGTATATGCAGAGCCATTCTCAACAGGCAAGGCAAATACAAACCAGCTTATATAAACACGTAGAGCTAAATGAAACCTGAAGATTGCTAATGACAGCATATCTAAGCCAGTGAAAACAGTTCCCCATGCCCTTTGAATGAATTCCTTGACCTGCAACTGCATACAGTATACTTGTCAACATGTTACATGTCATGGCAAGTAACTGTATGATATGGTTTCTATATGGTTTCTATACCTCTGTTTTATTCTATAGACTTTCTTTAGTGTTGCTTTAAGTTCCTTTTTTTAAAGTTTTTTTTTTTGTTTTTTCTTTTCCTGGATACCTTCACCTGTATTAATATTGGGAACAGACACATCTAGGAAGTTAATCATTTCCTGGCCTCTATTTTACCACCAAATTGAGCCTGTGGATAAACAAAGAATATGCACTATGAAATAACTTACCCTCCTTCTTCAGAGTATTTATGACCAAAGGCAAGGATGTCAGATGCCCGGCCACTACCATCACATATCACAACAGGAACAGGAGGAGTGTCTCGCAGGTACTCCAGAACAATGGAGATAACATTGGGACCTCCTTCCACAATAAGGGCCACCACTGGAACCCCTTGACCAATTCCTGGAGTAAAAGAAAGAAACAAACAAAAAAAAACCCAAACAAAAAAGGAACAAAAAAAAATGCAAAGCCAGCAAAGCAAACAAAACATAACAGAAGACAGAAAAAAAAAAAAAAATCAGACTGAAATTACTGCATTGTAACTGCACAGTGTTATGTTAGAGAAAACGACAGTTGGCATAGATTTTAAGGACAGAAGGGACCAGTGTAGTCATCCTGTCGGTTTCACTGCATAAACCAGGATTTCCCAGAATTACTTTCTCTTTTAAATATAACAGTTATATCAGAAATAGAACATAGGGGGTTTTTGTTTGTTTGTTTGTTTGTTTGTTTTTAATAAGATTGTATCTTAATTTGAAAGCATAGAGAAGCTACCACAACTTTTCCTAACATGGTCAAGCCAGGACTTTGAATCTAGCTTGTAATATGGATTTTGCATGGTGTCAGTTTCCAGTCATTGGGTCTTCCAGTAGCTTTGCTTGCTGTTTTGAAATCCCTTCTATGGTATTTTGTTGCTGGATTAGATGCATTTTAAGGTAGCAGATGGATAGCCCTTCAACCTTTCTCTTTGATAAACTAAGCATGCTCCATTACAAGTCACTGCAATACTTGTTTTTCAGTTCTAGTCATTCTCACAGTTTTTCTTTGAATTCTCTCCGAATTTTTCAATATATTCCTTGATTTGAGACACCAGACTGGGGCATTGCCAAAGACAGAGCTGAACTAGTGCTGAACCAGAGGAAAGACATCTTCATTTTCAATACTTGTAGTATAATTAGAGGCGACCCCTTGCAAAGGTTGCAGCACAGACTTTGTCAGGAAAGTGTTACGAATTTAGAGAAAGACAATCTGACACTGGTCTGGTGTTAGCAAGACTAAAAAAGCTTTAATGATTCTTGAGCAGTTGAGGCTGGGTACATGCAAAAGGACACAGGCAGTAGAACTAGTTGAATACTTTCCATTATCACTCTTTGGTCAACAGAAAGACTTTGTTCTTTTAAACTAGCTTTTCCTAAGAAAAAACTATATGCATTCTGCACATAATCCTGATGTTTCACTGAAAAATAAAAATAGTGCCCCAAGCTGTTAATAGTTAGGTTGGGAAAAGTTGCATGAAGCCAGGCAACAAGATTTAACCTGACTGCCTTAGGTCTCTATTTAGGGGGACTTCACTCCAAAGAAGCAAAGGTAAGCCCGTAAGACTGTAACATTAAATCTGAATGGACCCCCTAGAAAGAGTCACAAGTTAAATGATTTTTGATAGCCACAAACATTTTTAAGGATTTAAATGGCATTCAAAAAATTAAGTTCTTAGAAAAAAAACCCAGCTCCTATACACAACAGCAAAATACTGTAAAAACCTCCTGAACCACTTTACAAGCAAACATTGTGTTTCCTGGAGAGACCCTCATGCTTTGTTATGGCTATATGTACTGTCAGTTTGTGGCTCTTTTTCTGTATAACTTAAGTAAAGTGTGTGGTGTTTGTTTATGTTAAGAAAACTATAAGCAGATTTATAAAGTCCAGGCTAATGAGAGAAAATAAGAAGGGTGGAATGTAAAAAAGCGACTAATAGAATTATTTGCATAGAGCTCACTGGTTAATTTTTTAATTAATATCAAGGCCTTCCCTGAATTGCTGCACTACCTAATTATTAAGTTGTTTTGGTGATTCTTTTCAGAGGTCTTAGTGGAAAAGCAGTTTTGGGGAATAAAGTTAACGGAGAAAGGAAAATTAAGAACCTTGCTTAAGAGTAAATTGTAAGTCTGATGGCTTAACCTGTCCCACATGCACTTCCATTAACTTTAAGGGATTTAAGCTAAGGATGAATTTTGTTTTGCAAATTTGTGTTATTTATTTACATTCATATTAATCCTGCTTAAATCTGCATCTCTTCAAGGTATGTTCTAGATACTAGCAATAAACCCCCATTTTTTCTGAAAGTCTTAAAAACAATATGATATTATTCCCAAACCAATACATGTAATATGCTGGTTGCCCCTGAGCATGCAGGAGAAAACCTCATGTCACAAGGTTTTCCTTTGCTACTAGGTGACAAAAGAAATGATGTTTATGTCTAGTACAGAATTTATTTTTGGTAAGGCAGTTGCTATCAGAAGATGAATAAAAATGAAATTCTTGGTGCGGAGTATTTTTCTTTATGATGCTTCCCAACATAATCACATGGTGGCTGATGAGCGGCTTTCTTCAATAATAATTTTAATACAGAACTGGAAGGAGATATTTTATAACTTAATTTCTAGTAGTCTGGCTAGTGTAATGTTACAAAGTTTTTTAAGTTTCTATCAGTACTTGCTTCTTATTCTGTGTCTTACTTTACACCACAGCTTATAGACAACACTTCTAGCATTTTTAGTTCTGCATAGTTGTTTTTAAGATATGAGTTCTTGGTAGTTAAATACAGATTTCCCTTCGCTGTTCTTGTTTCAGTCCTCCTTGCTCAAAAGACAGATCACAAAGCAGATCTAATATGAACCCTGACTAGGAGGTACAACTCCATAAAATCTTATATCAGCATTCCTTTTTGTCAGTGTTGGATATTGCTCTTACTGGTAGGGCCCACTTTATTTCATTATGGACAACCTTCCCCCAATAAACAACCCAGTGGTGTGGCTAAAATCCTGATCCTAACATTTATCAAAGGTGGTCTTTTGTAAAGAATTTGCTATGATGCCACATACAAATTTGTTAGCAAAGCTGAATATCAATTTACAGATTTGAAAGTATATAATTAACTAATAGGTGGAGTTGTACGTGGAATTAATGGAGATTCTTGAAGATCCTATCATTATTATTAATGACTTAAAAAGAAGAAGTAGAACTGGTACCAAGTACTGACATTTACTAATAAGATAATATTAAGAAGTATTCTCAGTAATGAGTCAAACTGTGTCTGGATGACATTAAGGACTGAGTAATAGAAATGCAGAAAGTTCACATTGCAAGACGCAAAGTCATTTATTTGGCAATTAAAAAATTGTGCTGTAAACTAGGAACTCATTAGGAGGAAATACTAGGAAAGAGGAAGGTGTGATCCAGCTGATCACAGGGGAACTGAGTCTTTGGTGTAGCAAGACCATGAGGAAGGCAGGTGTGATCCTGGAATACACAGAGTAAAGATTTTTCAGTAGGAAATACAGGCACATCAGTGTCACTGTGCAAGGCACTCTTGCAATTCCATGCAAAACGCTGTCTGTATTGTTTTTTTATTCTCCATGTATTCTGATAGATATTGATCAGCTGAGTAATTTTAATAATATAAATAAGGATGAGTAGTCTATCCAGTTGAACTATTTTTGCCTTTTTGGGCCAATGAATTGGCTACTTGAAATCATTTCTAAAATTCCTCTTTCATTCTTTTCTTGGACTTTTTATTTATTTATATATTTAGTTATTTTAAGTGCTATAGTCACAACAGTTGCATGGCATATAACAGTTGTTTGCAAGTGTTCCAGTTGCATTTCACTCTGGTTAATAAGCTGGCATTTCTTCCCTTCCATCATAGAAAGTTTCCATTCTGTAGAAACACATTCAGCATGAAAAAAATCCTCTAACTGATGCTAGTAAAACAAAACAAAACAAAAAAACCAAAACAAAACAAAGCAAAACCAAACCAAACCAACTCTGCAAATCCACTCTTCAGTGAAACTTAGTAGCTTTCTGTTTCAAAAAAAGCAGCTCACGTGAACCTTACATTCCAAATTGAAATGCCACTCTTTCAATTATTCTGGTAGATTTCTTTGTGAAACAGAAAGGATTTAAAACACAAAGTTGATTTCTACATCTCATTTTCCTTTTGGAAATCCTCACTGAGTTTCAGCAAATAGATTTTTTTTCTTCGTAATTTTCATTCTTCTCGATAAATAATTTGTCTTTGGAAAAATATATTGTTTATTTAGTTTGGAGGGGAAAATAGAAATTACATTTCTGGAATTAGATATAATATTTTCACATCAGTTATTAATACTCTGTTGTCATTTCTCAGAGTATAAACACTTCTGGCTTTCAGGAAAGCTCTCTAAAATATAGTTGTCTGAATCCTAATGTTATGAGCTTTTCCAGGTTTATGATGATTATTTCTGAGCAGTGATGGTATTCACAGTGTGTGAAAGGAACTACATGGACATGGGAAAAAAGCCATGTCTGCTTGAGTATTTAAAATTTGAAAAAGAGGGTAAGTGGGAATGATAACATTTTTAATTTTCTAGGACACTCATAATCATATTTAAAATATTTGTGACATTATATTTGTTTCAGAATAAAAGCTTATCTAGTTATTCCAAAGAAGTCTGCATCTAAATAACTCTCAGGCAAAATATAGATTTGAATTAAAGTTTTACATGGTTTGATACAAAAAATCATGTCTGCATCTTTGCCACTAAATATTAGGCATTTGGACATAAATTAAAAGTTTGTAGAAAAAATTCTATAGGTAGGAAACCATTGATTCACTATTAGTGATTAGATATGAACACTGCATTTGCTAACAATTTTGCATCTAGGAAATGGAGAACTGCCTGTGCCTTGTCTTACTGTTACACTAGACCAAGTTGAAAACTGTTGGCATGTGATGCCAATATGATAGAACCTCTGATTTTGGGAAGAAGGCAGCTGATGGACTTCTCCTTCTAGACCTCTGTATTGCATTAGAAATACAATAGTCAGGAATTGTCTGCAAGAGAATGCACTAATTCAGCTTATGCAAGCACATCATACAATAATCTGCAAAGAAGGGGCTGGAAGTGCCTGATATATCAGCAGGGAACCTCTTGGTTTAGCCGCTTCATTCTGAAAGAGAATGTCAGTCTGAGAAGTAAGATGCTAAATCTGAAGGTAACACACTCCTTACAAAGACAAGGACATTGTCATTATAAAAAGAGTTTTTTGCTTGAGTTGAGATTGTCATAAAGAAGGCAATATCAAGACAAAATATACTGAAGAAAAAATGGACTAAGTACCAGGGTTGCTGTCTCCTAGCACTCATCTGGAAGGTGGGCACTTTGTGCCAAGCATTAAAATAGACAGTCCAATAAATCAACAAGCAAGAAGTTCTCCCTTCACATTATTTGTGAAATTCACCACACAATTGTTCTAGCCTAGTCATAACTAAGGATGGGACACATCTCAATGTGCTACCTCCAGCAACACTGCTGTTTTCAATAAGTACTCTAAAAGTATACAGTCTTAGAAATCATATTTCATGTTTTATTAGCTGTATAGAGAATAGCAGTTACACACTTCACTGACATGTTGTCCATTCTGAAATTGCAAATAAACCTTCTCAGTATAGGACAATACATTATCATTTTTATTAGAAAATACTCTCAATCAGTGGTGGTGTTTTCCAAACAGAATAGATCAATTAATTTTCACAGATCTAGATGTTTTCTTCTGTTTCTTAGAATGCAGTAAATGGCATGATACTCAGCATTTTTATATTCTTTGCAGAGAAAGACTCATCCTCTTTTAAGTAGTTTTAAATATCTGAAAAATTATTGTCTTTTTCCATCCATCTGATAGTTACATGGAGGATTCATTTTAAAATTTGATCAGTTTATTGTATTTTCATCATTTCTAGGATGAGGTTTGGTTTTGGCAAATCTTTTTCCTTCTCCTTTTGTAAGATAGAGAAACTTTCTTATCTAGGAGTGTATCTGTGGACTTCAGAATAGGTGAGAATGATGACTACTGCCTTATCACTGTGAGGTTTATCATTTGGTTAACTACACTTATGTTTCAAGATGGTAAATTTGAAACCCCAAATCAAACCCCAAATCTAAGGTCTTCCTACTTAAGAATGGTCTCAGACTTTTTATTTCTTGTTACTGAAAATAGTCCGTAAGGCAGAGATTTTTTTCCTTAGATTTTTAAAGGCAATATTCAGCTTGTATTCAAAAGCAGCTATGTGTGAAGTATCTTGCACAAACTTGCATAGTATTATTTTTCACTTAATAAGTTCTCCATCTCACATATTGAAATCTTAGCATTCCTGCTATAAATGCAAGAAGGCAGGTAGTTTCCTATGACTTAATTAATAGAATACAGACAAAACAGTGCTTTTATTTTACTTTTTTATAAAGATTCATCCAAAAAGACGAAGAAATAGTACAAAGACCTGGAAGTTAAAATCAGTTCTCTGAGGCTTAGCGCTATCTTAATTTCTAAAACAATAACTCATATTTGAGGCATTTTGATAAGCACAGATTGTTGCAGTGTAGAGTAGATTGCTAAGTGTTTCGCAGTGTCAGCTATTCTGGATGTTGTTGGTGCAATATTGTAAATTAGACTGCATTATTGTATGAAAGATTTATACAGTTAACCTAAAGCTTCATTACTGTGTTATTGCATTTATGGCCAACAACAGAGCCAGTGAGAGACTTTCCAGCAATTGTGATTCCAGGAAGGTACATACATGACAGAACATTTGATCTGATGTGCACCAGTAGCAGCTTGTAGGCCTTCATGTTACTGTACAGGAAAATAATCCCATTTTTCCCATAACACAGTGGCAGTGAATGAATATGTAAGTTAAAACAATAAACTAGAATTTGGAAATGGAAGCAAGGAAAAGCTGCATGATGTCTGTGCTATGTGAAAGGGGATTAAAAAAAAATCTACCATGCTTTTCAGAAGACCTACTTTGTTTTCCCAGTTCTTGGAAAAACATTAATATTTTATAATTTGAATATATTCATAAATAATTTATAACTGTCTTATAAATTATTACTAGTTCTTTTTATGAAGAGCTAAACATGAGTTACCCACTTTTTTATAGACCAACAAGTGAATAAAAAGCTTCATTTACTACAAAATCCATTTACTACTCATCTTTTTAAATATGCTTATAAGAGTATCTGGGACATATCAGTACGTTGTGTACTGTTTCTAAATTCACCCCTGAGATCAATTGTAAATGAAACCAGCAGAAAGGTTTCTAATTTCTGCCTCTTAACACAGGTTGGTGGCAAGAGCATCTGACCTGATTTCCTTCTGGCCACCTGTCCTGGTCTGAGTTAGAACAGAATTAATTCCGTTATTCAGTGATTTCACTTATCAGCTCAGTCTCTTCTAACTAACTGCACTTTCTGAAGTTAACAGCGTATTTTCACAGACAGTGCCTGCTTCTAGCAGTGGTAACGCTCCATGTTTGCAGTTACTACCAAGCATTGATGTGAAGAAATGCTCTTGCTTATATTTGTTCCTGTGCAGACCAGGGTAACTGCTAATCTTTGTGCACTACATGGGGGTGCAGTAAGTAAGAGGTGGCACCTGTGAGCAGCAGACAGGACAGATGACCCTAAACTGACCAACAAGGTATTCCATTCAATATACATCATATTCAGTATACAGCTGAGGGATCACAAGAGTCAAGCTGTCTTCTTCAATGCCTGGTGTCTGAGGAGGACTCTGTCCATTCTGCCTTTGATCCCAGTACAGGTGTTCCAGAATCCATCTCCTGCATCCAGTTCCCATCTGCCACTGAGTCCAGTCTGGGACTGTGTGTCTCAGTGCCTGCTCCACAGCATCAGTGCTGACAGTGACACAAGTGTCACAGGGGCCACTGAGTTTGTAATTGGTTTTGTATATGTTTATATATATTTAATTTTATTGATATTATTTTCAATGAGGTTGTTTTAGTTTTCTAATCAGTAAGTCTCTCTCCCTTAATCTCTTTCTCTTCTCTTTTGGGGAAGGGAGAAGTGTATTCGTCTGTCCTGGCCCTAACCCTTGACACCACCTTTGCTCCTCCATTAGGTCAGACATGTTGGTGTGTGTTGCCCTACATTTGTTTTCTTTTTCTACCTGGAAATTTTAGCTGGAGGATTTGGTAATTACTTGGGGGCTCATGGCTGTCCTACTGGAGGATTTGCTTCATGCTGGTTGGCACAGAAGTGGCGTACAGCTGGAAATCTATGTCACATCTCCCACACAAGGTGTACCTGTAGAGCAAGTTCCTCCAAATATGGATGCAATAGAGTAACTTAAGGCTCATGGTGCACATAAGACAGACTCACCGTGGACATACCAAATGAGTTCAAACTCTCTCAAAGGAAGGGGAGAGTAAGCCTCCATGAACCTACACACAGCACATTTGCAGAAATCCTGAACCAACTGAAGATGCGTACAGGGGTGTATAAGGCAACACGTAGATAGAATGGTTCATCAATTCTTCATTCAAGCCAATGTATTTGCATGATCAAGGGGCCTCTACAGTTTTCACAGCACTGCCCTACAGGTCCACAAGTTGCTAAACTTTTCTGGACCTAGATGTATTGTGGACAATGAGCGACATAAATTAGTGTATTTCTCCATTTGTCATCATGTCACAGGTTGTCATGTTCTTATCTGAGATAATGGACTCTTGGCAGTAGAAAGTTTCTATGATGGGCTTGAGATTTTTTTCAGGCCTCTGCCCTGTGGATGTCCTGCCAATTGTGGTCAACAACTACTTTTCTACCTGCAAAATTCTTTTAGGACAATGGCTTTTGTAAAGGGTAAATAATAGAGGGTGTCTAACCCCTGGGTAAGGGCCGCTTAAACAGATTAAAAATGGTATTGGATTTACAATTGTCTTTAAAAAGTTTGCCTACACAAATGTGTCTACTTCATCTCTGGATATCTGTAGTACTGCCTCTGGTCTCAACTGCCTCCAAAAGGAGAAGTGATTACAGAGAACATCCTGAAATAATCCAGATCCTTCCCATTAGGTTACACTGAAATAACATTACAGCTTGGGTTTTTTTTCAGGCTATTCTTTTCAGCTTTCAGGCCCTTTAGGAAACACCTCCCTAATATGTGTGAAACAATTTTGGCTAAAATTTCTGTATCAAATAGATAAGATCACCTGCACATGTAATGGATCTGCTTCCCCCAGCTCTGGAAATCACAGCTGCAGCATGCTTACCACCAAAACAAAGTATTAACTACTAAGTAAGCATGACTGGAAAAAAGGGAGTGTAGCTTGCCTTCACAGGATGATGGAGGGGGATGATGGGTCTTACTACACAGAGAGATAGGAATGTCCTCCACGTGCCACAGCCAGGTCAAACAATTTCACATAGTTGCACTGCTTACAGTCACCTCTCCCTTTTCCTCACCTCTTATCTCCAGTATCTCTTAACTTCCTCAGAGCAGATCCAGTTACTGCTTATTCCAGATATGGCAAGGATGAGAAAGATTTTGCTTCTAATCCTTGAAAGGACTGTTCAGTAATGAGTAGAGAAACTTGCAGATTAAAAGAAACAAAACACAACCAAAACAAAAACGCAAATCCAAACGCATTCTACCATATTCTGATACAGTTTTCTATTTTCATAAATTAAGTGGAAATTCCCCTTGTTTGGAGGCTCAAGGCTCATTACATGCCCTATGTCTAGAGAAATTAAAGTGACCTGGTAAGCTAATACAACAAATTCTACGAATATTTGCTGTCTCACTCAAAATAACAGAACTAAAGGATTATGTGTGACGGAATCACACAGAACCACTACTAATAAAGGAAAGCTTTTAAATTTAAATTTATTTTTTGACCTTTCTTCTGACATAGGCTTATTGAACTTCATTTGCTATAATTTTCTTTTTCTTTTTTCATGCTTCCCAAATGCATTTTAAAATTACTAAGTTTTATTTTGTTCATCTTCATTGTTTCTTTTGTAGTTTGCATTCATTCTCTTTGTTCCCCTTTTTAGGGCCACTTCCATTCTGCATTCTCATTGTTTTAATTTCCTTTTCGGTATGCCAATCACACTTTAACTTCCTTTCTGTCTCCTTCTGTCTAATCCATAATCCTCTTTTATCTCCTCTGTTTTTAATTCGCCACTTTACTAAGAGTATGATCACATTTCCTTTGTCCCAGACTGTTCTCCTTTCTCTTCTGCCTCATATCAGTACTTTCACTCCTTTTCCACCCCCCCCCGCCCCCCGTGGTCCTCTTCATATGTCTAGATCTATCCAGTGATGTATCTGCCATCCTATCAGATGTGGCATTGACAGACAAATCTGTGGATGTGACACCTGGACTCTTGTCTTCATTTATATTGGGATGATCCTAAGAAACTTATCCAAACAACATCAAGGATGGTAAAAAGGAAAACTGATGAAAAATTTGTAATACCTTCTTTTTATTTTCATACCTGTCTTTGCAAAAGCACAAAATTTAGAGAGTCCTCAGAACAAGCAAGACACAGGAAGAGTCTAAGACTAAACCCTGGGATTTGTGAGCCTCAGAAGCCAGTAACATCCCACGTGGTTACTCACTGCAGGATGGCAATATAGTGTTCAAAGCTAGGACTTCAAGTTCAAAGACACACACGCACAAGAACCTTCATGGATTTCAGTCAAAACTTCTCCTATCTCTCTAGCAGTCAGCTGTTTATTAGGCCAGTACTACAGGACCTAACTGGTTTCGCTCTTCTTGGAGCTCATCAGCTGTAGGTAACGGCCTAAGAGACTCAGAAGCAATTACAATTTCAGGAATTCTCACATTCTGTCTAATCTTCCATGCTACTTTCTCTAGTTCCCTTTGAATGTGAACACTACCACATACTGTAGCCAGTACTTCAGAAAGTTTTATTCATAACATAACAACCTTTTACACTGCCTTGAATTATTTACTGAGTTATTTCCTTCCGTATTTTGCATATTTTCCATTGTTGGATACCCTAAATAATCTTAGAAAATTATCCCTCCTTTCTCACCTTATCTAGAAAACTACAACAGGTGAGATAGAACAGCAGATTTTTTCTAAAAAGGATTCACACTAAAATAATCGGTGTGTCTCAGTTTTATGGTTTTGTTCTGACTTAATAGTTAATTCAATAAATCTAAGTTGTCCAGACATTATAGAGCTGAAATAACCTGTGTTCCTTTGCTCGTATATCAATCATATGAAAACACATGTTTTCAACAAACTCATCTGTTCAAAGTTGAGTACATGACAGAAATTTTGCACTCAATCCATCTGCACTCAACCAACTACATAGTTATCTGTGCTTCAAGGACAATTTTTAACCTGCATGTGTTTTCTCAGCTGCTTCTCACATGATATTTTTGGCTCCAGTGCCTGATCCACCAACATCATGATGTTTTTGATGAAAAAGGCCCAAGTTTCTAATATTGAATGAAATCTGAAATGAGTCAGGCTCCAAACGTTCTGAGTTTTAGTCAAATTTCACAGCAGTCAAACTTGCAGCAGGCCTCTCCTAGAAAGAAGACTTGTACCTACATATTCATAGCTGTGTAGTTATGGAAATGCATCTAGGGCTGCACAAAATATGAGGGAAAAATCTGAAACAAATGAGAATTCCAATGCATTTGATGATGGTGTAATGATCAGAGAAGATGCCAGTGATGACAGTTGAACGTCCCTTTGCCTTCCCAGCCCCCTTCATATATTCTCAGGCATAGGATGACAAAGGGAAGTCCACGGGTCACATGAACAGATATTGTTGACATATTACCCTGTCTAAATTGCCTTCTCTACCCAATCAAATCACCCAACTTTATCCATCAATTCCTTACTCGAATGTAACTTTCTCATAGGCCTACCAAAACTCAACTACATTCACCAACTCTACAAGGAAGAAAGATTGAATACAAGGACAGAGGTTCCAATGCCTGCACTCTGTCTTGTTTCCAAACAGCGTATCATAGAGGTAGAGCAAACCTTCAGCACCAAAAAGCATGTTTAAAATAAGAAAAATTGCAGATTGATGAGTAGTACTGTTTCACATGAAGCCCTATGCATTCTAGGAAACTTCTTCCAGAAATGTACTAATCAAAAGAAGAGTAAGAACATTACAAGGTAGACCTACACAATGTAATGACTTGGTGTGGTAGCCTTTCTAAGAAATAGCAACATGCTTCAGTACATGGAACTGACTGAGCGATGAAGAGTGATTCTTGGGCAAAATACACAGAGATGTTTTTGTTGTTGTTTTTTTTGGTCATGTTTTTGGTTTTTTTAAATTGTTTTGTTTGTTTGTTGTTTGTTTTGGTTTGTATGTTTTGTTTTGGTTTGTTTTGTTTTTTCCTCTTTTTTTGAGGGAAATATAAGCAAAGCAATAGAGATCTCTAGAGTTTTTAAGAAAGAGGAAAAGGCACCAGTCCTTAAGAAAACTGGGGTACAGATTTTTTTTTTTTCTGTTGTTTTCACATGGCACACAGAAAATGAAGCACAATGAAGATAACACTTAAAGTAGTGTTGCAGTAGGAGAGTGAGAGATTAAAAGTAGCATTGAGACTCACTATACATCTGTTGAGGCAACTCTAACTTAAATGAACATTTAGCTTTAACATAAATGTACACCTTGTTCTTCAAAGCCTGTTCCAGAAGGGTGGCAAGCTACATTCAGATGAATCCCTTCTGATCTACAGACCACATTTGGCTTTGAAGAAGAAATAACACTGTCCATTTTCTGGATCACTACTCTTCAAAAAGGGTAAAAGAGTGTGCTTGTTAAAGGTATATATAAAAGATACAAAATCAAACAAACAAACTATTCAAAACATTCTGATTTTTCAAAGGACTATACTTGTAATTAAACATGGATTGCCTTTTTGTCTTCTGGCTTAACATTATGGTTTCAAATACGTCTTTGGTTTCATATCCTCATTTTTATCTTATTTTTGGATCTCCCGGGAAAAAATAATTGTTAAAAAAACTCAAAAAGGTAGGGTTTGTTTTGGTTTTGGGTTAATTTTTTTTGGTTTTTGTTTGGTTGGTTTTTTTGTTGTTGTTGTTCTTTTTTTCCCCTGCATAAATGCTCCTGAACAAGGTGATAGATAGTTTTAGGAAGAAAAAACAGTTTTCATAGCAAAAAGTATTTTCTCACTTCATCAGCAAAGACTGGACTCTTTCTGTCTAGGTGACATTATTATGTTCATTTGTCATGACATTAAGTCCTTTTGCCTCACCACTACTCTTTCCTTCTCTGAGGTTATGTCTCATACTATAAAAATGGCAGAAATCTAAGTAGTCCAAGCTGACAAGTAAATGAGCCTCTTTTAAATCACTGCAGGAAACATTAGATCTTTTTGTGTTTTAATCCATGATGGTTGCTGTTGTCCCCAGTTTGAATACCACTGCCTCACTGGTTGGACTTAACCTATTTCAAAAGCAAATTTTTAGGATATAAAATCTCCATCAGGTAGTTACAGACAACAGAAAATTCTGGCAACATTCTGACCTAGGTTTAAATCTTTTGGTACATGAAGCTTTCAATACAGGAAATACATCTGTACTGGAAACAAAAAATGTCAGTAGCACATGATGAATATGTTTTAAAGGCCATTTGTCAGATTTGCAATATCACACAAAAGCTTATTTTGTCTGCCTAGCTGCTACTGCAAGCACATTAATTCTTTATAATTCATGCCAAATACAGGTTTTATTGCTGATACATATGTGCTGATACATGCTATGCTATGCTATGCTATGCTATGCTATGCTATGCTATGCTATGCATCACATCCAGATTCTGATTTCGCTGACAGATAATGTCCTTCTAAAGAAAAACTTACAACATTCCTAATTAATTTATAACCTTTTTAATTCAAATTAAAAGCTTTTATATAGGCTACATGTTATCATCCTATGCATATAAATTATTTGATTCCTTGTCTTTCTTCACTGATCCAGTAAGATCATTCATATGAAAGAAAGTAGACACTTGTGATGGAAGAACTCAACAACCATGCTGTAAGCTCTTTCAGGATTTGAGAATATTTCACTTAGCAGTTAACAATTCAGTCAATAGCAACAACTACATGAAATGCAGGTCTTAATGCAAACAGGAGGAATGAACTGCATATTACAAAAATGCAAACATAATTGCAAAGCCAAAAGGGGGAAACTTTAGGCAGGATTTTTGAAGATTCTGTAAGTACTGGTAAAGGGTCTTTTTATGTAACATGAAGTAATTCTAGACCACACTTGTTGATGAGAAAGCATTGTTATGGCTAATCACAAAATGAGCGAAACCCACATCATGCCAACATATTGGATTGACTTTGACAGAAAGTGATTAACAGTCCTCAGATCAGACCCATTAGCTGAGTTACTACAGTGGTAATTATTCTAATCTAACCACCTGTGGAGAGGCAGGAATAAATATTTTATGACTTGTAACTTCCAATGCACATTTTGTAGTCAGATTTTTTTTGGTGTTTCTTGTTGGAGGCAAGACTGATGTACCTATTGTGTTACTCAGCAATGTTCTGCAGAAGTGGTAATGATGTTAATCTTAGAAAATGACTGGGCCATTCTAGCATGACTTCACAGAAATCCTTTGTTAGTGTCTAGGAATGTCATAATTGGAGAACTTGCAATAGGTCATCTCTAGTAATTAGATGCTTCATTTATTTCCTTTTCTTTCTCTGGTGATAAATTAAGTTTTCTTTCTGTACTGGACATTAGTATTTCCCAAGGATCGGAACAAAAAAGATTAGCTGTGATTTTGCATTTTGTGGGATCATAAGGTATTAATTGATTTCTAATACAATGCCAATACCAGTTTTCTGGTGAAAATTGTTCTACCTCTCCAATTTTAAACACTTTGCTTTGAAACATTTATTTGCACCTTTGTGACCTGTTGGAAAGATAGTGTAAATATATAATATCTGGGAAAGAGCAGCTGCAAAGGGAATGAAAAATCTACAATATGCACAATAATTCCCAGGCATCAGGGAGAAGAGGAAATGTATTGTGTATGGAATTCTAGAAAAGAAAAGAAATTCTCAGCATTTTAGAGCATATGTTGATCCTTTTTCCTTCTGAATAAAATTGAGTGTTGAAACATAAGACTTTAGAATGACTTTAATCAAGGAATACTGTAGATGAGAGGAGCTTGAGGGATGCATAAGGATTTTAGAAAAGGAATAATTACATGCTAGGTCTACAATGTCATGACAGACTGTCTCTTGAGGATGACTGCCTAATGACTTTTAGTTATCCTTATAGTCAATTAGACTGCTACTTTTAAAACCACAAGTTATTCCAGGGCTCAAAGACAACAGGACTTTTGTGATTTTGGGGAAAAACAAGTCCAACTTTGAAAAACTCTGGCATAAAATTTAATTTTTCTGTATTCATTCTTGGCAAAGGATTTCAGCAAGGTAAATTACTTGACTGTTCACAGTAAAACCTGTAGCTTTTTTTCTAATCGGATACCTAGATTCTTATGTCTCAGACCTGGGGCTACAGTGGATGCCAATCTGAATGGGATCCAACAGCATACTTGGTGCATGTAAGGCAACCATGCACTTGTGCTTTATTAGACAAATGTGTCAGCTGTGAGGTTTTGTCTCCTCACACTAGTGGGGCTGCATCTGAAGTACTGGATTCAAGTTTGGGCTTTCCACTTCAAGAAGGATGAGGAAAAACTGGCAAGCATCCAGAGAAAAGCTGTTAATGTGTATAGTGGCCTAGATAATATGTCTGAAGAGGACAGTTTGAGAAAGTAGGGCTTGTTTAACCTTTTGAAAAGAAGTCTAGGAAGTAACCTAACACCTGCCTACAACTATCTGCAAGGGTGTTAAAAAAGTGTTAGAGCCATAGTCTTCTTGCTTGGCCCTGTGAAGGGAAGATGGCCATAAGCAGTGGTTTCGGGGCTCCAGATCAGATACTGATGGTGGGGTGGGGAAAGTTTCAAACACTTGCTGGAGCCCATATAGATAGTTGGCTATCCATTATCGGAGATTTTCAGACTTGGCTAAGCAAAGTATGGACAGGCTTCTCTGCATTGATGATAGTCTACTTTGAGAGGAGACTCAGACTGGGGACCTTCAGAGGTCTGTTCCAGCTCATATGAAACCTACCATTCTACAAATAGCTGTGACTCCTCTTGTGTTCAAGGCAGTGAGACAGAGTTTGGTATTACGATCACTTCCAGAAGCAGTGAATCAGAAATCAGTAAACTGGCAGCAGTGAATTATGTCAGCCTGACATGTTGTAGATTCCTGAATGCCAAGAAACAGCATAAGCATAGCATCATAGCTGGAAACACAGCTGCATTTAAAATCTCTGTACGTTTGTCATGAAAACTTTCTGCTCATTAAAGCAATTTTTGGAATAGGATGAACTAAAATGGTTTTAACTCCACATTTCAATGTAAAATTTTTACATGAGCTGTCAAATTATGCATGCAGTGCTGTACAAATAAACCATATGGCAGAGATGGTCACAAAGATATTTTTCTTTCCCTCCAGAGCATAGCTTAATGTGATCTCCCTGACTCTAAATTCCTGCAAATAGTCCAGGATGCAAAATTTTTTGTGAATTTGAAAGCAGAATCATTTTGGATCAGATCACCTCCAGAACTTCCTTTTGATCTTAAAACACTTCTAGAAAAGTCTGTCTTACTTTCAACATCTCTTACTGCAAAACTTACTTTGAAACTTCATGAGTTTGAAACAACTTGTGGCTTACTGGAAGAGATAGTTGGTGGACTGTGTTAACATAGTTTTCACTTGTGAAAGATCTGCCTGGAGCACTGAAGCATCAAACTGACCTCTAGCTAAATGCACAACTGAGTGACTCTGTACTGAACCTTCAGACTCAGACTACTCACAAATATAGCTGTAATTCTCTGCTTGCATGAAAGAATTTTTTATTTCTTTAATATTTGCTGTGAACAAAATAAGAGCTATGGAAGTGGTAAAAGCTAAAAAGGATAGAGTGGAAACAGTTTATTTAATGAAAATCTTTTCTCCAGTGTTCACAGGGGGCATAAGACAAGCTTTTTGTGATTATTATTTAATAGTACACTAATTCAGAAAATTAGGTAATGCTGAGTAACTGAGAGTGATACCATATTAGGGACAAAAACAGCTGAGTCTTTCAGAATTACTTAATGACCTGATTTAATCTTAAGTTTTAAAGAAGACACTGCCACTGTCCTAATCTATTTGAAGGGCATACTGTTTTCCGTGTCTCTAATAGGTGAGCATAGGCTTGAAGTTTCCTTTTGTGAATAGTGTGTGAACTGAGACATCCAGAAGGGCTATCACTGCACTGGAGAAAGACACAGTTGAAGCAAAGTAAATTAAATAAGAAGAAATTATAAGCGTAGCATGCAAAAGGCAGGCAGGCTTAAAAATAAGAATAAAATCTGCTTTCAGCACTGTTGTCCAGGGACATGCTGTGAAAGAAGTGGTTACCAACTGTGTACTAGTTCCTAAATCTGTTCTCTTTTCTAGCCCTCTGCTCTTTCGTTTGGTGATTAACTAAAAATTGCACCTTTTTCTGACACTCCAGAAAACAAAAATTTGATTTTGTCAGTGCTTTTCTTCACTCCACATGCTTACTACTGGAAAATACTAAGTGAGGACAGACATGCATAGCTGCACATGCTCCCATTTGGATGAAGATCCCTCTGTAGCAGTGCCCCTGCATGAACAGGGCTAAGGAACTCCATTGCTCTGCTAAGAATAAGGGGAAAGGCATCAGAAAGTGGTAATCAGAAAGTGGTCATCTGTTTGGCTGACCCAGCAGGGCAGGTGGTCCTTCTCTCATCCATATGGCTACCTTTCTATTAACTAGAGTCTGTGCACGACTCAGTCACCTTCTTATAAAACAAAGGAAATAAAAAACCAGTCCAGCAGCAGCAGGGAAGTGACCGTGCCCCTGTACATGACATTGGTGAGGCCACATTTCAAGTACCATGTTCAGTTTTGGACATCTCAGTACAGGAAAGACACTGAGGTGCTGGAGCAGGCACAGAGAAGGGCAATGAATCTGATGAGGGTTCTGGAGCACATGTTTTATGGGGAATGGCTGAGGGAATTGGGGCTATTTAGTCTGAAGAAAAAGAAGCTGAAGGGAGAACTTATTGGTCTCTAGGACTACTTGAAAGGAAGTTGTAGTGAGGTGGGTGTTGGTATCTTCTCCTAAGTAGCAATAGGATGAGAGGAAATGGCCTTAAGTTGTGCTAGGGAAGGTTTAGATCGGACATTAGGAAAAATTTCTGTACTGAAAGAGCAGTGAGGCGCTGGAAGCAGGCTGCCCGGGGAGGTGGTGGAGTCAGCATCCCTGGAGGTGTTAAAAAAACATAGATGTAGCACTTCTGGACATGGTTTAATGGTCATGGTAGCGATGGGTTGATAGTTGGACTTGATGATCTTAGAGGTCTTTTGTGGAACAGCGAGGGAAGAGTGAAGGAAAATCAATATGATTGATAGGCGAACTTCTTTTATTGTCACACTTGCAGCTACTTATATACTATTATGCTAATTACTGCTGATTGGAGTACACACAAGTTATACATATTCATGATAGTTCCCATAGGTCCATCCAAGAAGTCACACTCTCCCTACGACCACCCCTTGATGGTCCCAGCTGCTAGATAGCTCCTCTTTCTGTTGACCAAAACATCCTGATATCTTCTCACACTGATATAACGTCCTTCTTTCTATAACCCAAACTATCCTATTATTATCCTAACATTCCTCCTCAAGGACATTCTGTCCCTGCAGCTAGGCTAGGCCTCATGCCTAGCTTCTGCTAATATATCTTGCAGTGAGCTGTGGCCCTTGTTCTCAAGCCATTCCCCAACAGTCTTTTCCAACCTTAATGATTCTATGATTTTACAATGCAGCAGAAACATTCTCAATGTCATGGGACCAAGAGATAAAGCAACCTTTCTTTTTAACAACCTCACATGTCTGTTTTGAAGAAGTGTTGTGAGACCTAAGTGTTGTGTTTATAAGACAGAGAGATCAAATAACGGACAGATTCTGTCACAGGGAAGCTGAAGGAGAAAAGGACAATACATGCCCCTGGAGAGCAGGGAGGGAGGAAGCTGGGGTGCAGGGATAAAGCATAGAAGGGAAACTTCATATTTTGTATGTGTTTGAAGAGGTAAGACAAGCATTTGACTTGAACCACCAAAGTTTGGAGGTTCATCTGTCAATTATTTTATAAAACATAAACCTCTTGCCCAAACCTGAATTACATTAAATCTCTCTAAAGAGATCTATTTTTTAACATAAAGATTTCTCCATCACAATGTTGTTCTGTAAACTGCCAAAGTTCACATTTTTCTTATAAATGTCCTCAAAATAATTGTTATTTATGGCACAGTTTTCTACAGTTTGATCACCTCACATATGCTATTTGCAAATGTGATTTTTTTGTCATTGATCAGCCTAGAATTAGAACATACTATTTCCATCTACTAAGGAAACGCATAGGCATGCACACATTGCTTAGGATGCACACATATTTGTGCATACCTACACACTGCTCTCTGAGAAAAAGCAATATATATTTTGATACTGTAAAAACAGTAAGCCTGTAGTGTATCTAGTTCATGTAGTGGTGTTGAAAAGTGTAAGTACCACACCATTTGAATTTAAGCACAAACTATACTCATCATACAGAAAGCCTTAGCAAGCATGACCAACTTGCTGTTTTATGTTTACCCTATTGGGCCTGCCTGCAATTCATAATCATCTGATGTCAGGGAGTCTAAGTGTGTTCCCTAGTCTCATTCCAGTTTCAAATGTCACTATTCCTGGTCTCAAAATTTCACATTTACAGGGAATTATCGTCAGAAAGTCTGTGCATATAATAACTTTGGAAAAATGAGTTCTGTTTTCATTGGTAAAGGTAGTTTATGTAGGTACAACATTGAGGTTTGTTTGTGAGACTAAAAAAATTCCTCAAAGGAAGCTTTCATCCTTATGTAAAGCCTGGCTTCAATTTCTAGAGCTGATCCTTTTTGTATTGCTAAGTTTCTAAAAACTAAATTATTGTAAACAGAAGCAAAAAAAAAAGAAAGAAAAAAAAAGGAAAGAAATTAATTCCTCATCTAAAGTAAGTATCTGTCACTACAGAAATAACAATACTAATAATGAGATACCTTCTTTTATTTTATTCAGGGGTAAGGGCTTACTTAGGTAACTATTTTCATTTTATGTGGGAAAGAGGTACATGATTATAAAAAAAACAAACAATAAACAAAAAACTTTGAGAGAAAAAAATGGGGTTTCAGTCTGATGAAGATGTGAACTGTATCATCATGATTGTAAAAGATGAGATGAGAGGACCATCTAACCTCATTTTCTGCCTCTGGCTGTGGCTAATGACACATGCCTAGGAAAAACTAATAAACATAATGGAAACATATAGTAACACTTATATAGGATATTCTCTCTGCCTCTAAATATCAATGGCTCTGGGACTGCTTGAATTGCCCAGTCAGTATCCTGAGTTGCCCATCTCGTCATGCAGAGCTGTCCAT
Organism: Todiramphus chloris collaris; assembly: GCA_025345505.1. Lineage (NCBI taxonomy): Eukaryota > Metazoa > Chordata > Aves > Coraciiformes > Alcedinidae > Todiramphus > Todiramphus chloris. The sequence continues at coordinate 23,441,139 of JANVCC010010406.1, read as the reverse complement.
CTCACCACCCAGAAATGCAATCATGCAGGATTTTATATACCTTATACACTTCAGTCATCTCTCTTCCAACCTGCAAAATCTGTATCATAAAAAGCTTTCCCTTACTTTTTGTCACTGTTTTCTCTGCCTTTACTAATTCCACTGTATTCTTTACAAAATGAAGGGGACCAGAACTGTATGCAGTTTTAAGGGAATGGGGGTACCAAAGACCCAAGTTGTACGTGAAGAGATTTGACAAAAGCAGTTTGAAACTTAACTGAAACAAATTCAGCTATTTATATTGAATAGTACGCTAAAATAAAATTTTATTACCTTTGTTCATGATTATTTGCTTTTACTAGCTCATGCTCACCATTTTAGACAGCAAAACCACTGTCTGTATGTATAGACAGTATATGTATGTCTCTATATATAGACAGTGTAATATATAGACCTTATTGCCTACTTAAATTCACAGAATCATATTCACAGTGTCTTTGATGTAATTGCAAATATAGAACAATACAAGGAAAATGTTACTCACTTGTATTTATCTTTTGAAGCGAAATGTGCTTTTCCAGCTGTCTACGAAGTTTCACCTCTGCTCCATATTTACCAGTAGTGCCGTTGTCAGCCAAAATAAAATGAGAATGCATACTGTTGAGCACTGTCAACTTACTCATGGGGTTGGACATCGTCTGGTATGGTCGAACCACCTGCAATTTAGAGACAGAGGAAAAAAGAAGTATTAAACAGAAAAGACCCTCTGAACTAAAGCAATTATAAGATACCATCTGACAAGATGATACAAAAGAAAAAAATCAAAATTGCACTGCATTTGAACACTACTATCTTCTATATGTGAAGTAGAAGATAACTTTAGCACTTAAACCAATGTGGACACCTCTTGTCTTTTAGATACAGACAGAGCTTAAAGGGTTTTCTCTGGTAATCTGTTTCAATAGAATCAATGACCACTGTTTCAATGTTAAATCCAAGTAGTGGTCAGTCCTCCAAAGGTCTGTGTAACCACACACACACTATGTCTGATGCTCTCTTTCAATAGTGTTGCCAGAAATCCCCGCCTCAATCAAAATCTTCAGTTCTTCCTTCACAGATCCCATCCAGCACCATGTTCCCAGTTCTAGCTCATTCAGAGCCACCAGCACAAGAGGTCCTGTGCAAACACACCAATGCAGATGAGTTCTCCTCTTGGAGAGGTGTACACATGGTGTTACATTGTCTCATCCTCAGCATAGTACAAAGGCAGTTGCTTGGTTCACAATAGCTTTAGGAAGTTTTCATTCAATGGGGAGATTGATACACTTCGGTTGATTTGTTTTAATCAGAAGAAACTCTTCTGTAGACAGTCAGTGCCAATTGATGCAGAGTTAACCTACTCACAGCTTCCAGACAGGCCAAATAACAGCACTGGGCCACTTCTGGCTCTCAGCTACTTTGGTGGGTGAGATAAGTAAGACTCCATGGGCATGGCAAAAGAACTGGTGTTATGTCAAGGGATCCTGGCTGACCATTCAAAGGCATTTACTAGAAATATTGTTCCCTGCATTCTCTACATATGTCTTGTCTTTTTGGAAAGACAAAATCCTTGAAAATTTGTAAAATTAAGTCCTAGCTGAAGAAATGCTGAAGTAATTTGTTATATAACTCAGCTAGGCTACACTTCATCTACAAAGAATTTTCTTTACAGCTCTGGAATTTTCATCTTGCAAATCCAGCAAAATCTTGTGCTTTTTAATGTAGAAAAGCGTAGAGCCAAGTTTTGACAGAAATATATTAACTTGATAATTTCTTCCTAAGCTTGTCTCCCTTTTTGTTATTCTAAAGAGCTCTCTAACTGAGACATAATTCTTTATAAATAAAATATATTAGTAATTCTTTGGCTAGAGACCTCTCTCTCTATTGCTTTCACTTCCAGATTTTTGCAGCACTTTGGTCAGCTCTTGGGTGGCAAGGGGAAACCCACAAACTTCATCTGCTGTTATAAACTGTCACACAGAGGGTACTCTGCAAGCTGCTCATCCCGCAACAGGAAGGAAAAAAAGTCTGAGAAGACCAAGAGGGCAGAAGGTCAAAGCAAATCAGTGCACTCCACTGTCAGAATAGGGGATAGCTTTGTCTCAGATTTCTTTTATGCTGTTTATTTTAGTGCCCTATTCATAAAATATTTATTCTACAGGTGCATATAGCTTAACAAATATACACTGCTGGAACCTATTCATTAGCTAGCTTACATAGACACAGAAACCGTGTTTCCCATGGCTCAGTGAGAAAGAAAAAAAAAAAAAAGGATACTTTCTCACTAAGCCCAAGAATCAAACAAAATCAAACTAAAACAGGTACAAACTTTTAAAACTGATAGTTGTCCCATCTCTCACTATACAGAAGACACAGGCCAGCAAGATCTGATAGAAGAGGAATGACTTGAGTTGCCCATTCATTGTAGGACTACAAGCCACTGTGCATGCTATTCTACTGACAGCTTATGGTTTGTCCCTGAGAGCCACAGCTCAAAACTTGCTAATGGTGACAGCTTGATCTGCAGTTCTAATAAGCTACAGCATCAAAGGTTCCACACATTGACTAAGTAATGCTGCTGCAGGGCAGATTAGAAGGCTATGCTTTGCTTCTGTGTCTTAGGATGTGAATAAGATTCACAAGGTGAATCTTATTATTAATAAATTTAATAGATGTGATACAATTATTTTCAGTTGAACTGTTAACAGCATGCACAGTTCAACAGCTGAAATACTTTCCTTTAAATAACAAATTTCACAAATCACACTGTCAGACCCTTTTCCTGATTAAAGGATTAGCAAAATTATAGAATCATAGAGTGTTAGGGGTTGGAAGGGACCTAGAAAGATCATCTAGTCCAACCCTCCTGCCAGAGCAGGATCACCTAGACCAAGTCACACAGGAACGTGTCCAGGTGGGTTTTGAACATCTCCAGAGAAGAAGACTCCACAACCTCCCTGGGCAGCCCATTCCAGTGCTCTGTCACCCTCACTGTGAAAAAGTTTTTCCTTGTGTTTACCCTAAACCTCTTGTGCTCCAACTTATTCCCATTGCCTCTTGTCCTAACACTGGATGACACTGAGAAGAGTCTGGCTCCATCCTCCTTACACTCGCCCTTAACATATTTATAGACATTAATAAGGTCTCCCCTCAGTCTCCTCTTCTCCAGGCTAAAGAGATGTTCCAATCCCTTAATAATCTTGGTGGCCCTGTGTGGGACTCTCTCCAGTAGCTGTCTGTCCTTATTGAACTGGGGTGCCCAGAACTGGACACAGTATTCCAGGTGGGGCCTCACCAACACAGAGTAGAGGGGGAGGAGAACCTCCCTCAACCTGCTGACCACACTCTTCCTAATGCATCCCAGGATGCCATTGGCCTTCTTGGCCACGAGGGCGCATTGTTGGCTCATGGTCATCCTGCTGTCCACCAGGACCCCAAGGTCTTTTTCCCAGAGCCGCTTTCCAACTCTCCTGGTTTGAGTGAAAACAGAACTAATTCTGTTCTGTAATTTTACTTTTCAGCTCAGTTGTTCTAACTGACTGCACTGTCTGAAGTCAGCAGCCTGTTCTCGCAGACAGCGTCTGCTTCCAGCAGTGATCACAGCCCATGTTTAGAGTTACTACCAAGGATTGGAGTGCAGACCAAGGCCACTGCTGGGTCTTGTGTACCACATTGGGGGGTGCAGAAAGTGAAAGACTGCACCTGCAGGGAGGAGCAGACAAGACAGATGACCCTAAACTGACCAACAAGGTATTCCACCCCATAAACATCATATTTGGTATAAGGCTGAGGGATCCAAAGGGTCTCTGGGCTCTTCTCTCCCCTCTTGGACTGCTTTGCCAGCTTTGCTTGGCTTGGCTCGTGTCCTCTTTCGGTTCCTTCCTCAGAGCATCCAAGGAGGCCCCTGTCCATTCTGCCTTCGATCCGGTCTGTGTGTTCCTGAACCCGGTACCAGAATCCAGCTCCTGAACACAGCTCCCGTCTGCTGCGGGGCCCAGTCTGGGACTCCCCTGATGCACTGCATCAGTGGTGATGGTGATGGAATTACCATCGGGGGGGGGTGTGTGTGGTGTGTGTGTGTTGGGTTCGATACTGGTTTTGTATATATTTGTATATATCCATTTTTATTATTATTAATTTAATTTTCATTAAAGCTGTTCTAGTTTCCTTTTCTAATTGCTAAGTCTCTCTCCCTTATTCCCTTTCTCTTTCCCCTCTGGGGAGGGAGAGGGGTTAACAGAGAGCATCTGTTATAGGTCTAAGGGGCTGCCCTGCCCCTAAACCGTGACACCAGCAAATCAGCTCCCAGCCTATACTGATACATGGGGTTGTTCTTCCCCAGATGCAGCACTTTACACTTGCTCTTGTTAAACGGCATTACATTTCTCCCTGCCCAGCTCTCCAGCCTGTCCAGATCATGCTGGGTGGCAGCACAGCCTTCTGGAGTGTCAGCCACTCCTCCCAGCATTGTATCATCAGCAACCTTGCTGAGGGTGCACTCCATCCCTTCATCCAGGTCACTGATGAATCTATTGAACAGTATTGGACCCAGCACTGATGCTTGGGGGACATCACTACCCACAGACCTACAGCTAGACTCTGCTCCACTGACCACAACTCTCTGGGCTCTGTCCTTCAGACAGTTCCCAATCCACCCCACTGCACAATCACCCAATCTGCACTTCTTAAGCTTGGCTGTGAGGATACCATGGGAGACAGTATCAAAAGCCTTGCTGAAGTCAAGAAATACCACATCAACTGCTCTCCCCTCATCTATCCAACTACTTGTGCCATCATAAAAGGCTATCAGATTAGTCAAGCATGATTTCCCTTATGGAATCCATGTTGACTATTTGTGATAAGCCGCCTTTCCTCCACATGCTTTGAGATGGGGGGCAAGAACAAGCTGTTCCATCACCTTTCCAGGGATGGAGGTGAGGTTGACTGGCCTATAGTTAC
>JANVCC010010406.1:23392726-23436062 GCA_025345505.1 Todiramphus chloris collaris | reverse complement strand
TTGGCTGTGAGGATACCATGGGAGACAGTATCAAAAGCCTTGCTGAAGTCAAGAAATACCACATCAACTGCTCTCCCCTCATCTATCCAACTACTTGTGCCATCATAAAAGGCTATCAGATTAGTCAAGCATGATTTCCCTTATGGAATCCATGTTGACTATTTGTGATAAGCCGCCTTTCCTCCACATGCTTTGAGATGGGGGCAAGAACAAGCTGTTCCATCACCTTTCCAGGGATGGAGGTGAGGTTGACTGGCCTATAGTTACACAGGTCCTCCTTTTTGCTCTTTTTGAAGATTGGGATGACATTGGCCTTCCTCCAGTCCTCAGGCACCTCTGCTGATCTCCAGGACCTCTCAAAGCTTATGGAGAGTGGCCTAGCAATGACCTCTGCCATCTCCCTCATCACTCATGGGTGTATCCCATCGGGGCCCATGGACTTGTGGATATCCAGTTGGTTCAGCTGATCTCTAAGCCAGGCCTGTTCGACAGAGGTAGAAACTTCCTCCCTCCAGATTTCTCCTGTGGTCTTGAAGGCCTGGGACTCCTGGTAGCTGGCCTTAGACTGAGGCGAAGGTGGCATTCAGTAACTCAGCCTTCTCTCTATCCTCGGTCACCAGGGCACCCACTTCATTCAGCAGTGGGCCCACATTTCCTCTAGACTTCCTTTTGCCTCCAACATACTTGAAAAAGCTTTTTTATTTTTTTTTTTTTCTTCATGAAGACAAGAAAATCCTAGGCTTTGAGGCTATTTCCTTGAGGTGAATTGCTTTTCCACAACACTCAGCAGATTTCCAATTTCTCACTCTTGCAGTTCTCATTCCTTTGTTCTTTTCAATGCCTCACATTTTACAGGAAAGTTAAAAGGTTGGGAAAGCTTTGACTTTAATGTTTTCTCATCCTTTTTCTGTGTTGAGAAGAGCAAAAAATGTCCCCTGGCATCTTCCTCTGCAGAGTTAAATGAAAGCATTTATGCTCAAGATGACCCTTCTAAATATAGGTTAATGAATGTGACAGCAGTCATGCTGTGAAGCAGTACTCATCCTGCACGGGCTGAGGGCATTCTGTCATTAGGTGAGGAGCTGGGCTAACCCCAGCAGTTGCCTTTGCACCCTGAGGTGGCACAAGCTTGAATTAGAAGCACTGTTATACTCTGCTCACATTCCTTGTGGGCACATGACACTCAGCATAGGGGCAGCACTTGAAAAATTGATGAGGATAACACCATGGACAATGAGCCTGCATTTGTCATGGCATCCAACCCATGAATCTGGTTAGTCTAGGTGAGGCAAAGAATTTACAACAAAAATAGTGTGTTCACAGTAGAGGTGGAAAAAGAAAGACATGCATGCTTTACTTTTCAAAAATTGGTAGATGTTGTTCAAATTAAGTCTTCTCTGCAGTGTCACTGTTCAGGGGTATGCCAGGGAATAGAGTAGTTCCTGGTTCAATTTAGGGGATCCTGTAAGCATCATGGTCCCAATTCTCTGTATATGCCACAAATACACCAGTCTGCAGCTTTGCCCCAGACATGCTTCTCACCTTGTAGTCTGCAATGAGAGAGCTCAATCTTTTCTCCTTACACCTTTTCTTAATTATTTCCTTATCTAGACTGCAAGGGGGCTCTGATACAAACCTATGAACTATTTATGGTAATTTGCAATCTTTTTTTTCCCCAGCAATTCAATTTATTCTTAAAGAACAACATCTTTCTATGTGGACATTTTTGCAAAATAACAACTAAACCCAAGTCAAAATTGGTAACAAATCCAACGACAATAAAGAAATATGCATTTACTAATTAATTGCCTCAGATTTGTAACTTTTATTGTTATTCCAAAACCTGCAGAAATAACTAGAGTAAAACATAATCTTTCTGACAGTGTAAAACCAAAGAATTTTGAGAGACAAAAGGCATCAGTCTTATGCTATATGCTAATGTTGTAATTCAGATTACTGTGAAAGAATGAAAAGGAAACATGTATCCCACCTTGACAGTCTGATGTATGTGTTGTCTGGCAAACACATACAGAGCAGGCAATATAAACCTTTCTGACAAGACTCACTGGAATGAGTTTTAAAGACTGTGGTTTAGTAAAGACACTAATTCTAAGGTGACATTAATTCTTGAATGTACACTCTTTCTGGTTTGGGTAACATTTGGTAATCTCAGGGCGGTAGGTGGTATTCTGAAATTGAAGGAGACATGGTACTGTCAGAGTGAGGTCCTTTATAGTGAAGCAGTTACTATCGGGATCAAGGAGAAATGAGTGGGTAGGACTTGGTGTGTTGAAAAAAACAAGACTATCTCTGTTAATTCAGATGTAATATAAAATAATCAATTAGAGCTCTTTAAACAGCAAACAATTACAGCTCTTAAAACTTCAAGCCTTCCTCAGTGGTTATGTTTTCTGCACCTCTTGTTTGTTCTTATTTCCTTGACTTGTCTTATAACTGACATTAGCCTCACTTCTGCCCAGTGCCATAAAAATGATTGATTCCCACGGTCATGTATATCAGTCCTGTTAGTAAATTCCAGCATAATGCATATTTTTCTGAAACAGCATTGACTTATAATGTAATCAGGTTTTTAACTATGAAGAATTACCTGGTGACTGACTATGACATGATAGGCCCCGACCTTTCCTGAAGAAGTTGTCTAATCTCTTATTGTCCAGGGATTTTGAGAAGTTTATAAGTTTATGCTAGCACCTGCTCCATGACAGGTTGACTTCTAACTTCTCCAATGTGACCCTGCCCTCCAAAGAGCATAGAACTTTCCAGCTCTTAAATTCCCTCACCATTCCACCATCCAATCAATACTGAAAAAACCTGAAGATATAACTGAGCAAGTAGAGCAAGAATGCAGAGTTCTGCTGTACCATTTGAGCACGCCAGAAAAAAACTTTGCTGATGACATGTCTTACCTCCAGTTATAAAATTCAGCAACTGCCCTAATACAAAAATTCGTTACTCTAAAACTGTAGTCTTTAATAAACTGGAGGCACTATCTAAAACCAGACTGAGGAAGTCATGCTTTAATTTTTAACAAAAGAAATATCTGAGTATATTTGGATTAAACTTACGTTTAGTTCAATTATAATTTAGCTTTTATACAAAAAGGGACAATATTTGCTCCTTATTTTCATGATTTTGGCTGTATAGGAGAATAGATTTCAAGTAACAGTATACTCAATGCTTGAGTTTTATGATTTTTTTTTTTTCCCTGAATATTCTGAGCAGTACAAAAGAGCAGGCAGCTGGTATTAGTGAAGTCCATGAAGAACATCTATAGCTGGCAAGGACTGTGCTTCCAACATTTGAGTTCTAGAAAGTAAAAAAGTATAATTTATTCTGTAACACAGAGAGCATTAAAGGGGTTGAGATATATATATAAAATAAATATATAAGCCCAATATAAATATATCTATTATATATGAGATTTAGATAAAATATATTATAATACAATATATGCTATATATAATAGATATTGTGTCATACAAATGTGTTTGTTATATAGATATAAGTTTGCAGTGAGGAAGTATTTTTGTTTCTGATAACACTTTTTGCTTTTATGTAGCATTTTTATGTGCTTGTGCACAAGTCTAATAGACTTGTATTTTGGGTTGTGCATTCTGCCATGCAAAATTATAAAAGCTAACCACTATTGCTTCCTTTTCACTGGCTAACGTTTTTGATAAAAATAGTAAGTATTTTACTTTTTTCAAAATTCCTGCTGAGCTTCAGCTTTGTTATACTCTAGTTGTTAAGCATAACTGATAGATCAATGAAGTCATGTAGGGAGAGAAACACACTATAATCCTTGGATATAATGGTACTCTAAGGGAGGTGAAGCCCAAGAAACTTAGAGAGAATGTAGGAAATTATTATGTCAACCTGCTGGATCTATTTATGGAAGGATTTTTATAGCAGGCATGGAAGAGTGGGTATTTTGGGAATTTTAGTGATTCATCAGAGCAGCACAGAAGCTCAATTTTAGGTTCAATTAGTTCAGTAAGAAAAAGTATTTTGCTTTTTTTTACTTCAAACTTTAATTACAAAAAAAATGCATTCTATTTAAGTTAGTAGGTTGTATACTGCAGCATATTGACTGAACAATGATATATCAGAGGATGCTGGAAATGTCCTTTCCACTAAATCACACAATAAATGTATATTTTGATTTAAATCTCAAATACCAGCTTCTTTGGGCTAAAAATGGAAGTTATTTTACTGATTTCATTGAACGAAAGGGAAGTATAAAATCAGTTTTCTCCTTGTAATACAGGCACTGTTCCTGCTGAAGTTACTAGGAATTAAATCCAAATGAGGACTGAACTGACTGCAAGGGAAGGTATGTATGCTACAAAGACTCACAAGCTCACTCTTTTAAAAGGAAGAACGGCTTTGTAGTATGTAGCTCCCTGCATGCACAAAACTTGTTTATAAACCAAGTTTTCTGCAAGATGGAGTAAGCCACCTTATTTTCTCAGTCCTTTTATCAGAAAATTGAAAATAAGGCCACCAACTACCTTTTCCTTGTATGCTTTGTTTTTAAATTAGAATCTAAGTGTGTTAAGAGAGGTGCTATTTTCTGCTGTATTGCTTCTACAGTACTGGAGTAAGACAAGTCTCTTTAGGGATCTTTAACCATCACAATATCACAACAGCAAACAACAATATTATTTTGTTTAACTTGGACAGTTCTCATTATTGCTCTGATGAAAGCCCTTGGGATTCCCAAGAGCTGTTTGATTTGGATGGTCTGGGAAATATCATAAAACTCTTCAGCTGTGCCTTCAAGATTCACATAGGCCAGGCAAGGGCTGGACCATTAGCAGATTCACAGCTCTGCAGAGCATGCCTGACTTGCCGTGAGGCATAGGGAAGCAATATGCATTGGGGTATGTGCAGTGGCAATAACACTGCCTGTGTCATGGCGCCTGCCTCCCTCCCTGTCCTATGTCCCCCTGCTAAATCCCGTGACTAAGAAAATTTTCTGTGTTATCTGATGCTGGAAGGGTATGTTTTGACAACTCTTCAGTTCTGATCATAATTTAACTAGACATAGTGCATATAGGCATAAAGCCACAATGATGCCAAAGTTCAACAGGCCTTTTACTATTGGTTAACTTTTTTTTCCCCACTGTGTAATCTTTGTGGCCTTTGTTTCTTCCTTAATGATGATTCATTTTACATGCTTATAGTACTATTTATATTTCCCCTTCTTGGTTCATTTCACAGCATTCACTGCTAATGAGCCAGTCAATATAGTACACTTTGATTTTCAAAAACCTTTCAAAAGCTTCCTCACCAAATGTTTCTAAAGAAACTGCACACATTAGGTAAGAGGGGAAGTCCTTTGATGGATTAGTAATGGGGAAAGCTGAGAGGAAGGGAGGGAAAACAGTAAGAAGAAAAAAAAGTTAATTTTTGCAAGGACTGAGTGTTACTAAAGAGATTTAGTGACGCAAGTGGTCCACCTCAAGCTGTGTCACGTCCTGGTTAGCATAGTTGTAAGGGATTTGGGGTTAACAAGAGTGTGAAAAGTTTGCAGATATTTCAGTGGACTATGAAGAGCTAAAGAGAGTTTTCATGAAGCAGCCTGACTAGGCAATAAAATGGAAGATGAAATTCAATATCAGTAAGTATAAAGCAATAACACTGCATGTGCATTAGAGGTGGATAAAACTAGAAGTGCTTCAGCATTGCATTATGCCATTGATCAATCATTTAATGAAAACATTAGGGGCCAGGAGGTTAGGAAGGAAAGTTTCGATTTTGCCTATGACACACACATTTTTGAACTATTTTTGTCCTTAGTGATGCCTCTGTAATTGTAATCCTACTGATGTTAATGGAAGACTCTACCTAAATGTTTTCTTTGCTGTTTTTTAAACTTTTGCCACTTTCTGTCAGATGATCAGGCTAAATATTAGCCTTTTTGTTTTAACAGAAAGGTTTTATAAAAAAAAAAAGAAGTCAAAGTGTATATAACCTGTTACATTGGAAGGAAAACATCTTTTAACGAAATCAGAAATGAAGGGCCTGTTCCACTTGGATGGAACATCTGGGAAACCAACTTCTTTTTTCAGGTCTTTCTGTAAAAGAAGTCTCCAGAGCCCCTTTAACAGGTGGTGATTAGCTAGGAACAGAAGAAGGTAGCTTTCCAACAGGTGGAAATAAGTAAAGAAGAAATAACAAAGTCCCCAGATTCATGACCAATTTGATGTCCTTTCTTGCCTTCTTTCTTCTTGCAGTGCTTCAAAAACTCCACACACAGTCACTTAAGACTACTTGTTTGAAATTGATGTGTGCATTATACTTTAACAAGACACACCTCATCTTTGTGATTAGCTATTTCTGCTAGTCATCATTAGCACTGCATCTCAGAAAAGTTCATTAGTGATTCAGAATTACTGCTGCAGATTCCCATCCTGATTGTTTGTATATAATGGTAACCCTATTATACAAATGCTGGTGGTACTAAAGTGCAGCCCCCCATGCTAATACAATTCCCTCTAATGGTTTTACTTTAATAGGAACTGCAACAAATTCCAGTTAGATCAATTTCTTCATAGTCATTGTAATTCTTTCTGACCTAACTGATAATTGAATCTTCTTCCCCTCCCCAACTTGCTAATGGTTGAAGAGACAGAGAAGAATGGTTTAGAGAATGAAGACTGTATCTCTTCTGCACTAAAAGACACTGGTTCTGGCACAGATTGCTTGGGAATGAAGCAGAGGTGAGGAAAAAAAAAAGAGGCTCAGAAAAGTTTTAGGTAACGTATAACAAGTTGCAAATAATCTATTCATGTATTTAAAATTGAGAGGGTTAATCTTTCTGAGTCACAGTATAGGTTTAACAGAGAATAATGATGTGAAAGAACACAAGAAACATCAACTCTCCCCTTCAGAAGGTGACTGAAATAATGATTCTTTGGGGCCTGATCTCATGTGCAAAATGCGTATAAGACCTTTCACAACTGCAGTAATAAAAATGCACAGAACAGAATATATTATTAAGGGGATGGCCTGCAATTCTGAATTTAAACAATGCATTATAGTATTGTTTCAAAATAAATCAGACTTTGAGCTACAGAAATCAGCGTTTTCTTAGGTCCTTTTCAAGATTCATAGTGTTCTAAGAATGAAACTTTAATATATTTTCAAGAACAGTATTTGACGGAATTTGTTTATATTTTTTTTTAAATAACATACAGTGCAGAAATGTTTATCGTTGACATGTTAAAACTGCTATCCACCATAATGGAAAGACTCTGTATGCATCGATTTTTTGAAGCAGACATTAATTCTATGAGGAATTAAGTAAGAGAAGAAGAGGAAATGAAAAATAACCAGAAGGTTTATATGTACTGGAAATGATCTATGTCTGTATATAGGGCTTACATCTTTGCCAATCAGATCCTCTTGATTTTCCACAATCCCCCAGGGAGCTATACCAATGGTGCAGATCTTCCCTCGGGATTTTGAGGCATGATCTTTCAGGGCATCTCCAACGTGCCTTATGACTCCTAGGAAAGAAACAACATAAAATAGAAATTCATAATTATAGCCCCTTTTTTTTTTTTATTATGGTATGGATTTAGCATAGAATTCTTTTTTAGGGAACACTTATGCATATTCGTACAATTAAGTAAAGCTAAGAATATATTCTTATTGATTATTATTACAGTAATATTGTAAGTCTATATTTTACCTAATCTAAAAAATATTAAATGAAGTAGCAAGATAAAAATTACATAGCTCATTTCACAGAAATGTGAAAACATCATTACACCATTCTGTGGTGAATATTGTATTCTACTATTCTTTCCAAACAAACTCAGTCACCAGAGATAGCTTCCAGCAGAGTGTTAGAAAACATGCTGGGAGTCAGTAAGAAAAGAGAAATTGGTGCAGAGAGAATGGTAGCTCCCCAGCTCTCTCCCAAGTGCTTTCTGATAATGCTCCTCATACACTTTAGGCTGCCCGTTTCAGTGTTTCAGTGGTATCTTTGTGCAAAGAACAAGTGTCATTCCTCCTTCCTTTCCATAAAATAGTTTTTATTTTACCTGTGTATTAGTAACTATTTTTGATGTGACTGCGCTGAAGAAGTCTTCTAGATTTGCTGTGCATGTTATTCGTTACTCAGTTTTGGTGGTTGCTTAGTCAGATTAGATAATTTCAAGATGACTGGGTATAATTACAAGAGTCACACAATAGATGTGATTTTAGTCATAGTTCTTCTGTAACCTAAACAAACCATAAGAAAAAAATACACAACCTAACAAATACACTTAAGTCCTGTCATCTAATTCCTTCCTGTGGTGAAAAAGAAAAAAAACCCAAACAACCTTGTACCTGCAATCATCTATGAATAATAGAATAACCAACTTTTGGTGTGATGTGAATATTCAGAACAACTTCTTTTAGTCATTTAAAAATCATAGTTATAGCCAAGTATGCGCCATCCCTGCCACATCACTGATTCTCAGTCCAACAGCAGTATTTCAGGATTTTTCAATTATATTTTCCCTTAAGAGAAACCTGATTTAAAAATTTATCATCAACAGAACAGACTGTACTCAGAAATTCTCAATTTGTACGATTTCACATAGAGATAAAATACTTAATTTTCATCTACACAGTGTGAAAACCTAGCTGTGGAGCAATCAACTGTTTTCCTCCAGAAATTAAAAAGAGCAATGAGAGGTAACAGATAATGCAGAACTGCTTCTGGAATTGTATGTTTTTAAAATAACTCACAGCAATTTGAAGTTCATTGTTCTGTCTAGGTAATTTTTGATTACAGGAAAAAATCCTTTCCCATAGTAATTATGTTTACCTTACTGGTTCATTTGCATTGTTTTGCCATTTTGATCTATGGCAATTTGAAAAATTATATGATTCAATAATGCATTTCCAAAACATAAATGTTATAGTCAGTCCTTGTTTATAAAGTTTCTGTAGTTTTCCTTTCTAAAGTTCCTGTGCTAATCCACTACAATGAGTGTATAATATCTATAGTTTTCTAATGAGTTTTTTGCTTTTAAATCTAACTTTGTATCTCTCTTTGCTCTATCATCACTATAAGAGCATCTGGCAACTAATAGCTATTATAACCACTGTACATGGGTCAACATTTAAGATGATTTTCTTCCTTTTTCTGCAAAGATGTGCAGCATATTACACACATGTGAGCCTGCCTCTTTATCTAACACTCCAGAAGATATTTCTTTGCTATTTTTATTACTGCTGTGATAAAACAGAATATTGTTTTAAATTTTACATGCTCTGAAAGCTAAAAAGCTCCTATTAAGCATTTGTAGTCAAGTATATAGGAGTTGATCCACAATGCACTAAAATTAATGTATGATAGAGTGATTAGAATGTTTTCCTTAGAGAGTAAGAGGATACACTCTGTGGGATTACTGAAGTAATAAAATATAGCTTTGCTACCGCAGAAAATAGAATGACATAAGAATTTACAAGTATATGTCCTAGCTCAAAACTGTTTGCATTTATCTCTAGCAGAACCCTTTGACTTTCCCCTGACTCTCTCCTCTCTTCTGCTCTCTTTAGGAAGGGTAACTGGGAAGCCATTGCCCAGCCTTTACTATGTGGAGAACTATGTTTTGCAGCTTATTACCAAAACCTACAATGCTCTCTCTCAGCATAGCTGGGACAGCTGCTATCTGTGGTCATTAGGACACCCATATGGCATGTTACAGATCTTTTTATTTCAAATAGAAATGGCAGTGTTATCACTCCTGCTGCAGGGGTAATAGAAAAAAAAATAGGTCAAGCTGCCTAGAAGAAAGGAAAAATTGATACTTATTCACAAAAAAGTTTTCCACCACATCCACAAAATAGAAGCTTTTTTCCTTTCATAATTCAGATCATCTTATAAGATAAAATAAAGGTATTTTCTAGACAAAAATGTTTTACATTTAATGTAATAAGAGTTTGACTTCTGCAGTTTGTATTTAGTAGTCCCTCCCTGTAGCTTACTATTATAAAGTCTTCACTGGCAATATACTAATACAATTGCTTCACAGGAGGCTTTATTTTCAGCTCCCCAGTGTGCTTTTCATGCTTTAGCAAACCTTTAATACCCTGGTATCTGCCAGGCTGGTATGAACCTGTCATTTTCTTGTTTGCATATAGTATAGCCAACACAAATAAAATAAATCAAGGATTGGCGCTTTAATCTCATCAGTCCTATTGTTTTATTTTCTGTGATGAAATATCCTAAATGCCACTGTGCTTTCCTTTCAAGGTTACCTGTGTTTACTCCTCCAGTGAATATCCATGCTCCAGTTGTCATAGCAGCCTTAATGAGGCCTTTTCCAAAGACTTGCTTGAGTTTTGGTTGAAGTTCAAAATTCTGGAGGCCCCCATGCACAGAGATGAGAAGTTTAGGGAGTTCCAGCTGCCATTCTTTGGTCATCAGATGCAGAAGAAGGTCAGGCTTTGTGTCAAAAGACACACGCACATACTGCAGAAATAAGGGTAATAGTAGAGAAAAAAAAGATTAGTTCTACTCACTGGTTCTTAATACATATCATCCCAATAGATCACTTAAGAAAGGTAACCTTTATGACAAAAGCACTAACTGATTTCTAATATGATGATTTTTCTGAAGTTAGGAAACTAAGAAACTAGGAATATTGGAACATTTCCAATTCACAGGATGGACAATTTTCTTTTATTTAGGAAATTAAGTCATTAATTACTTGAATATGCTTAGCAATGCTTGAAAGAGAAATGTCTTTTATTTATGGATGTAAAAACTGTAACAAAAATGTCAGAGATGCAAAAGATGACCTAGGTAGTTAATCACAACCGTTCATTCACTTGTATCTTATTTTCAGATTAAAAAAAATCAAACCTTTAGATGGTAGGAAATAACAGAAAGAAGCTCAGTTGTTCAAGAACACATAAATTTAAACCAAGCAAGACTACTGAACAGGTGCTTTTCCAATGAACATATGCTAACTTAGGACTTACAGACTGTTTGGTATAGATTCATGAATTTGCTTAACAAGGCACAGGACTTTAAAAGTGCTTTGAAACACATTTATACATTTCCAGTTTTCGGCTCTTCTGTGATTCTGTGATCTGCAGCATTTTGCCCCAAGGGAGATCATGCCCATCTGTGTGCACTCAAAGAAAAAAACTGTCTTCAAAATTTCTGCGGTACTACCATGTCATACATACACCTGTCTCTTCCTGACAAGCCTTTCACTCTGGGTTCTTTCTCCTGCTCTTTCTGTTGCTGGTGGGTGAAGGGTCTCACAAAGTCTCTGACAGGGCAGATGATACTTTTTTGAATTCTAGTTGTATAGCAGAAACAGGCCGTAAGAGGATAAAATTCTTTCTATAGTTGGTAAGACCTGGAAGGACTCTCTTAATTGAATAAAACCAGCTATAGAAAATGACTCATCTATCAAAATTCTAACTAAACCAAGGCATATAGTAGTCTTTCCCTAGATGAATTGTCAGCATAGCCATCAGGTATATTACAGAGTCACCCTTGCTTTCAGCTAGAGGAATGTCTAGTTTTAACATATTTATTGTAACGTGACAGGTGATAAAATATCCACATGCATTATGTAATCATTTTTCCCCTTTTTATCATGTCTAATCAATACTTCTTGCTATAAGATTTTTCTTTTTTTTTTTTTAGTAAATTGTGTGACAGTAAAGTGGATTCCTTTCTAGTTGAATAAGAAATAAGGATTTGACTTTTTTTTTTTTCCAGAAGAAATTGCTAATAGACATGTTTCTTTGCAAGAATGAGTTGTTGCACATTCAACAGCCATTCTTAACATTTCTGGAAGCAGAAGTCTGTTTGGGCAAACAGTCACAAGCAAGGCAGGCATAGCCACACTTAAAACTGAGCAAGAACTTCGGAATGCACATTCACTCCAGTGCATCAGTAATGTTCTCTGCAGCAGCCAGGCAAATTCATAACAGCTAATGGACAAAGAACATACAATATTCATGTCTGGCAAGAGCATAATGTACCCTTGAGTTTATATACGTATGAACCGAATCCTCCGCAGCTACCCATTCAATTTTCTGCATGGGAATTGATGAAATCTTGCATGGCACCTGATCCCACTGACCAGATGGTGAAGCTAATAATTTTGGATAGAATTCGAGGGCTGCCAAAGTTTAAAGAAAACATAGGGTTTACATTGTAAAGAGACTGATCCTTATTCCCTCTGCTCTGCCCTTAGGGAAAGCTGAGGTTGCAAAGGGTAATGCCTTGTTAACACTGCAGGCATTAATAGATAACATGCTTCAGGGAGCCTACACGAAACCTCTGCCGGTCAAACTATGGAGATGTTGTTTTGGCATCACACGTACCTTACACTGTCTTTTGGTGAAGACAGACTGGGAGTTTTTAAGAAGATAATTAAAGTGAATTCACATTATTGATGGAGACATAAAACTGCTGAAAAGATAAACCATTGCATCATCCAGAATGATATTAAGATGAAGGCACAAATGACATGAGATGTGTATTATCTAATCCAGCTTGTGACTGCTTTTTGATTCTTTAGCATTATTTTATACCCCAGAATGTGTGACTTTACAGTCCCTACTTTCTTAAGCCTGTATATTAATAGGCAAAAACTTCTTCCATTTTCTTATCCACTAAGACCTCTGAATTTCAATAAATATAAATCTATATAGTGAATCACAAAGCAAGAAGAAATATTTTCTTGCATTTATTTGAAATGTAGACATCTTTTATAACAAATGGCTTGTTCCTTATACTGCAGGCAAAACTTCTCTATACTTACGACAAGAATTTATCTTACTTTATATAGAGGAAAATCATTCAAAAATAAATCTGAAATACTTTTTCATGTAAATAAAAATTTAAATCATCTGTATAAGCTTTACTGGTTTAAAAGTTTTTGAGATAGCCAACAGTGCTAAACATGATTTTTCTTCTGTGTTTAGATCTCAACTTTTATGACTGATTCATTTTTGCTTTTACAGAGGTCATTTTCAGTTTGGTATGCTTGGGATGACTCTTTTGCCATGACTTAGCATGTTAACTAGTAAGTACAGGAGAATTATTTTGTCATTACTTTCTAAGTATGCATTAAATTATGCATCAACACTTTCAAGACCATTTTTATTCAAAAATTCATTTATTTAATTTTTTACCAAAATGTTTGGCCTTTTCAGTTTTTAATTAGAATCTTAATGAGTATTTATGCCATTCCTGAATTCTTTTGCTATAGCCTCTGGAGGCAGATTTTAAATTTAAATGTAAACCTAAGCTAAACCACTGCTCTGTTACCCTGAAATTTCACGATGTATTTGCCAGCTGTAGAAATGATAAATTCTCATTTGATTTACACATGATTTAATGCTTTCTATGTGGGAGTGGTTTTAGGTAGGATGCAAGAATTCTGTTGTTATATATCAGCAGAGCAGGGCAAGATAGGAAGCAAAAGTACAGTTTTGAACCACAAAACCTATGAACTGACCTGACTAGCATCAGTATGACATTGTAAAAGGATAATTCAGTAAGGTGAAGCTGTCATGAAAATTTTGTCCCTAAAATAGCACAGAAGTAGTCTGTAAGGGTGCCATTTGATGCCAATAGTTGTTTCCACTATTTATCTAGTGGTGTCCTAAAAAATAACTGTGCCCACTATTATTCAAACAGCCAGATACATGCAAATTAGACTCCAATACCCTAGGGCAAAATTCTAAGTCCCTGTGTGGTAAAATTACTATGTTACTCAAGCACAACTGTCTCATTAAAGTACATGATGAATGATTGCAGATGGGGGTCTCAGCGAATAAAATAGAAGGATTCAGAATTTTATTGTATATCTTCAGATAAAATCTCTTCAGAGAACATTTTGTGATCTACAGTCTGACACTGCTTCTTTGTTTCCCTCTGACACATGCAGGTATTGGGTGGTTATTTCACCTACCTTAAATCAGGTTCCATCACTGCAGACACCCCTTCAAGCTAAAGACTGATTCCCTCAAAGTGTGATCTTCACATAAAAAATAGGCCTGGTGTAATTCTCACTGAATCCAGCAGAAAAACTGTCAGTCTGAAACAGGACTGGTTCCTTATAAGTTAGTATTCTTAATATGTCCAGGCTTTATCCAAGTTCCACTAGTCGGTGGAAGGAAGAACCCCCAAGGATTTAAATAGGCTTTGGATAGGTGCTTTTCAGTGTTATTTCTCCCTTTTATCCATGTATGACACCATCTTTTTAAGTATTAATTTACAATATAAAACCACAGTTGCCTTTTTCATGGTTTATGCAAGTTACAGTATTGTCTTTTTTTTTTTTCTCTCAAAAGCACTGATGGATTTTAAGATCCTTTTTAAACAGTTTTGATAAAACTCAATATACTTTAAAAGCACAAATATACATTTTTATATGGCTGATTTCCAAATATCCTTAATAAAATATATTGTTTTGAGGATGTGAATATTAGAAAGTGTGTCTAAGAAACTGTTAATGTGCACTAGAATTCCATTGATGTTCTTTCATGTTTCCATGAAAAATAAGAAAGGCTGAGCAAATAACACTGAAGTAAACCTTCTTTCTTCTACAACTGCAAATATGTTAGCTTTTTATAGCGCATACTAAATGTATCATTGGAATGCATTCAATTAGGATGAATGTATTTAACTCACTAAAGCTTTTCAAACATCCATCCTCCATGTAATTTGAAAAAACATGATCAACGAAATTTGTGTTCTGTAAGGAGTGGTCCTTTAAAAAAGGTTGATACGGAATTCAGGCACCAGTTAATGAAAAAAAATTTGTTGTTGGTGTGTGTGTGTGTGTGTGTGTGTGTGTGTGTGTGTTGAAGTGCTGATAGTAAATTACAAAAACTGCTTTAGTTTAGTCACAAGCTCAGTGCAAAATGCATCACAGCAATACTGCCTTAATTGGTCCACTAATGTCCAGAATGTTGCTCAAAATTGGAATGGAATCACTCAAATTAGTTTGATAATTGTTATTTACCAGTATATAGTTAGATGAACCCAGTCAGGTTATTTCTTAAACTACTAAAAGCCAACTGATATATGCAGATCACATTTTATTAATTTTCCTATCTTTTTTGTAATCCACTGACGACTGCAAAAGGTGTTAATAAAGTCTAGGTATCTCCACATCCCTCTCAGATCTTTTTACAGTGCTGCTGCCATAAAAACAATGTGAATGTGAAAAGCAAAACTGTTAAATGTGCATCTTAAACATTAACAAGATGTGACACCTGTAAAGAAAATACGAGATTGACAGAGATCTAAAAATCACACTGTTGTTGCAAGATCATCTGCAGTTACATGATGACTGAAGGAAAGGCCTCTTCAGTAACTGATCTTGTTAACCAATGCTACCTAATCTCAGCTATATGTTTCTATATAACCTGCTGTACCTTCAGCTGTTCACATTATTGGTTTAAGTAGCTTAATGCAGCCCCACTGAAAATACTTTAGCTCAATGATATTAGTAAAATTCATGCTGTTTGAGAATTTTTGGTTTATGTGGCTGTGGAAATGAAATTATTGGCACAGTAAACTGCAATGTAAACTTACACTGTCTTTTCTGTTTTGTTCAAAATCCATGCATTCTATTATAATTTCAGTGTAATTTTCATTTTCACAGCTAAAGATGTCAGATCTTAATTATCTGGTGGCAATTGATACATAATATTATATCACTGTATTTGTAGCTTGCAAATACACAGGCAAAGTATAAATATATTTACTATAAATTTTGTATATATATGTTATTAAAATCTACTTCTGCTACTTCCAATGGAGGAAATGATTATCTGTCAGTCTTATAAGCACTAATCTACTCCACTAATTAACTACCAGTTACCCAATTATAAATCTGAGGTTACAGTCTCCATTAATAAATCCCATCTCATTCCTTGCAGGCTGATTCAGAAAAATAACAATTTTACTGTTAGCACAGACTCAGTTCTGTGTTTCCCTTCCTTAATAATTTTCATGTGTGAGCATACATTTCAGGAAATAAAGTATGGAACAGATGGTGAATTTTATGTTAAATTCTTCCCCTGAGGCTTTCTTCGATGTTGGTCAGCTTTGTAAATCTTGCTGCTTCATAGGCTTATTCTGTTGGCCTTATAGACACAATAATAGCCTAGAACGACTGTCAGCAAAAATCAGCTTATGTGCTATAGTCATATTTGATATCCTGTATCTAGAAAATAACTAAGTACTATAATTTTAGAAAAAAAAAAAAGATTTTTTAGAAAAAAAAATGTCCATTTGTATATTTTCTCCCTTTTCTTTCTCTCTCTCCCCCCCATCCCTTTTGATGTTCCATCTCCTCTGTTTTTGGGTTTGAAAATATACTGTCTGAACAAGAACGCTTCGCAGTGATGAACACACCATAGTATAACACACCACGTTATATAAGGCTCTTTACTTTGTTTCCATTTAAAAAACTGCATAATGACTGGTTATGCAAAGCATCTTATTTGTGTTTTGATCATATGAAAGATGTTTTTCTCATTGGTGGTAACCAAGCAGATGTATGGATCTTGTGGCTCGTACTTCATAAACAAGTTTTGGTAATGTCTAGTGTATATAGGTGACTTGCGGGGGGTTTGTAAAAGTGACTAAGCCTTGGATCACCTTAAGGCCCTATCTATGCAGGGATGATCTACACAGCGTGGAGCTATGTAGGTAGCTCAGCCCTGAGCAGTCCATAAGCCACAGACCAAACAGGGCAGAGCGGCACCATGCAAAGAACTGAAACCTGAGAGGAGCCTTGAAATCTGTCAACAAATAGTATGTCCTGAATCTCAATCCAAACCACGATTCAGTTGCCTGAGAAAGATAAGATAAAGAGAACTTGGGGAGGTTCAGAGTTAGTTTCAGACGACAACCTTGTGTATCCAGACAGTATAATCCAACCAGGCACAGCCTTGCCATAGTCATGTATATCAGGGGAAAAACCCTAAACCCTAAGGTTCAGTTTAGGAACCAGGAGTTGCCTCTCCAATGCTACATCTTGCTTGTATGGAGACCTTTCACCCTGGGCCAGGACATCGGCCAAGGTTGCTTCTCTAGGATTGTGAGCCATTACCCGGAGAGGTAAGTGAATATTTAGCATACTGTAAGTTTGCAAATGAAGGTGATTAACCTGTATAATATTTAGCACATTTTCTAGTTTTCTATTCTTGCTCTTAAGTTGTAGTAGTGCATTTTTCCACTGTATCTGTAAAAACCTCCATTAGTGGCAGATCTGTGAGTGAAGTTCAAAGAAATCATTTACTTAAATCTTGCAGTCTAGTCTCTTTTCACCACTGCAGGACACCCATTAAAGAGATATTTAGTGAATTGTTTAATTTGAAGCACTTTTCCCACTAGTTGGATGACTGAATTTCTGTAGCTTTTATACACATTTAATTGAAGAAGAATTTGGTCATTCCCATGTTTTGGGTCAAGCTTAATGACTGTGAATAGATGGCAGTTGCAGCTATCTTCCTGATTCTATTACTGTTCAAACAGATCCAGAGTTTTTCCTGCAATAAACGTTTTGTCTGCATTAAACTCTTAAGTGCTAACTTGTTATTTAGGTAGCTCAGATTCTTAACCTCTTTTTGCCTTCCTTTTTATAAATTCTTCATGGTTTCATTCCTGACTGCACTCTGTGACAAGATTTTTCTTTCCTTCATGTTGACTCTCATTTCATCTCCACAGTTTCACTTCAAGTATGTTTCTTTAAGTAAATAGCATATACATTGGAGCATCTCCTCTTTTCTTAGGGCACCAGAAATCCTCTAGAGAAAGTGGTATCAACAGCTTCCTTAAAACCTTAATCATTTCTTGGCTGCTCAAGACTAATTCTGTCTGGGCAGGGCAGTCCATCGCTTTATAGTGATCTTTGAGAATATGACTCAAAAAGAGCTAGTGATTACTCTTTCTCATAAAGACAGATTTAATGCAAAGCATCCATATATGGTTAAGAGCGTTGACAGTTACTATATCTCTGTATCTTTCTCAGTTTTGGTGAAAAACATTCTGTTTTGTTCCCACTCCTTGTGAAGATACCAACAGCATGTTTTTGTTCATTTCAGTGCTGAGGGAAGTGTCAATTTATTTACACTAAACAAATGTTATTTACTGAATCAGTCTCTTTCTAGCAATGGCCTTGCAGATTTTTAAGTGATTGCTTATCAACTGAACAGTAGGTGTCTGTTATACTCTCAGAGAAATGACATAATTTTTTATCTGTTTCTTGGTGCAACAAGTGTTTTCTGGTTTCTATCAAAAGAAGACTTCTACCTGGGAGAGCCGAACTCAAACGATCTCCAGCACCTGTGTAGCCATCTGAGGAAAATACCTGGCTCTTGCTAGCATAGTACCTGAGCACTTAATTGTCTCTAATCTATCTAAAACCACAAAAGATCTGAGAGACCTGTTGGGAAGAATTCAGGCAAAGATGATACTGGGTTGCTGGGGAAGTTATTCTACAGACCTCCCAGGGGTTCTGCTTCTGCCCTCACTGCTGACCAAAGCAGTGTCTCAGTCACAGTGTACTAGGTACATGCTCACCTTTCAGTCCTTAAGTCCCAGGTTCTGCAGTTTAATAAAGCTGTACAGAGTCCTCCTTTCACGTAATACCATGCAGAAGAAATTATCATGTGGGTTAGTGTGGGTGCTAGAAACATCTCTCCAAATTAGTGGAGCAATGCCTTCAGATTAATATACTTTGGTATTGATCCGTAGTATTGTATTATGATTAAGTGACTTGCTAAGTAAACCTGTGTCAGAGTAGGGATTTCCCAGTTCCTCGCTTAACACTGAATGGGCTCTTATTTCATCAAAAGATTAACCAATAAGTCTAACTTGTCTATCCTCTGATTTATTGAGGAATACAAAAAGAAATTTGGTATAGTTAAAATTTGTCAGCCTTGCAGACATACCCAGAAATGGGAAGCCATAGTTGAGTTCTAAAGGTATTCAGAAAGAGAGGGATGGCTAGCCACTGGAAGAAAATCAAGATAGTAGCACATTAGCTTGTCTTCAGTCTTCATAAGGTATCCTAACTTATGCTGCTCCTCTTAAGCTGCACTCCAGCTTTACAGTTAATTCTGTTCACCGGTTCTTTGGCACATGATACATAAAAACATATGATATGGTCTTATACTAAATAATATTTTAAAAAGAGGTTAAGAAAGAATGCTGTTTATTCTTTGTGAATAACTTTTTTTGAGCTAGCAGCATTATTTATCTAAGAGAAAAACATTGTTACCATGGCTTTATTGGAGTGGCCTCCTCCTTGGAACTCAATGGTTCCAAAAGCGTCCGTTGGGCTGAGCTGCGTATGCTTGCTGATGGACCACTTCTCCGACTGGATGTCATTGCGTGTAAGTCTGCTTTCATTTTTCTCATTCTGAATAATGGAGATGCTTGGAGTCAGTCCAACATGTTGACCTATTAGACGCCCACAGCAACACCTATGACATTAAACAAACAGAAAACTTGAGTCATTTGCATGTAGAAACCCTTTCAACTTTGCTGATGATTTTCCTGCTATCTATATCTCTATTTGTGGAAGCAGGTAGTCACTACCTTTTCTTTCTATGATCTTGTTTACTTTGGACTCTCTTATATTTACAAGAAAAATTTAAATAATTTCCCCACCCACCCAAATATGTACAAAATAAAGAACATTTTTAATGTCTTCAGGTGACATCAGGCCAAGTATCAGTTTTTCCATGGGCTACCACATATTTTAAATTGGTAGTTCACTGCAATTATTTTCTTCCAACACTATTGTGTGTGATGCGTCCTATTTAAGTAAATATTCAAGACACTGAATAGAGAACTAAGAAAATAAGGAAATTAAACATACATGATGATCCACCTTTGATTTTTTTTTTTTTTAATTAAATAAGTTTCAAAATGTAGACAAATAGGAATCCATCACTCCAGAAGTAATTCAAACACATTCTGTTCAAATAAGTCTACTATTTATATACATATACATACATATGCACAGATAGATATCAACATTTTATTGTAACTGACTTCCATTTTTCATCGAAGTAGCATGCAATTACCTATGGGGGTCTTTGGTGCTGGGTATGATATGAACACATTCTCTCTTGTAAAATGCTCTTTCTATCCATGATTTCTGTGCCTAAAAAGAGAAAATTCTGTGAGCTGTTTGATTATTAAACACAACTTGCAGTACAACTGAAGAGCAACTTCATACATAAAAGAAAACTTTCCTGACTTTGCAGATATGCAGCATGCATTTTGCACAGAGTAAACATTTTCCATTAGAACTGTGGCTCCTTTCTAAAGCTAAGCACCCATCACAAGCTCTTTAGAATGTTTTCATATTCATTATCCAGGTGACTTTGATGCTGTCATCTATATTCTCATAGCAAGGATTGCTGGAGAAGAATTAATTAAAACTGTAACTCTTTCTGCATGGTAGACAAAAAAACCACACCTGTTTATTAAAAATACTTAAATCTATTACCATTTTAGTGATACAACCAAGTCTGCTCTCATTAACAAAAAAACCAGTATCAGAAACTAGAAAATAAATATCTCATAATAAAAGTTACAACATCATGATTACAATGCCTTGTTTTATACAAATGCTGAGAATGATAGTTAATGTGAATCCAGAAAAAAGAGTTTCATATCTGGACATCTTAATGGAGGGGTAAAAAAAAGTAAAAACTGTGAAATGAGACACAAAAGACTTTGATACCTTAAGAGTCGGATGGACAGCTGATGTAACCTCTAAAACCAACTGAATTCAATGAAGCTACACCTGGTCATAACACTGAAGATCTTCCTCCATGTATCCATAGCAAAGCAAGTCATTTCCCTCAGCATAGTCTTAATTTTCAGATACACAAGAGATCTTTTTTATAAGTTAGATAGGTAGGAAAGTAAAAAACTCAAACCAACAACTTCCAGAGTCCTGAAATATCTTTAATTATCTAGACAGTCCTCACTCCATATAATATGAATTCTGACAAACTCTCTAAAAGATTCTCACAAATAGAATTTAATTACTTCATTTAAAATGAGTTGAAACTTTCTTTTAAAAACTAATTTCAAATAGATGTATTTTATAAAATATATTTAAATAATAAAATTACCTATTTAATTGCACAGCATAAACTATGAACTGTGACAAAGTTATCTGAGATATCTGATATCTATCTGATAAGCCTTAGATAATTTAATGGAAATCTGAGTATGAAATGAAAAATGAAAAATGTAAATCTGGGTATAAAATGTAAAATAAAATATGAAATTCCCTTTATAACATTAGCTAAATAACTAATGCTACCTTCCACTATGTAAGGATAGATAATAACCTAAGTATTACCTTCGCTAATTATTGTTGCCTTACTGACTATGTATTGTTACTGTTTTTGTCAACAGAATCTGCAACCTGTGTTTCATGTTTCAACCCAGAAATGTGTGTTTCTGGAACTCTGGAACACGATTGTGAATTGTGGACATTTTCTGGAGTCAGTGAACATCTCTAGTTAGTATAAACTATGAAGTACCATAATAAGAATTTCTAGCTACATTCATTACTTATCACTCTTAGTACATAAAAATTGATTCTTTTGTCTTTTTCACAGAAGATAATACCTTTTTGCATCTAGTGGTCACTTATGTTACATAATAATATTTTAGTTTTGCTATACTTGCTTTTTAATTTGAAAAATTTGCTAAACTTCATATTTTGTAGCAATCGTAGACATTCTAGCATGACCTTTACAGTCAGGAGAAAGAAAAGTCTACAAAAGACATTAAATAAAACTGTATTTGATTGGTTTTCCTTACTAGAGTAAACAGAAAGTTAATATGTTATAGAATGTGGAGCAAGATCTGTTTCTCATTTAAGCAAAGGGCAAGTTAAACAGAAATTCTGAAAAATCTAAACCAGTTTTACTTTATGTAGGAGAGACTATCTTGAAGTTCTGATTTATTATCTAACTTATAAATGCTTACAAGACTATGATGCAGGCAAGAACCATCATCATCATAACATTGCATATTATATATTCAAATCAGATGAGAAATCTAGTGCATCATTGAGTAATTTCTAGTTGTGTTTTCAGGAAAACAGAAGTTTTTTATAAACTAATTTTCTAGGCTTATGAAAGTATCCAGGGTGAAATTTATGAACTTCAATTGGCCCTTTTACTGCAGAACTTCTGAAGCAAAATTGTGTGGGAAAATTAGGGTTTTCCTTTTTGTTTAATATTGCAGACAGAAAGTTGAAATTATTGAAATTATTATTCAGGTATTGCAATGCTAACATTTGAAAAATTACATACTTTACTGTATGGGCCACACATTCTTAACATTTCTCCCCTTAAAGCTCCAAGAATACACAGCTTTGTATCTTGCCTTAAGAAGACACAGACTGATAAGAAGCTGTATATATATATATAGAGAGAGAGTAACTCTTAGACAAAAAAAAACCACTTAGATAATAATGTGTTTTATCTTCACGGTTGTTTCTTTTATCATGAAATACATCCCTGCAATATCCTTTTTCTTCTTCAGAAAGCATGAAAAGCTTTTATAAACCAACTTTTTTTCCTGGCATCCAAAATCAGCTTCTACTGCAGACCATATATTATCAATGTTGCCAAAACTCCCCCAAAAGATCCTTTATTAAATTCCATTAATTTTGCATACTTTTCTACAAACAATTACCTTGGTGAATTTACGTAATGCATGCACCTAACATATATTTTCTAAAGATGGCTACTAATTCTATTTTTCTATAAATCCTCAAGATCCAATACAAAAAGGTGCCGTAACAGGTACTTCATTGAAAACTTTTTTCTTTATGTATACAAGCAAGTTTTCAAAAACCAAGAAATAGACAGTACAATTTATTTTCCTCTTTTTCATACAGTCTTTGCAAGTAGAAAAGAAATCCAGCTACGTTAAATATAATAATGATTTCCATTTGAATTTTCATTATATTTCTTCAAATAATACTGCAAAAGTAATAGTCTGATGTAAAAAGTCCTTTATTCACATCAGGAGGAGAGACTTTCTAGCTATTATCTCAAAAAATACACTATTTTACTTGACAGAGTCATAAGGCCAAAACCCACCAATTATTCATAATTCCTTGTCCTTCCAACTAAAATGTAAAGAAAGCATTTGGTTTCACTGCCCCATGACAGTTATCTTTCTGTTGCAGAGATAATTTGCAATTAAATATAAGGTTCAGAGGTGTAATAAATTGTTAATTGCCATAGAGTCTTCATTATAAAATGAGAATAACTTTAGGAAATCAACACATTCATGAGAAAACAGTCTGCACTAAATTCTTGTTTATACTGTGAATTATTAAATTAGCAAAAAGGTTAGAAAAGTATAACATTTTCAAGAACAGACAAAGCAGCTTATCTTCTCTTATTTAATAAACACTCCTTCCATATCAATTCATTAGATAATTTAAAGTCTGCGGTTAATTCCTAAAGTACGTGCCATACTTACACCTGGATTTAATTTACTGATAGCTTACATCTCTAGTTTAAGTCTCTCTGTTGACCTAGCTACAAAATCCCACCAAGGACATTTTTACTCCCTTTTCTTTACCTGAGCATCAAACTTGGCATTTACGTCTGTCTGAAGCAAAGTCTGCTGTCCACGTTTCCCTGCTGCCGGTCATAACTAGTAACACATCTGCGACTGCCCCCCAAACAGGCACTCAGTCCATCTGCAGCACCGAGATGTGAGAGTGAGCGAAGGCCTTGCACCCATTAGCTGTTTGGAATGTGCTGCCGTGGGATTAGCCTCATTAAGGGTTCGGTGGACACTCACCCGCAGCCCCACAACACTGCTTGGGTTGAACATCTAATCTGACGCCAAAAGAAAAACAAATCCTCTAAGAGCTTCAATTTAACTGGCACAAGACTTGACAGGCTTTTTTCCCCCTCTTCTTTCCCCTTAGAGAACAAGCTTGTGAAAGTGTGATAAGGTGCTCTGAGTTCTTACGTTCAACCCAGGAAAACAAATCCTTCAAAAGAAACAGTGTACTAAACTGGAAAGAATCTGAGCACACAAGAGAGACTGTTAATCTCCAAAGAATGAAACCAGTGTGTTTATTGGGTAATTGTGCGAAATCTATACAGACTTGAAATATATTTCAATTAATCAACAATGGCAATTTTCCAAAGAAGCTGGCATTTGTCACTGTTTCTCACCACAGCTGCTGTACCGTAGTGAATGCACCTTTCAGAAAGTCATAAACATAAACCTTTGTCTTTTAGAAACAAGCAACTGCATTGTTTTCAGTTTAATGAAAAGTTAGTAACACACAACTTGAATGTTTACAAATTTGGGGACTACTTCCTTCCTGTACCCTTTTGATATCAGCACTTAAGAGTAACCTTTTCGTACGAACAAAACTTTGATTTTTTTAATACATAGCAATTTTATGTGTTCAGTTACTTACTCCAGGAGTTTTCTGAGTATAAAATATTTTTACTCTCCCATTCACCATCCCTCCCAAGTTTGGATGAATTCCTCTCTACTACATATGCAAACATACCATCCTTTTCTTTTCAGTAAGGCTGCATTTAATGAATAGAAAACATTCTGCCCACCCCTGACACTGATGAATACACAAGCACTAAACTATTCTGCATGTACATTAGCTCTGGTGGGCCAAGGCTGACCACAAGCATGAGCTTCTAAACTTCTTATACCACCATGCATGTTGAGAAGCTTCTGCTAGACTAGCTAATCCATGAGATATTTTTTTCTCTCTTAGCCCCCTGAGTTTTTTGCATAGAAGACATACACGTTCTGTATCCAATGTATATATGAAGTATATACAGATAACCCCTCCATATATATATACACACTCTGTTCCAGCAAAGCTATGACCTGTGAGATTTCCCTACTACACAGTTCAGAGCAAGAGATCACATGCACATCTTGTGAGATCTCTTTAGCAAAGGAGCAGATCAAAGATTGTCTGTGAAGAAGCAAAGGCAGAGAAAGTTGCAGCCTCAAGAGAGCCACTAGCAGCTAGTAGACAGATCAGCGAGTTAAACAATATGACTGGTGAGTCAGCAGGAAGGGAATTGGATTGGTTGAGAGGGTGAAGAAGAGTGAGGTGAGGAAAGGAAATATTTCTTGTTGAGATAACTGAGTAAAAATTAAAATCTGACTTTGAAGTGAACTTCAGTACTTGAACTTCCTAAGATTCTGGAGACCGTTCCTACATTCAGGTTTCAGCTTGCAAAGTGACCTGGGGCAAAAGCCACAACTTTTGTTTTAAGAAGTCAACACAGACAACAAGGGTTATATACTTATTCACTTATGTTACCCAGTGGCACTGTGAAGGATGTTTATTTATAGAGAAGGACTTAGGTAGAGTTGGCATATGCCATTGATGCTACAGGAATACTTTGCCATAGATCATGTGAAGATGCACCAATGTTGTGACTCTTTGGCAATGAAGTTATCAGTGCCATAGACACTCCTGTATTTTGAGGAGTAAGAAAGAAATAGACATTAAGCAGTGATAGCTGTTTTTTTTCAACATGGTGCAACTGCTTTCACTGTGCTTTCAGGGAGGTGGATGCACATTTAATGCTACAAACGCATTATTTACATTTTCAACCCAGCTCTCTGTAAATGAACTCTAAAACAATAATTATCAAGAAGCTCGGTATGGACTCCTCATAAAAATAATTTAAAATTATTCAAGAACAGAATGTTTTCTGAAAGATGAATGCTATGTAGCTGGGATACACACGTGATATAGCTAGGATGCTTAATTGATGATATCTAAATTAACACTGTAAAAAAAGCACCAAGAATGTCAATTTTAGAAACCCGCTATTTCAGTGGCAGAGCAGAATGGGAAGCAGTTCTAATCCTCTGTCTCCCAACTTTGTTTATCT
Organism: Todiramphus chloris collaris; assembly: GCA_025345505.1. Lineage (NCBI taxonomy): Eukaryota > Metazoa > Chordata > Aves > Coraciiformes > Alcedinidae > Todiramphus > Todiramphus chloris. Next base: position 23,410,088 of record JANVCC010010406.1, on the reverse strand, counting down.
CCAGCAAGTAACCAGGTTACAAGACCCCAATGAAACCTCGGGGAAAGAGAGGTGTTGTTAACAGCCTTTCTCTACCTTGCAATAGGGCAGACCAGCTGGACAGGCAGTGGGGTATTACCAAAGCAAATTACAGATAAGATTTGCAGGAGCATCTGGTGACTGAGCTGATGTGATTAGTGTTTCTTAATCAAATGGGCACTTTTACAAATCCCACTGTCTATGGGTAAAGACCCTGTCTCTGCAAACTTCTATAGCTAGATCAGTACAAAGGATGGCAATGCTTCAATATAACCTTATTACTAGGTGTGCTCAAGCCAAATTTCTAAAATTTCTTTCAGTGTTGCCCACTTATAAGCACTCTAAGACACTTCTATGTCTTGCTTGAAGCATCAGGAATTGAACTCTCTGGACATTAAGATAGGGATCATTTAGACTGTCCCAAAATGTTTCATTTTCTAACAGACACCTAATAGCATCTTAGATGCTGGCCGTCAGACTTTTATGCACTAGAGCTGTACTTCTGTGTGTTTGGTTCTTCTTCTTTCTATTTCTCAAACATTTTATCATCAGAGCTGTTACAAGAACAATGCTGAATTGCCTTGAAAATCAAATTGTATTCAGTTCACAGTAGGAGGACATAGAATGCAGTCATTTATTACTACAGTACATTATGGAATTTATCTGTTAGCATTGCTTACCAGATATAACTTTTATAAATTACTTAGAAGAAACAGAGTAATTTAAAAATAATTTAGTACTTTTCACTCAATAGTTTATGCTTTTTATCATTATATCTAACATTATTCTTACTGCAAGGTAGAAGTGAAAATTGTATGTCTCTGTTAATGCTGCTATGCAAGTTTGTTTTTATGTTTTATATATTTTCAGAATATTATATAGATCAAGTATATGTGACCAGTCATTATTATCCATGCTATTGATAAATTAACTGGAAAGATTAACAGACATTTCAAAAAGAACCAGAGAGAATGATTAGATAGAAGAACTAGTGTAGACATCCAGGCTCCTACAGACCTCCTGCAAGGGGAAAATTTTTAAGAAAAGCTTATTAAAATGAAGGATATATTGAAAAGAACAATTTTGAAAAGTTCCCCTATTTCCTTCATATGGGTACTGGCATATGAGAGGAAGAATTAAACCTACTGACTTAATTTATGATGTTTCTTTAGAGAAACATTTATGATTTCATCAAATCTTATATGAGGTTAAAGTTAAGTAATAAACCTTTTCTAGCAAGAAAGCCCTACTCGATCAGATGACGCCTTCATCTAGCCCACTATCCTGTATCTACAAGTGTTATAAATAGGTACTAGAGAAACCTAAAAATATGTCAAATGTCTATAATGCTTTTTCCTAACAGTTTCTCCGCTAGCAGCTATTGTTTGCTCATGGACTTCCCGCATTGTGTTTTCTGTGTGTTCTGTAACCCTTTATGGGCTTTTCTCCACAAAGTCAATTGATGATTTCATGCAAACTTTCAGCATTCTTAACATCCTTCTCCTTGCTGCAGGGGGAATCCATTCCTTCTGTTTGCTTTGACCGTGAAACATACTTTCCCATACTTGTTTATTATCTTGATAATACTTGTTTATTATCAAGAGAGGCAGTGAACAGTTAATTCCTGTGCATCCTCTTCATACCAGTCATAGTGTTCAGGATACATTCTTAATTAATTAATTAATTAATTAATCTTAATTAATCTTAATTAATCTTAATTAATTAATCTTAATTAATTTTTTTTTCCCAAAGATTTACCAAGTATTTGCTCATATAGGAATTATTTGTTACATTTTATTACCCTTTCTGCCCTACTCCAGTCCTTTTCCAGTTAGGTTTATCCTTTCTTCTGCAAGGAATCAGAACTATGCAACAAAGATGAACTGTAGATTGGTATTGTGGCAAGAGGACATTCACTGCTTTGGTATCCATTCCTTTCCTAATCATTTCTATTAAAAAATTGATTTGCTTTTCTTCACGACCACTGCTGAATACTGTGGTGATTTCACAGAACTATCTAGCATAAACTTCACTCCAATATAGTAAAGAATTTATAATACTGATTGTAAAGAGCTGCTATATAGGTTAATCAAAATAAGAGAGAACAGCAATACACCTATATGAAGTTCTATTTTATCTCAAATGTAGCTTAAGAAATCATAATGAAACACGTTACCACAGAAGGTTATAGATGCGCATACGTAACTGGAAAGAGAAGCTACAGGAAATATTTTACTGGCAAACTCTTTATCTTTCAAAGCAGTAAAGTTTTTTTTTTGGTTGGTTGTTTCTTTGGATCTTTTTTTTTTTTTTTTAAAGTGTATCATTATACCAAACTCCTCAAAATTAAGGAAAGAGAATAACCTTCACATTAAGACAGATTTCATTGCTCTCTAATAAGAAATCGTGAGGTTAAAATGCACACGTAGGAGTTTTGCACTGAATCTAATTTTTGTCTAAACTACTTGAGTTCTAAATTGCTCATTCTACCCCAGAAATGTATGACAGCTATAACATTGTCTGTTCTTTCATTAGAGTGAGGTAGCTTTGCTAGCCACTGCGTGGGTGCTGAGTTAATGAAGCAATAGAAATGAAATTGTATATAGCTGTATGAAAGTGCCTGAAGTAACGGGTGTTCCAGATGTTCCCCAAAACTAAACATTCAAATGGACCAATTACACGCCACTGATCACATTTCATCTCATCTTTCAATCCTACTGTTATTCACAAGTCCTCTTGAGCCCTCTACATAATTCAGTCACACAGGCACCCTTTGCTAGAATGCCTTAGTTGAAGTCCTGGTTTCACCACCCCCTAGCCTTCCTCCACACACCGTTTCGGAGAAATGGAACAAGAGAAGAGAGAGTTATAAGAGATGAGACAATGCTGTTGATCAGCTCTTTTGTCTCCCCCCTCTTTCCTGAGACAAACTCATTATTTTCTCTTGTGCAGAAAAAGGGAAGCTTCGCTTAGCTGAAGAATGGAATAATTCAGTCTGCCCACTGAAACACCCAGAAGACAAAACATCAGGGAATGATTCTTTAGGGCTGGGAAACATTCTTTTCCCTCTCTACACCCCTCTGTGCTTTTTCGTCATCTCCTGTCTTCCCTCCTCCCAGAGACTCCTTACATCTAGGTATCTCCATGGGTAGTTCTGCTTGAAATCACCTTCATTCACCAAATCAAGGCAAAACATGATGCTTCCTTCTCTGCATTGTCCTGTTGATAAATCCCCTCTTCTGTTTTTCTTGGCACAGCATGAGGGAGTAACATCTGGGCTCCTGTCAGAAGGAACAGCCACCTTATCTCCCTGCACAAACACTGTTAACAAATAGACACAGGATAAAAAAGTCCAAGGAGAAGCATCTCTCACCCTGGCAGCACATTCCAGTATAGCTGTGATCCTTTTATTTTCTGTGTCATAAGGGGAAATTTCTTAATTCTTTTTTTTTGCTGGTATTTTGGAATGATATGATTTTGAATTATGAACCCTTAATATTCAGACCTGATAATGTCAGTTGTCTGATATGGAATAAACTAAAAGCACTGTGCTTTCTTCTGCTGATAATCATACTGTCCAAGCTGCACGCTTTGGAATGAAACATATGATTATATAATATACATATTATATGATTTCTGATTATGTCACATTATTAAGCAGACAGGGTCAAGTGGAACATGCATTATTAAGTTAGAAAAAAGAGACAGTTTCGAATCACTTTGAAAGATTTAACAATACCGTTTAAATCATATTATCTCTTTGGACTAGTAATTTTACGTGGACTTTAGCTACAATCAAGAGAGCTCTGGAAGCAGGTATTCTTTTTATCAAGTCTCCATACCTGTAGCTTTCTACTGGCACAGAGGAAATTATAAACATTTCTGTTCTTTGTACATAGCCCAAGCTGATATATCAATATCTTATATGAGGCAGGGATAAAATACTATGGAACTATTTCAGGTTGACACTTATGTTTTTTCATTCTCCAGTGGAAATTTATTTATATGGTCTGCATTTTAAAGAGAAAAAAAAGCCAGGCCTGTAGGTTTGTTATGAGATATGCTGGACTAATGCAACATTTTTGGAGATACTAAAGGCTGTTAGACATAAAATGGGTCTGTCTCTCCAAGTTTCTTGTTCTTGTCTTAAAGCACAGCTGTGTAGAGTAACAGACCTTGATTGTAGAAGTAACGTGATGGAGATTTCTGCAAGGAAAGAAACTACAAAAATGCATTTCAGAAAATGCCAGAGCAAATCAAATGGCTAAATATTTAACACAGTAAGAAATGGTGTGATACAAAATTACATTAGAATCCCAAAGTGTAGACTGAAAAAAAACTTGCTCATATTAGATGATTCCCCCCAACAGGCACATCTTCTCTCCTTTTCTTTTTTCACTAATAATGTAAGTTCCATGAATGGTTTTCCAAATGTCTTTGTTAACAGCTTCATTAAGAGAACATTTGTGAAGATTATCTTTATTCATTATATAAAATTGCAAACTACTGTAAAATCAAGTGATTACCACTAAGATGGAGAGGGACAGAAGAATGTGGGAACAGTAATTATAGACGACTAGCTGACAAGACAGGGCATAGTAAGACTCCAAAGATAGCGTAGAGGACTTTCATCAACCACTTTTACTATGAAAGAAAAATGAGATAAAATTTTCAAGAACCACAAAACTTACTAATGTGGCTTCTTTTTTGTGGGACATACGGCATGATAAATCTGCCAACATGAAAGCAATTTTGTAGTTTCTTCACCTTTTATGTGCAGCCCCGGCTCAAAAAATAAAGTCTTTAGGTATATGAACAGACACCAGAGCTGGTCATGGGAATGAGACTGAAAACACACTGCTTGAATCACATTAAGACTCCAAAGAATTAAGACTCTAGCGCACAGCAGACATCCCCAGAGGGCTGAAATGACTACAACACTCATCAGGGACTTTCAGAGAAACCATTATCATGGGACAGCAATCACCAACAAACCATGGCTTACTCGAACTCACTGAACTTTGGCACTAACTTAATCCTGCTCTAGTCTGAAGAACAATATGGCCAAACCTACGGAATTTATCTTTACAGCACAGCTGCAAGGCATGTCCTCTGCTGTGATGAGGTAATGCCAACAGAGTTTATTCACTTTTGATTTTTGCGGATATCACACAAAGTCCTGTACAGACAGAGAACGGATGATCACTGCACACTTGAACCATGGAAATACACAACCAGAAGTGGTATTGGAAGGCATTTAGAGCATTAATCACATGAAAACATGGGAGTAAAATACGGGTTCCAGTCTGTAAACACACCATGACAGATGGAGAACTTGATTCACAGATTTTGATAAAACTTCTGCCGGGATCTCTAATCTATTCTAGTAATTATCTTTTTGTCAGATTCATCAGAGTGTGCTGGAAGGTAGGAGGGGTACCCACCTGGACCACTCTTACCAACTTTATTATACAAAACATTGATACTGAAGTGCACAGATCCTGTTTGTATTTAGCTATTTAACTTTCTATTCTATAACCTGTGTAGCTTAGTTTTCTTTTCCTGATACTTTATCCAGCAGATTTTAGTAGTTTCTGCCCTAGGAAACATCAAACAACAGAGAGATATGTTTTAGGCATGTGTCAAGTCCCATATATCATTTGGAGTCTGATAGACAAATTGTGGTGTTAGCAACAGTGCTTTCAACATCAGCTTGTTTATATAAGTTCTTGTGAAGAGATGATGGACATATTCTGAATGAAGTTACAACAATATTGGTCTCTAATATGCAATTCAAAGAGCATTCTAAAGAACAGCTCCAACTTTATTTTGTTTTTCTGTTTTTGCCGTTTGTTTTTGTGTTGCATTTTTTTGTTTTTTTCTTTCTTTGTTTTTTGTTTCAGCTGTAATTTTTTTATTATGTGATCTGTTGTGACCTCTGATTTCAGTGATATGTTGAACTGAAACCAAATGTACTGTTTTAGCTAACTCTTAAATATAGGGAAGAATTTAATGAATGATGCCAGTGACATACCACTTGAAACCAAATTGAGTGAAATGGTAGCAAGTCTTAATATTGATGTCAAATAGAGCTAAGGAAAACACTTCTCAGCAGATGAAATCAAAATGGATATTTTGACTTCGACTTACAGGTGCTCATACAGTGCTGTCATGGGGGAAGAGTGTGCAATTGTATAATGTTCCAAGCAGCATATTTTAAATGTCATAGTTCATCAGATATGAAATAGTTATACAGTGCCTCATAGAACTACAGGGATTTTGAACCTTTGTTTTTGGCTATGTTTCTTTCACAAATTTTTATAGCACTATGTAATTCAATATATTTTTTAAAAAGTTTCAAACATTATTTTGTGACCTACATTGCTGCATCAATGCAGAAATCAATCCTGCAAAAACTAGCAGCATATTTATAGTTTTCTGATCTTATTTAGCCCATAAGAATTCCATATCATGCATATCTGTCACAGTCAAGAGACAAGGCATTATTTTTTTTTATGCCAAGGAATTTTCATTATTTAATATTTTTGATGAAATCATAACTACACTTGAGAACTTGAAGATCTTTGTCAAACTACAATATTTTTCATCCAGGTTGTATGCTCCAGTGTTGATCATGGCTCTTTTACTTCCCTTGGCAATGAAACACTGCTTTTTTTCCTTCTTTCTGTCAACAGTCTATAGTGATTAACTTCAATTAAAAAATAAAGATCACTGTGACTCGTGCTATCAACTCTTCCCCCCCTTTCAGGTGAAAGCAGTCAGACTATCTAATCCATGAGTTCTGTAATATTCCAAAAAAGGGAAAATTTCACAAAGATAAACTTAAAAAGTGCATAATTCTATCAGTTAAATTTTGAACCCAATCGTAGATAAGCGCATGATGCAAAGTATTTGATGTTTGGTCCTAACTATGTGGCTTAAAAGGAAGTAAACACATAGTATAATTTAATAACAAAGAAACAGTCAGCTAATATGATGTTGTAAAGTTTCATGACTTTTCTTCATGTCAAAGTGGAAGGAAAAGAATGGCTTTGAGACAAAATTTCTTTTAAATCACAGCCTAAGAAAAGAAGAAAATCACAGGAAATATAAAGTAAGTAGTTGCTTCTAGTGTTACTTGTTTGATCTGAACAGAAACTCTTAATTTAAAGGACTGTTTAAAAAAAATCAGTTCATATCTTAGTCTCAGGGAGTTGGAACTTGGTGCAATCCACTGAATTCATCAAGCAAGAAATATGATATAAAAACTCAAGTAGGATTTTAATTTTAAATTCTTGTGTAATAATAACCTTAAAGGTTATCTATATCAGAATTATCAGAATCTTAAACTTAATGTGTATCAACATGTAATTATGACCTGCATTACATAAGCCAGAAAATATTTAACTGGATTTTCCATCATATTTTAATTAATGGATTTAGTTTGCTTGATGTTTGAAAGCTTTAATGAAAGGCCTTCTTTCAGCCTGTTCTGGCTTTGATTTAACAAGACTATTAACTCAGTCCTATGATTTTGTTTCTAATCCTTGAATTAATATTAGGATTACAACTTCATAGTGAATCTGGCTGGGCCTCATTAAATTTCAAATCCTGCAAATTCTTCTATGTGGGCAAGCCACAGTGTCATGACTTTGAAAAATTTGAAGGGCTGGAGCCTAGAAATGAGGAAAACATCTCCTGTGCTTTCACATTGCTACCATAACTCCTAGAGCTTTTAGCCACAACAGTTAGCTGATTCTGGGTACTTGTTTTATGTATGAGCTGCCAGAAAAGGTCTCAAGAAAACCCTGATACTGCTGTTGCATGCTTCCTTACATGCAGTAATACTTGCAACTGTATACACAGATGTATAATCATAACACACAACTAGGGGTGTGTGGACCTGCTTTGCACCAATCCGGAAATAAACAGCAAGCATGAATTCACTAGTTGAAGCCTTGGAAATACACCCTGACTCACAGGCAAAACATTGCAAACCTCTGTAATGAATAAATCCACTCTAGGATTGAGCCCCATATCCCTTTCTCCTTCCAAATTTGAAATGAATAGTTGTGATAAAGGCTGTTGATGGATGATATCCACCTTCAGAGGATTAAGAGTACAACTTTTGCACTGTTAAACGAAACAGCCTGGCAAGCCACTGTGAAGGAATCCGAACATGAAGACAGGAAGAAGAGAGCTTGTCTCTGCTTTTTGGTAGATCTTATCTCTGGTTTTTGTTCTCCAGTACCTAGCAGAATATTTTCATGTGAATAGACAACTGTGGAACAACTTTCTACAAAGTACTGAAATATTTTCTATAGTCCAGTCAACCCCTTTTCCTTCTCCCTCATAAAATGACTTTCTTTAAACAACTCCTGACCTCAGCTGCAAGCTATGGGTTAAAGGAAATACCAGTTGCTATGACTTGTCCTATTAGCTGGTCAGTCTGGGTAGTCACAGATGGCTCTTTTTACTGGGAAAGGTATACAAGAGAAAGTGGAGTTATGAACTAAGACATAGATTAGACCATGTACTATAAAACACTAACACTGCTGGATTGGGAAGTACAATTTCCAACCTGTCACCCCACAAAGACTAAGGTGGTTTAATCTTGCTGAGGTATCGGACATGACTGGCAAAATTGTCAGCCTTTTCATCCACTGATCACAAAGCCAGAGTTTGAGTCCCTAGACACAAAGTGAATGATGGAAACCTTGCTCACAGGCAATTCAATTGTTTCTTGGGGTATTGTTAATTTTTTTTTTTTCACTTTTGCCTGCTAAGAGACAGAAATCAGAACACAACCATTTCAAGATCCTTACTCCTTGTGATGAAAATACTTTGCAAAACAAGGTGGTACAGAGGATTCTGGAAGGACACACATACTGTGGCTAATTAGAGCTTCTGAGTTTAGTGCATACTCACAATACAGAGATGGAAAAAAAAAAAAAAGTTCAGGAGCTTAGTTTTATTACCTGCAAAGTTGTATGATGGCACCATTCACAAGGAGGGCATGTAAGCAGCTTTAAATTACTTTCTTGTTTTGACTTGACTTTTAAATAAGGAATTTAATGTAGGGTTTTTTAGAATATTCAGTTTTTAATATGATGGATATTAAAATCTAGTGATGGGGAAAAAAACAACCTCTAACACCTTTTACTTATAAAAGGTTTCAGTAATTTTTTTTTTTTTCCCTTGGGTTTAAATCTCCTGGAATTTGATTAGACAGCATATTCAGCTATCTGCCTCAGCAGGCCCCTCTATCAGGACTTGCTGATTGATATTTATGCATTGTTTCAGTGTGAGGCCTTGAAGGATTTCATTTAATACAGATTAGTACCTTTATTAAATAGCAGTTAATTGAAGCCTCTGAGCTCTGCTAAATACTGTTCAGTGAAGTGGATTAGTTGTTTTAATCTCTTATTCTCTCACACAAAAAAAATAACACTGAACAAAATAATTACTTTTTCCATTGGGCTACTGAGGGTAACATTACTTTAGTGTTTTTAGCTTATATTTTAAATGTCAGTTTTTACTTATAGAGGTGCCTATGGTTCAGCGAATCTAGAAACTTTTTAAAAAGAATAAATTAAGGCCACCATCAAGAATGCCTTACCAAACATATTACTAAAATCTGTCAGCTTTGTCTGATCAGAAAATAAAAAAAATCAACAGAAAACCTTTCTAACATTAGAACACATTTTAAATTGAATTGTTTTTCTAAGGGCTTCTGTAAATAATTTTTTATCTGACAACTCTATTCACAGTTGAACAGCAATATTAATAAGGATTATAAAAACTTAAGGAATAATCATGTACCTGCTGCTGTCAGTGACTCATTGAAGAATGTCACTGACTCATTGAAGACTACTTTAATAAAAGACTGTTTAGAAAATCTTAGATTCTAAATGAAGATGTCTTCCGCATTAGTTTCCACTGTTGACTTCTCAGGGATTGATAATTTAAAATTCAATTAAAAATAATAGATCATGTGAATTTTAATATACTGTCTGGTTTAGTCTGCGACTGATTTACACTGGAAATTTCTTTGTTTAAAGAAAAAACAATAGTAACTCACCAAAAGCAAGTGTATTTAAAACATCTGGAGAAACACCTCCACTGCCGTGAGAAAGATCGGATAACAAAATGGCTCCTGTTTTTGACCAGCTTAATTCTTGCTAAACTAAAAGGGACAGTGAGGAAAGGCTCAGTTCAGAGTCATAGACTCATAGTAAGATTGCAGTGGCGGCTGCACACAACAGATATAGTCTGTGCAACCATACTGGCTGCAGCTCAGTGGCATTCTGGTTAGGGTGAAAGCTGTTAATTTCCAGCTTGGAATGAAAATGAGTAAGTATACTTAATTTATTACTCTCGCAATTGTTAAACTCTGTTATGTTTCCCATATCCAGAATAATTCAAAATAAGTAACCTTGTCATGGCGAGGCAGGTTTAAGAGTGTGAGGTTCATCACTTACTCTAAGAACATAGTCTATATTCCATAAATGAGATAACTTCATACCATGTGTAACTAAAAATAATTGGAATAAAAGCTGTACTAGAAATTAATGACATTTTTCACTATTTTTATCCAGACAGTAGAGTAGGAAATAAACATTGTAGTAGCGATCCCTTAAGTGAATTTCAGAGGGAAAACCAGGAGGATCCAAATTTTAGTTTCATCTTTCGAAATAACATTAGGTGAGGATTGCATTTGGACAAACTTTACTTTTAGTTTCCGATAGGCAAAGCCACTGACATCAGTGTACAGCATGATTGGAAAGCAGAGCTGAAGTTGGTGCTGAACTTGTCTGATTTTATCCCAGTGCTGGAAATGCTAGCCTATAGCAGGCTGCAGTTAGTGAATTTACTGCTCTGTAATGGAGCTTCCTTGGGTCTCTCTAGGCAACACTCATACGTGAAACAGTGGAGTTAACAGCGCTAGTATGTCTGCTGCTTCATCTCCAGGAGAGGATCTGCAACAAGACATGTTACAACCAAAAATGAGTGTAGTGGTTCATGTTATCCAACCTGCTGAAAATCACAGATTCACAGCATGAATAAGGCTCAAATCAGCCTCAGGTACTCAAGAACTCTGCAGATGGGAGCAATAGGTCAAGCCTGAGTGGCTGCTGCTGTGCAGGGAAGTCTGATTTCTTAGCAACTTAAAGGACTGCACCATAACACAACAGGGAATGCCTCCCTTCATTTTCTCTTTTATGTTTCCTCAGTAATTTTATATCTTTTCAAAAGGAACAAAGGAAAAGATATAGAGAAATATTCTACTTCTGAGGTTTTAAAGTGCTCTTGGCACTTCTTAATTATGCACAGAGAAAACACAAGGACTCTTTCAAAGTATGGGAAGTTCACAGCTCCAAAGGCATCGACTTTTGCATTAGGATTGGCACCTCAGATCAGTAGCCCCAAACCAACAGTGACAGTAAGGAAAAGAGATCTGAGGGAGAAGGATAGCTACATAGTTTTTAGTCTGCCACTGCAGCTCTTGATGACATTGGGAGCTGGTTGTGGGGACAATACTGATGGAAGTGGCCCAAGTTTCTGCAGCAGCCTTGCCCCTGAGCCATCACCTGGACACACTTGGGAGCACCATCTTTCTGCCAAAGTGGTTGGCAAGTCAAGTTGTTATGGGGTAGTTTTCTCTTTAAGAGATTTTCTTGGGATCTAGACAATAGTTTACAGACTTCATAGTGGTTTGCTCCTTGGAAATTTCTCATCACTTCAACAAATCTGATACAGATCTCCTATTCTGTACATCCATGTTTGAAAAGAAATGCCAGAGAACTTACCACTGAATTACAGTAAGCATCTGCACTATGCAACATCTTACAAACCTCCTGTTATTCTTTACTCATACGCATGTTATAATAGTGAAAGATGTCCTAGCAAAGGAACTATGCAGGATTAGATTCAGACACCAGTGTCTTCACCAAGAAGACAAAGGCCAAAATCTGCGCAGTACTTGTGGATAATTCTGTGCTGTGGCTAAGTCCTTTACCAGAAGGAGGAAATCTAAAGGCTCCTCTACATGAATTCCCCATTGATTGACCCAACTGGCAGTATTTTGTGTTTGTTCATGCCTGAAAAAGGCTTAAGGCAGAATTAGAACCTTGCATCTATGAAAATCACACTGTAAGCCTCAAAAGCACAAGCTCTGCTTATGAAAAATGCTCATCTCTGGGTTATCCTGTTGTGAAGTCACTTAATCAAGACCAGAATTTTATGTTTCTCTTTTCACTAAATTGCCATTTTTAAGAGGCTGAATGCTGCCAGACAGTTTGTCCAAATGAAAAGTTTGTAAAATACCATCTAGTATGCTTTGGAAAATTAGTTCACAGTATTCTCTGTTTTAGACTTCCTTTTCTGAACAAATAGCTGGATTCTATGACAGAAACTTGGATTTCTTAAGTTTATATCATACAAACCACAGAGTTAAGATACCTCTAATAACTCCACAGTCATAGGACTTCAGTAAGCTTAAAATCTGGAAGCCACAGGCTCAGAGCAGAGCTGCTTTTTTCTCTAAATGTCTCTCTCAAATTATGGAAGAATGCGACTATTGCTGCCTTCTATACAGCAATGTTAACAGGATCTAGGTCACCTGGCTTGTTACATTACATTCATATGCAGACAGCTAGCTAGATAAAAGATATGAAAGCTATTTTTTTACAAGCAAAAGAACTTGCAAGGGGTAAATAACCACATCACAGAATAAAAAATGAAAGGATGTCACAGCATTTCAAAAATATCACAATAATTCTAAAGTTTCTGAATATTTCATTCAAGCTGTTATTACTCCATTTCCCCTACAGCTTTATCATTAGTTCCTCACACTTTAACTGTAACAGCCATTCAAGTGTTGTGAGAAAGTATAGAGAAACAGAGAGGAAAAGAGGATATTTTACAAAGAGATATGCCCAACAGACTTGTTATTCTGTAATGTAACATTTTCAATGAGAACAATTTGTTCTCATATCTTTTTGATGATCATGGAATCATAGAATGGTAGGGGTTGAAAGGGACCTCTGGAGATCATTGGGTCCAACCCCCCTGCCAACGCAGGAACACCTAGGGCAGGCCACATCATGTCTTGAAGTTTTTACCACAAAACATGTGTTGCAATATTAACATTTTAGGTAACAGAGCCGAAGACAGCAAAACAAGGGAAGGAGCCAGTACTGGCATTTTTTGAGACAACCATCAAGCAGATTTCCCCTGTGACAACAGCTTGAGAGTTAGTTCTGTTAATACAGAATAGGTGCTACTTAGGAGAGCTAAATGGAATGGTGACACTGTACACATATGTATGATGTAGAGAACGCCCTGTTTCCGATACCTGAAACACAGACAAATGAATAAATGTACCAGAGCGATGTTCCAGGGGAAAAATCTTTTGGCTCAAAGCACAAAAGAAGAGCATTCTCCAGAATATCTTTCTGCTAAGGTAGGATGAAGCTCATCTCTGGAAAACAAAGCAAACAAATACTGTATTTTCTTTTAAGGCGTTCCTCAGGAAATCCTGGATTACCAGTTCCCAACAACTCCACAGCTGCTTTTTTGTTGGGAATAATTCCATGTTGCAGAGGACAGTGAACATACTTCCATCCTCTCTTTGGCAGCTGGTTTCGAAAAAATTCTTTTTCCCAAGTGCCTCATTCCTTTCTCGATGCAAACAGAAAGTTACCAAATGCTGGCTACCTTTTGCTGTTGTTGTGAGCTTTGCCAAATGAGTCAGAGAAGACCTCTGAATGGTAATCTGGAAGATCATTTCTGGTTTTGTTAAGCAGTGTGCCAGTATTTTAGAAAAGTAACATCAGCTGTGAGTTTTTTAATAATTAATGGTGTGTCCCATGGTGTACTTTAAAGCAAGCTTTGTACAGATTTCTCTTTTGTTTTTACCCATAAATTCAATTTCTTTTTTACTGCAACAATGGAGAAAGAAGCCGAGTAGTATGATGGAGTTTTGTTTAATCTGAACCTTTTCAAAGGTGTCACGGTTTAGGGTCAGGGCAGCCCCTTAGACCTATAACAGATGCTCTCTGTTAACCTCCCTCCCTCCCCAGAGGGGAAAGAGAAAGGGAATAAGGGAGACAGACTGAGCCATTAGAAAAGGAAACTAGAACAATTTTAATGAAAATTAAATTAATAATTATAAAAATGGAATATATACAAATCTATACAAAACCAGTATGGAACCCAACCCCCCTGATGGTAATTCCATCACCGTCACCATTGATGCTGTGGAGCAGGCACCGGGGCAGTCCCAGACTGGGCCCCGCAGCAGCCGGGAGCTGTGTTCAGGAGCTGGATTCTGGTACCGGGTTCAGGAACACGCAGATCGGATCGAAGGCAGAATGGACAGAGGCCTCCTTGGGTGCTCCAAAAGGAACCGAAAGAGGACCCGAACCAAGCCAAGCAAAAGCTGGCAAGGCAGTCCAAGAGGGGAGAGAAGAGCCCAGAGACCCTTCGGGTCCCTCAGCTCTAAACCAAATATAGCCTATATGGGCTGGAATCCCTCGCTGGTCAGTTTAGAGTCACCTGTCCTGTCTGCTCCTCCCTGCAGGTGCAGCCTTTCACTTTCTGCACCCCCCAGTGTGGTACACAAGACCCAGCAGTGGCCTTGGTCTGCACACCAATCCTTGGTGGTAACTCTAAACATGAGTTGTTATCACTGCTAGAAGCAGGCACTGTCTGTGAGAACAGGCTGCTGACTTCAGACAGTGCAGTTAATTAGAAGAACTGAGCTGAAAAGTAAAATTACTGAACAGAATTGGTCCTGTTTTCACTCAAACCAGGACAAAAGGCAAGAAATGATTAAATGTACATGCCCTCGCTCCACAATTATAAATCAACACTCCTATCATTCATTTAACATTTATCACTTCCAAGTTTTATCTGTAATTGCACTTTACTTAAATTCAGCAACTTGCAGAGTTTTAAATACTTTGGTTGTGTAACTTAACCCTTCTCTGTGCAGATATAAACCTACCAATGTTCAGTACAAGACTTTGATACCAGTATGCCAGACTCTTAATACTAAGCATAGTCTACCTGATTCTCACAAAACCACAGAATCACTGGAGTTGGAAGGAGCCTCTAGAGATCATCCAGTCCGAACCCCCCAGCAGAGCAGGTTTGCCTTAGAGCACCAGGATTGCATCCAGGTGGATTTTGAATATCTCCAGAGAAGGAGACTCCACAACCTCTCTGGGCAGCCTGTTCCAGTGCTCTATTACCCTCAAAGTCAAGAAGTTTTTCCTCATATTTAGATGGAACCTCCTCTGTTAAGGCTTGTGCCTGTTATGTGCTCCTTAATGGAAATAAATGCAAAAAAGCAAACATGAAAGAAGCAAATATCAAAGATTCAAAGAACGTCTCTTACCCATACAAGTTTAGTTTTGTCATAACTGAATGGGATTTTAGCAGTATTTAAACAGTTAGGGATTTATTCCATTAGTAAAAATTGGAAAAAAAAAAAAATTCCACTGGAAAAAAAAAACCCCAAAAAGCTGTTCAGCTTTTTGAAAAGTGAAGAATATTGAATCTGATGTAAATTTAAAAATTTTGACCAGCTGCATTTGTCAATACAAGGTACATTGTTTCATCCTGAAATATTTTCTCAATATTCAGAAGGTGCATCTTGCATAGCTCTGTAAGGGTTGTCCTGGTTTGAGCTAGAATGGAACTATTTCTGTTCAGTGATTTTACCTTTCAGTTCAGTTCTTCTAACTAACTGCACTTTCTGAAGCTAATGACATATTTTTGCAGACAGTGTCTGCTTCTAGTAGTGATAACAGTCCATTTTTAGAGTAACTACCAAGGACTGGTGTGCAGAAAGGCTCTTGCTTCTACTTGCTCCTGCGCAGACCAAGGCCACTGCTAAATCTTGAGTTCCATGCAGGCATGCAGAAAGTAAAAGGCGACACCTGCAGTGAGGAACAGACAGGACAGGTGACTCTAAGCTGACCAATAAGGTATTCATTCCATTCCATTCCATTCCATTCCATTCCATTCCATTCATCATATTCAGTATACAGCTGAGGGATCACAAGGGTCAAGTTATCTTCTTCAGTGTCTGGCATCTGAGGAAGACTCCATCCATTCTGTCTTTGATCCCAATCTTTGTGTTCCTGAACCCAGTTCCAGAATTCAGCTCCTGAATCCAGTTCCTGTCTGCTGTTGAGTCCAGTCTGAGACTTCCCTGGTGCCTACTCCACAGCATCAGTGGTGACAATGATGTAATTGCATCAGGGGGGTTGGATTAAACATTGCTTTTGTATATATTCCAGTTTATTATTATTACTTTCACTAAAGCTGTTTTAGTTTTGTTTTCTAACCAATAAGTCTCTCTCCCGCTTTCTCTGTCTCTTTCCCTTTGGAAAGGGAGAGAGGTTAACAGAGAGTGTCTATTATAGATCTACAGGCTGGCATGGGCCCTAAGCCTTGACAAGGCTGCTGGTTTTTAATATAATTAGTTGATTGTGTCATCAGGGAGGGTATCTTGTTATCAGCCTAACAGCCTTAGAAACGGTGTTTAAAATTCACATGGGGTGTTCACAGAACCACAGAATCACTCAGGTTGGAAAAGACCCTTGGGATCATCATGTCCAACTATTACCCCTACTCTACAAGTTCACCCCTAGACCATATCCCCCAACACCACATGCAAGCGATGTTTAAACACATCCAGCGATGGAGACTCAACCACCACCCTGTGCAGCCCATGCCAATATTTCACTACCCTTTCTGTGAAGAATTTTTTCCTAATGTCTAGTCTAAACTTACCTTGTTTCAGTTTGAGGCCATTCTCTCTGGTTCTATCCCTAATTACCTGAGAGAAGAGACCAGCACCAGCCTCTCTACAATGTCCTTTCAGGGAGCTGTAGAGAGTGATGAGGTCTCCCCTCAGCCTCCTCTTCCTCAAATTAAACAGGCCCAGCTCCTTCAAACGATCCTCATATGATCTCTTCTCCAGTCCCTTGACCAGCTTCGTTGCCTCTGCACCTGCTCCAGCCCCTCGATATCTCTCTTGTACTGAGGTGCCCCAAACTGGACACAGCACTCAAGGTGAGGCCTCACCAGTGCTGAGTACAGGGGGACAATCCCCTCCCTACTTCTGCTGGTCACACTATTTCTAATACAGGCCAGGATGCCGTTGGCCTTCTTTGCCACCTGGGCACACTGCTGGCTCACATTCATTTGCCTGTCCATTATAACCCCCAGATCCCTCTCCACCAGACAGCTCTCCAGCCACACTGCCCCAGCCTGTAGCTTTGCATGGGGTTGCTGCGGCCCAAGTGCAGGACCTGGCACTTGGCCTCAC
>JANVCC010010406.1:23350609-23392626 GCA_025345505.1 Todiramphus chloris collaris | reverse complement strand
TCCTCATATGATCTCTTCTCCAGTCCCTTGACCAGCTTCGTTGCCTCTGCACCTGCTCCAGCCCCTCGATATCTCTCTTGTACTGAGGTGCCCCAAACTGGACACAGCACTCAAGGTGAGGCCTCACCAGTGCTGAGTACAGGGGGACAATCCCCTCCCTACTTCTGCTGGTCACACTATTTCTAATACAGGCCAGGATGCCGTTGGCCTTCTTTGCCACCTGGGCACACTGCTGGCTCACATTCATTTGCCTGTCCATTATAACCCCCAGATCCCTCTCCACCAGACAGCTCTCCAGCCACACTGCCCCAGCCTGTAGCTTTGCATGGGGTTGCTGCGGCCCAAGTGCAGGACCTGGCACTTGGCCTTGTTGAAACTCATACCATTAGCAGTGTCCCAGTGATCCTGTCTATCCCAGTCTCTCTGAAGAGCCTCTCTATCCTCACACAGATTGACTCACCTCCTTAACTCAGTGTCATCTGAGAATTTACTGACGGTAGACTCTATGTCCTCATCAAGATCATCAGTAAAGATGTTAAATAGAAACGGCCCCAGCACTGAGCCCTGAGGAACGCCACTTGTGACCTGCTGCCAGTTGGATTTAGTACCATTGGCCACTGCTCTCTGGGCCCGTCCGTCCAGCCAGTGCTTGATCCAGCAGATCGTATTCTCATCCAGGTCATGAGCAGCACAGAGAGGAGGAAGATCAGGGCTGTAACTATTATTTGCAGGTTTTGATACACATACAACTCCACATTACAGAGTTGAGTTGCTGTCAGAAATTAAAGGTAGCTATTTGTTCCCTAGCTATCTCAAGCATTTGCAGCCATTAATGTAGCTTTTTATTATTGTCCTTAGTGGAGCTCAACTACTGTTAACAGTAAAACAACATAAAATTTAATTAATTTTATAACTAAAAGGACTTTTCTTAAGACTTAGACCAATATGACCTTCACTGAAATCTCTGCAACTTTTTCAAGACTATAACTCTCAGCTTGAGAATCTCTATTTTAAGTAAATACCTATGGTTTTGAAGGACTTTATAATGTAACAGTATACTTTCAAGTGTCATGGAAGGTGATAAGTATATTTAATATGAAGTCTTCAGGGCATGTAGCATCTCCAAACATAGAAAAATCTACCTCTGACCCTTATTCATACTCTCAAATGTTTAGTAAAAGCCTGAGAAGGCTTTCCTAGTATGAAATCATTGCCAGAGCACTGCTTACATGGCAGTACACAATATGCTTGTGAATGTCATGAAATTTTGGGGGTTTGAATATTTATTGCATACATATTTAACCACAGGTGAGCCGTCTTTGTATGCCCAAAATACTGTCACAGATTTCAATGCACAAGATTCTACCATTTCTTGATTTCAGATGTATTTCAGTTTCTTTAAACTTTAACTTAAATATAAAACTCATGTTTAGTAATTAGCCATGACAGCTTCAGGCTATATGCCAAACAGCTAATATCCATTCTGTTGTACTAGTTATCCCTCTGTATAATGATTTGAACCTAAGCCTTATATGAAAAGCATAAAAAACCTTAGATATCAATTCACTGGTAATTAGAAAACATGAAGAGGTTTGTTACTGCTAACTCCAGTTTCCAAAACAAACACAGCTTTGCAATTAGCATCAATCAAAAGACTAAAAGCTATACTCAGTCTTCAATCATAGGTTTTCTTTTGTGACTAAATGTATAAAAGACTGGCACCTGGATCTAACCATAGTGAGTCAAATTCATTTTCAGTCTCTGTGGACTGAAGTGAGACACTTACATCAAAGGTCTACTTGATCCAAAATACACAAGACACAACTGTTTGTCCAGACAGGCTTAAATTCTTGTAAAATTAATTTTCTTTGTAACTAAATCTTCAATATAATTCCTGCTGTATTAAATATTTTTTGTCTAGTTACAACATGAATGATTTATGGAGCCTTTGTAAACAGCCTTTCAAGTAATCTTCTTGGGAAAAACAATACATACCAAAAAAACCCAAATGAAAACAAAAAAACAACCACCACCACCAAAAAACCTAAAACCAAACCAAAACAAAACACAAAACAAACCACCAAAAAAAAAGGGTGCTATCCATTTTATCCATTTATTCTAACTGCAGTCAGAAAGTAATGATCTATTTGAGTTTGTGGAAAGGGGGAAAACTGAAAGTTATTTTTAAACCTTCATTGTTAATTTAGCAATGGGATAAATATATTTTTACCCCGGGTCTCTATGTGTGTCAAGGCTGGCCCTGTGTTCCATAATTGCTGCGATCTCACTTCCAGGATGTGCAGTGAAACCCTTAGCACACTTCAAAAACATTGCCACAACAATCCAAAGGGAATGGTGGAAAACCCTGCAGGAGGGAAACTTGAATACCATGTGTTGGTAACAATTTCTGGAACAGAAATCACATTTGTTGGTTTAGGATGATGAAAAATAAAGGTGAATCCTCTGCTGAACCTGGTTCAGTATTTCAAGTAGCAAAATATTTGGGATGCTTTAGCTCTGAAGGTTTAGTTCATCTTATTATATGCGTATGTTTCTGCTACAGTTAACACATTCCAAATACACTACTGAGTAGCTTTCTGGAAATCACATCAGTATTCTTAAAATCAGTTTTCTTTCCCATATCTTTTTAAAAAGCAACACATAAAAAGCAGCCAACAACAACAACCACAAAAAGAGAAAAATAAAACTTGTCCAAAGCCTTCTTTCTGTAGTGATCCTTCAGAAAGCCATACACTTCTTGGAGGATCAGTATGTTGCAGTAGAATTTCTGCAGCTGATAGAGTTAATTCAACACACTGCTAGAGCTAAGAGAGAATAAGAAAGAGGTTTTTTTTTCCAGTTGTGCAGTGTGGTTTTTGTCCTATTTCTCACTTCTTGATTTCATGCCATGTGTAGGTGCATGGCATACCCTTGCGCTTCTGTGCTCTGTTGTGCCATGCCCAGCAGGGATCATGCACAGGGCTTGGAGCTCTCTCTTGCCACAGGACACCAAGTGAGATGGAGGGGGACTTGTCATCAAGCAGTGACCTGCTGGTCACAGGAGCCAAGCTGAGGGAGATTACCTCATGTGTTGCAAAAGGAAGGTATCTGATGACTTTGTGAAAATGGAGTAATACAATCTGACCTCATACTGTACACATTTGTCTAGCAAATCTGGTGAAATCACTATGCTTTCTCCACACCTGATATTTCTGCCCAGCTATGCTAATTTACATAAATGGTTTCAGTTGTCTTATACTGTGCATTAAGATGAATTCAATAGCATGTAAGAGTTTAATAGATACCAAGTCTCCACCAGTATCCTCCATGCTACAGTTATTTACTAAGTAAGCCACAGGCCACATTGATTTCTTTTACTACAAATGAACTGTACTGCAAATTTCTGAAAACGCTGACACTAATGCAATTACAGTGACAGGATTTGCTACTTCAAGATCTCCTCTGAAATCTTAACGAAGGCATCTCTTACAGGAAAAAAATCTGCTTAGTGATGCTTTTATAGAGTTAGGTGTAGAACAAATTCAGGAATGTATTGCAATCAACTCATCTCCATTTTATCATCTCATGGCCTCACTGCAGGTTTTGTAATGAAGTCCTGATATTTGCCTTATTTCAGCAATCTCACATACTGATAAAAAAGAAACAAGTCAGAATTTAAGCTGAGGAATGAAATACCAATTTTACTTAAAATTCACTGACAGCAGGATGCTTTAACTAATGTATGTAGTCTCAGTTTCAGGTTTGTCAAATTGTTGTGAGTGCAAAAACTCACTTTTGCTGCTTTTCTAGCTTCAGTGGAGATCTGTTACAGTTTACAACCGACACAATGACTAGTAGTATTGCCCAACATATAAACAGGAACATCTAACTTGAACTGCATCAGAAATAAGCACTAGGTAAATTAGGCAAATGGAGGAGATTATGTTGTAAACACTTTTACCTTTCACACTCATCTTCCTCTCACTGTGTCACAAGAGTATTTAAAATAAACACTGCCATAAATGAAGTAAATGATTGTGAGATACTGAAATTCTGTTAAAGAAAAAATATGGTGAAATGGGAAAATACAGCTAGGAACTGAAAACCTGTAATGAAGATATTAGATTTTCTTTTTAAAAGCTCTGAAATATAATAATTAATAGACACTGTGGAGTGCACTTCTAGAAAACCTAACTGGATTATGAAAGATAATTATCGATCAAACGGATGTATAACCAGCCTTGCAAAGAGAGTTTTGCTACTGTGCATGCAGATACAGGATGCCAGCAGCTTTTTTTTTAACCAAAACTATGATAGCTGAAAAGGAACAACTAGAATTTCTTAACATGGTGCTATTTTAAATGCTTAAGTGTCTCAGTGAATCAGTGATCTCTTTTTGATAAATGATTGTCTTTCCCAAGAGGCTATTGGAAATGGTGCAATCCAGATTTAACTTCTTGTCATAGTCAAAAGCAAGGACATTCTTGTCAATCACCCTGGACAGACCATAGCACTCAGGGACCTCCAGGGCACGGAAGTGAATTTTGATGATGTTACAGTCCAGCTCAAGTAACTGCATGTGGAGGGTGAATGTTTCTATGAACATTTCAGTTTCTGTAAACCTGCAGGTGATTATGGCAGTTATGTTTATTATTATGATTATTATAGGAGAAGATCTTAAAGAGCAAAACACAAATTAACAGTCACTCCAGAAGGCTTGTTTTAGGCATCTAAATAACAATCATTAAGCCAAACTGAAATCCAGACCCCTGAAGTCAATGTTTTTATTTTTACTGATACCTTTTTCACCTACTGCAATTTTCCCTTTAATTTCATCATAGTTAAGTGAAAATTACTTCTTTTTGTATGTCTCAAATATGTGGTTGCAAAACATCCGTTGGCTTATCCTTCTCATTCACTCTCAGTATCTTCACAGGCTTTTTCCTTGTGAAACACAGGCATTAAAAGGTTTCACATATTATAGGGCTTTCCACAAAGACACTCTAAGGGGACAAGTGATGCCAGCAATTGTGCAACCATGGGTTGCAAAATGTGAATGCTTCAATTGGTCTACTGGACTAGAAAGATGAGCCCATTTTTAGTAATGTCACTTCTAATACATGATGGCAGTAAAGAACAAACGAACAGCTTATTTCACACAGATATTTTCCAAGCCTTAAAGGATACCATTTGAACTGTTCTTTAGTTATCTCTGGTGCTGACTTGGTCTGTAAACCTGTAAATTGAAAACATGGGCAGCCTTCACCTGGCTGAGCTCTGCTTCTAGTCAGAGATCATGCTTTGATTCAACAGCTGGTGGGTTAGGTGGCTTCACTGAATACCTAATAGGCCAGAAAACAAAGCTTTAAATAATGACTGGCATAGAGGATGCTGGTACATCAGCAGTGGTGAGTAAGACTATATATTAAACCCAACTATCTGAGGCATATGAAGGAAGTACAGTGCTTCTCCTACAACACATACAAGAAAGTGATATGCCAAGTTACCAGGACTTCTTTAATCAACAGTGTTGCTACTCCCATTCTTGACCTCCCTTGGTCACATTCCAGGTTTTGGCTTTGCACACATGAAAATAAATAGCAAAAGGCTCTGTTTTTCTCAGAAAAAAAGAAGTAGCTTGTGCTCTTGTTGTTTCTCTTTTACATTCCTTTGGTGAGGGAGTTGTATGTCAAATAAATTTAAAATCCATGGTTGGAGCAGCTTGGTGTATAAGAACTTGTGCTCAGTATTTCAGTCAGAAGACAAGATTCGTGAACAATCTCTAAAGACTCTTATTAGGTCAGTCTAATTCTCTCCCATGTAAGGACAGTCTCTAGGTGAGGGCATTTCTAAACTGGATTTTCAGAAGAATATTTCTGTGCACTTTATGACTAACATGTTGGTTATTTTGCGACCTATTTTCTATCTTATTTTTAAGCAGTGAAAGGACATCTTTAAAATTACCCTTAAAGAACATTTATGTTCAGTGCTATTCAGCTGATTTTTTTCCATTAGTTCTACATAACATTTGTCCTGTCTCTTTTTTGTTCTGTAAAATTTAAAATAAATCAGACATAATGTGCTGTCTGTTCCATTACAGTGTATAAACAAAATGTTCAGAATTTCAAATTAGATTATTTGTACTGGATATTTACATTCATCCTTTGCTACTGCCCGTAATTTGTCTACATTTTAATAAATCTGGATGCTCTAACTATTTTCCTGGAGATATTTTTTCAGGCTCTCTGTTTATTTAGGAAGGGCAAGAGCTTAAAACTATTTTTGGTAGTCAGATTTATTTGATGCAATTCTGTAATACTCCTTATCCATCCCAGTTTGTCTTTAATTGCTTCCAGGCTTACAGTCTGACAAATCGTAAGTTTGCTCTGCTTTCGCTGGCAAGGTAACCCTTTCCATCTGCAGTATGTGACTGTTCCATTGTGCAGACAAAAACTAAACAGTGTATTTCCATGGGAAAATTACTGTGATGAAGTAGTTCTACTGTCTGTCACTAGGGATGGTGTTTCAGGTAGAGTTGGAGGGGTTCAGATAGATTAACTCCCTTCAGAAAAAAATACTTTAATTTGGGCAGCATAATTACAATCTTTCCCAATAAACAATAACAGGATCTAATCTCAGTACTCAAATAAGGCCTACAGTGATTCAGCATAATGCTGAACTAGATTCAGCCTTCAAGGCATATATACAACCCACTCAAACAAAGCACCCACAGGTGTGCCTGCAGGAGGTAGTCATACATTAGAGGGTAGAGCTGACCATTTGGTGTTCAACCCAATCAACTGATTAGAGTGTAACATACACAACCTCCAAACAAATCTGTTTTTTTAAGCCTCGTTATAGTTAGCTTCACTAACAAAAGGTGAGCTAAGGGAAGGGAGGTAAAAAAACCTAAATAAGTTTTATATGAACAAAAGTCAATATAGATTATCATAGCTCTTCTGCTTTACTTCATGGATTGCAATATACTTTTCTACTAAGTGAACACAGTAGACACTTCTGGCAATACAGCTACTGTTTTGTTAGGAGAAAAATACTGATGCTTTTTGACATGCAGAGGATAGTGGGCAATCCACTCCTGAAAATTCTTTTCTCCAACCTTTCTATGATGGCACAGATGAATTCGGAATCTTCATGCCTACCTAACATCAGTAGGAAGGCTGATGCTCATTTAGACACAGGGCACCACGATATGTGTGAGGATTTCTGTTATGCTGTAGGACAGAAGCACTGAATTAACAAAGATGATCAATTACAAAAAAATCTCCACATTCAAGAGGTTACTGTCACTTGTCTGTTAAGCAGAATTTATATGGACAAGTAATACTTGGTCTCTTAAGGGATATGCACAAAGATAGCTATTGGGTTTGATGCAATCCCGCCAACACACTACATGAAAAAGTACATATACTGCATAAAAGGTAGATAGATTTGTAAAGCCATCTTACTTTTGAAAATACATTCTAGAACTCATTACTTGAAGACTGTGATAAGATAGGGTATTTTTAAGGTAGCTTGAAGGCATTTAGTAAACACAAATTGTGGCATCATCACCTGTATTATGTTGTGTTGAATTATTGGCATACTCTGATTAGCCTACATCCATCACTGAAAATTTAGAATATGCACCTCAGTTCCAGTTTGTTTATAGTCTTGATAGAATTAGGCTGATACCCTGCTGTGCTTGAGGCCAGTTAGTTCCATTTTCTAAATTTAGATAATGAAAACAACACCCAGGTAGCTCTGCTCCCTCTGCTGCTGTCACTTATCTGGGAAGATAAACTGCCCTTCTCCTCTCAGCACCAGCTCCCTTTCCTACTTGGATGAAAGCATGTTTTCTATTGTTGCTTACCTGCTGCCCCCAGGCAGGGACCAGCCTGCCCTCAGCTCCAAACTTTGTCAATACTAGTCTGCCAGAATGCATACAGATGTTTTACCAGGAATTTCACCTGCAGTCAAGAGTCTCACCAGGAAGAGGTTTGGCCCACTCTTTAGACTGACTAGATGATGTGTCTTCGCTGTAGTTCTATGCTTTTTAGCAGGTTCCTGATCCAAAGAGTATGAAGGACTCTACATGGTCCTTTAAATGCAAAAGTAATTTCTTAGTTACCAGGAACCACTTAAGACACTTTTGTTCATCTTAGCAAAGGCAAAAATATTTGCATTTCTAGTAGTCTGAATTGCCACAAATGGTGTAATTCCTAACTCACTGTTAGCTTGAAACATAAGATTTAATGGCTACAATGACAAAGGCAAATACTGAATGGGGTTTTTTTTCCATCATTTTGATAATTCTCACCCCACTGTGGTTAAGCATAGTTGGATTTCTATTCTTTACTATAACTACTTTCTATCCTGAGATAAATACACATACAGCAAGAACTACAATATAAGCGTCACTTTTTACAAATAATAAATGACAGTAAACTTTCTCCAACTTCAACTAATTCCTAGAAGGTATTAAAATATATCTGGGTGACATATTTGACATAAGATGATGATAGTGGATTAGTAGACTATCTTCAAAGAAAAGCTTTTAATTTGTCAGAGAGAGAGAGGACCAAGAACTGATGCTATTAAAACAACACTCAAGATTTCTCACAGCATATATTAAAAAAAACCACCAGTGATACCACAAAAAAAAAAAAATCCAGTAGTTTGCTGAAAGAATTTTCTTACCTGTTCAGTAACAATTTCAGAATCTTCTTTTAGACCTTTTTATTCATGGGAAATTTACATTCCAATAGTAGTGTACTATTGCCCCTTTTGCACATAATTTCTGATTTGACAGTTGACAAACATTGTCAGGTCTGCAATCACTTTCACCCTGACAAATAATCTCCCTTAGTTTAACACCAGCAAAGTGCCCTCCTGTCACATCATAAGTTGATGTAGAAACTGAATAACTTCTATCAGACAAAAGTGTATAAAAGTAGAAGGAACAATTTCACCCACCCAGTCTTTAAGTTTTCTGTATCATTTTAGTATAGACTGGAATATCTTTCAAGACTAATTATTTTCTGAAAAAAAACCCAAACCCAAATGAAAAAAGCCATTATTTACACTCCAGATGTGGAAAATGTCATCAAATGTTAAGCTGTGGTTGTTTTTAGATATTTTTACCACCTGAAGTCAGGTTGTGTAGAACAACACATTGCCTGTCTTCTGTATGTCTTCTTTACTTATTTGCTTTATAAATCCTTTCTTATGGAAAAGTCAGAAAATTTTCACTTGAAACATCTTTAATTTCTTGAATTTGTTAATTAAGATAGCTAGGTTAAAATTAAGATCCCATCCTTCTCATTGTATATAAAATAGAACTGCCTTTTTTTGCCCTTACATGGAAGTTCATATACTTGATTCTTATTCCTTCTCTCCTTCCCTGTCAGTGTGCTTAGTGAAATGATAATGCTTCACCTTCCTTCCTTTGAACTTTACATCTGCAGATTCCATTTATATACGCATCTAAAACTGACATCATTTTTATATGCATCATAAATAACAGTTTAAGAAATCATCTAGTAAACCTTAGTGGCTTGAATCCATTCCATGCCTTCCTTACTTGGTCTCTACAATGATAAGAATCAGACAGAACAGTTTGCAAATAGCATTTGAAATTTGGGGTGATTAAAATAAGGTGTTTAATAATAATTTATTATCTCATCTACAATAATTTTCCTTTCTTTCTGAAACTGACACCCAAAATTTTAGAGATTCTGGAAGAAAAAAATTGTAAGATTTATTTTCCTTTAACTGTGTACCTCATACTATCAGTTTTCTCAGATGATTCTAAAAAACTGTAACTTTTCTTTTTTCAAATAATTCTTTAAATTATATAACACTCTAGTCATCATCAGAATCTGTAATGTAGTAGTGAAAGCAGAATGTCTATGACAATGGTTCAGTGATATGTGGTCCTACAGATACTATTTCCCATCTGAAATTAATGAATAATTTAAGAGTCAATGAAGCAGAAGAGTAATAAAAAATAAGAAAATTTTATAGCTCTTTTTAGACTGTATCAAAATTAAAGAAGCCTTGTCAAGGAATGAACATACAAGAAACAGTATTTCTGAAAAAGCGCATCTGCGCCACTTGATGCTTGTATAATAGTGCTGGGAACCAGTTTTGTTGACCAATTTCTTATGCTACACTGAGCAAACCAGCTTGTCTCCCTGTTTCCATTCAGTAAGCTGAATGGAAAGTATTACTTGAAAGACTTAGAGACAGGAAGCAAAGTGCCTAAAGTGTATGAATTTAGTTATGCAATATTAATTGAATTATTAATAATTTATGTTGCACTAACTCTAGGACCACTGTCTGAAATCAGAATCTAGTTGTTGCAGGCACTTCACATAGAAGTACAGGGACTCAGAGCTCAGACTAGTTTAGATAGTAAGTGGAAACACAAGCAAAGGTGGAGAGTGGGAGCACAAGGTTGCACGGCAGCACCAAAATGAGAATTAGAACTTGCTTTCCACTATTTCCACTAATACAAAAATGTCGTCTTGTAATCTGATTTCTTTGCTAACAGCCATAGCCTGTTTTAAGCCACAAATCTGTTTCCCAAAGATTCTTTTCAATGGATCTCAGCTCTCTCAAATTCTTCTGATTGCATCTTGCTTTCTTCTTGCCAGTCCCTGTATATTTGACAATTACTTTTTGCTACAGACATTCACCCCCTCAACAAACACTCACATCCATTCAAGCAGTTTGTTTCTAACTGATCCTCATTTATCTAGTGGTTTGGCCTTGGATTCCTACTAGCTCAGCTCTCTTATATTATAAAAGATCTTAAGTTAGACAAAGACCTGGGGTTACAGACAGTTATGAGGGACTTTTGGTATGATCCTTCTACCATCAGATGCTACACACTCTAGGGCATTTATTTTTGAGTAATGTGTTTTTTATTGCCCTCGGACATCTTCTTTCCTCATATGACCTATAGGACACAAAGGTTCTTTAAGTGATCTGAATTGTGTCTCACTTGTGTAATGCAAAGTAAAATTCATTGCTTTTCAACTGGTGAATCACTTCTTAGGTAGCATCAATAAAAACACAAACTTTGAAATGCAACAGAAGGACTATAAATATTGATAGAAAGGAGGGAGGGGTCAAAACCTTTCTTCAGAATAAGTGAAAAGGAAAAGTGTAATGGTCATCATCTTATATATGATCT
Organism: Todiramphus chloris collaris; assembly: GCA_025345505.1. NCBI lineage: Eukaryota > Metazoa > Chordata > Aves > Coraciiformes > Alcedinidae > Todiramphus > Todiramphus chloris. The sequence goes on along the minus strand of JANVCC010010406.1, from coordinate 23,381,429 downwards.
TTAATGATTTTAGGGAGATAAGGCCTCTATGGGTAATGTTATGAAATATGACAAAAAAATTCAGCAGCTTCAAAAAAACCCAAACATGACAGAAAGATTTTTCTGAAAGTTGAACTAAAAGATTCCACAAATCTTGTCCATGGAAAAATGTTGCCAATTATGCATCTCAAAAATTTTGTGGAGTCCACCATTTTCAAACAGAAACTTGAAGCTACCAAGGAAGGAGGAAAGGGGTAGTTAAAAGTCTGTCTGGTTAAATATTGTGACCAATACTATTTAACAACAGCAAAATGTGTAGACAATACGAAAATGGGAGGAAAGGTCTATACACTAGATGGCTGTGCTGCCATCCAGACAGACCTCAACAATCTGGAGAAATGAGCTGACACGAACATATGAAGTTCAGAAAAGGGAAGTGTAAAATCCTGTACCTGGGCAAGAATAACCCCAGGCACTAGCACAGGTTGGAGGACGACCCACTGGAAAGTAACTTTGCAGGAGGACTGGTAGACATCAAGTTGAACAAGAGCCAGCAATGTGCTGATATAGCTACAAAGGCTAAAGGAATCCTGGGCTGCATTATGAGAAGAGCTGCCAGCAGGTTGAGGGAGGTGATCCTGCCCTTCTGCACAGCACTGGTGAGGTCACATCTGGAGTCCTGTGTACAGTTCTGGTCTCCCTAGTACAAGAGACATGGACATAATGGAGTGAGTTCAGAGAAGGGCCAATAAGATGAAGGTACTGAAGCATCTCTTCTGTGAGGAAAGGCTGAGAAAGCTGGCACTGTTTAGCCTGCAGAAGAGAGCGTGATCTTATCAATGTATATAAAAACCTGAAGGGAGGGTGCAAAGAATACGGAGTCAGGTGGTGCCCTGTGGTGCTCATTGACAAGTCCAGAGGCACTGAGTAGTATATATTGTTTAAACATAGGAAAAAATGTTACTGGTTTTGAACAGCAGAACAGGTTGTTCAGAGAGATTATGGAATGTTCATCCTTGGAGATACTCAAATCCTGACTAGATATGGACTTTAGCAACCTGCTGCAGTTCACCCTGCTTGAGCAGTCAGGTTGGACTAGATGATGTCCAGAGTTCCGTTCCGTCCTTTCCTATTCTATAATTCCACAAAAAGCCAATGTTTTTTCCTTAATTTCTGTTCATTGGTACTCACTCTCCATTTCATCAGCCTGGCTCAGTTGCACAGCGTGTGTAGAGCATGCAGGCTTTGGGAGTAACTGTCACAGATCTGCCTAGGTATAACAGGTGATGTGATAATGGTGGGATATAGTTTGCAGAGTGGTGAGAGCTCTTCTGTGTCATCACAGAGAATGCTATCTCTAGTTAACAGAGCTTCTCATCTGTCAATGTGAAGAAAACTGTGTAGCACAGTAAAAACAGTTACAATTTAAAGAAGAGTCCAGGCCATGTTCTCATGTTCTTTCTCTTCCTTTTTTTTTTTTTTTTTTTAGCCCACAGATATTTTCAGGGATGTGCTGAGTATGCACAAGACATCTCAGTGTATCCTTTTCCAGAGGTCACAAATTGTATGTCATCACCTGTCTGGATACAGCAAGAAAGCATCCTGACATGATGGAGAAAGCTCTGCAAGACGAAACATCTCAGAATAAAGACCAGCCTATAAGGCTGTGGCACTCATTACAGCCTCAGAAATTTATCCACAGTGGATCTTGGTGATAGAAAACTGACAGGAGTGGCTGACACACCAGAAGGCTGTGCTGCCATTCAGTGAGACCTGGACAGGCTGGAGTGTTGGGTAGAGAGCAACCTAATGAAGTTCAACAAGGACAAGTGTACAGACCTGCACCTGGGGATGAATAACCCCATGCACTGGTACAGGCTGGGGGTTGGTCTGCTGGAAAGCAGCTTTGTGAATGACATGAAGGATTCCTGGTGGACAACAAGCAAACCATGAGCCAGAAATGTGCTCTTGTGGCCAAGAAGGCCAATGGTATCCTGGGGTGCATTATGAAGAGTGTGTCCAGCAGATCAAGGGAGGTTCTCTTCCTCCTCTACCCCTCTGCCCTAGTGAGACTACATCTGGAGTATTTAATCCAGTTCTGGTCTCCTCATTTCAAGAAGGACAGAGAAATACAAGAGAGAGTCCAGCAGAGGGCTACAAAGATGAGGGGACAGGAGCATCTCTCTTACAAAGAAAGGCTAGGATACCTGGATCAGTTTAGTCTCGAGAGGAGAAGACTGAGGGAGGATCTTTTCAGTGGTTATAAACATCTAAAGGGTGGGTGTCAAGAGGATAGCACTAGTCTTTTCATTGGTGCCCAGTGATAGGACAAGGGGCAATGACCACAAACTGGAACACATGAAGTTCCACCAAAAAATAAGGAAAAACTTCTTGACTTTGAGGGTGACAGAGTCCTAGAACAGGCTGCCCAGAGAGGCTGTGGGTCTCCTTCTCTGGAGATATTCAGATCCTGCCGGGATGCATTCTTGTGCAACCTGACCTAGGTGAAAACCCGCCTGAACAGGGGGGTTGGACTAGATGATCTCCAGAGGTCCCTTCCAACCCCTACAATTCTGTGGGTTTGTGATTTTGCAATCTTTTTAAGGAAAAAATGTTCTCTAGTTGATTGTGGTTAAAGGAGCAATACAGGGACAGTGCTTTGAATGAGGTACCAGCAGTGGTTGTCAGAAATGAAAGGTTACTCCGCCGTGAATCAGCTTAGGGGCATGTTGTTATCAAATGCCTGACAGCAAGCAGAGGTAAAAAGCAAGATTCAAACTCACAAACTCAGGTATTAATAGTCATGTAATCACTGAAACCAAAGTAACGTGTGAGCTGCAAAACTGAGCCTGACTGAACACTCAAGAACTATGCCATGCTAACTTTTGTGCTGGTTTAACTCCAGCACTCAGTTATCAGAAAACTAGCTTGGATGCATCAGCATGAGTTGAATCAGTCTTTTTGTTACAGCATGCAAATAAATAGAGTCAAGATATCTGAACCACAGGTCAGCAATTTTCATAAACTTTCTTTCAATGCTTACCAGGAATAAAGGCCAGCTCTAAGCCTGGGGTTTTAAAACAGAGAAATATATATAATTACATAAGGAACCTCAAAACTCCCCATTTGCTGTACTTTAACACTTTCTTTCAGATTGCCCTTAAAAAGTTGCTGCTTACTAGATGATTCCTTAAGAGACAACAGGGGGAAAAAAAAAAAGAGTTTTTGCTGGAGACCCTTTAAAGGAAGAGAAATAGAAGTATCAAACTACATGTGAAAAGGTCTGTACCATTACTCCCTTGCATTCTCTATATTGAAACTCCTGACATTTGAAGTCTCTCTGTTAGTAGTGAGTTCTTGTTTCTAGGTCACTGAACCTGGACAATGTGGAGGACTTGGATGTAGTCTGCAGTGTAGCAGGGCTCTGTACTCGAAACAATTATCTGAGTTTTCTTTGTTGCTTAAATGAGATCCTGCTCATCACTAGACTTTTTAAAATCTCAACACATTATTATGGTAGAGAATGACTGACAAGTTTGGTTGTGGGGATTACAGTCATTATATGTACATGACAAATCAGCAACGTTAAAAAAAAATAAATTAAAAAAATGAGGGGCGGGTAGGGAAGGGTAACCCAGAATCTAAATGAGAACTGGATTCTGATCAGTACTCTGCTCAGTGGCAGCCCTTCCCTTCTCTCTCAAATTACAGAATCTCATTTTACCCTTCATTATTTAAAATAATGAGTCCTGAACTTTCACAGGAGACCCATGAATGGAACTGCTCTTATCCACTTTTCCAAAGCGTAAGAACAATTTAGAGACTACATCAGGCAAAAATAAAACCCCATCAAATGTTCAGCTCTTGGTTTTGTGTTTCTAATAGCTATCAGCTTTTATCTCACTGCCAAAAAGATGTACCAGGAAATTGTAATACTCAGTTTTGAAGAAATGTAAGTCATTAATAATTCTATATTTTTAATCAAGGAGTGAAAAATTCCACTAAAGCAGAATTTAAATACTGAATTTCTATTTATTTTGCCAAGTACCTTCTACACCACTAAACAGCTGCATTACTATTACTATAAAAATTATCTGTGATAGAGCAGGGGAGATCCACTATGCTAAGCACCACACATTTTCACGTAAGTTTACCCTGATGAATTTATTATGGGTCAATTCCGAGTCATAGCATCCTTATTTTTCCTTTGTCTGAGTATTAAGAAAGCAGTATATCCCAGGGCAGACAGGAATGGAAATGCAATTTCTCCTTGACAATAGCTCTCTTCTACTTCATCGCCAAGACTGCAAAACACAGCCTCTTTCTGGAGTTGAAAAGCAAAATACAAACATTATAATAATATGATTTCAGTGCATTACCAATGGATGAGTAACAACATTGGTCCTTTGAGTTCATAAGCAAGAAAATTAGAGTATGACACATGGAAAAATAACTTTCCTGACATGTTAGCAATTTCAACAGAGACATCCTTTGGGACCCCATGATGCCAATGGAACAGTACCTTCATTAATTAATTTGATATTCTATCAATGCCAGATTTTATTTTAGCTTTCACTAAAAACCAGCAAGCCTCCAGCCTCTTTTAGTGTGGAGAATGGCTATAAAACACAATCTGATTATGAAGTTTAAAAACACATTATTTTTTTTATTATGAATTTGCCTTATTCAAGGCTAGCTTTACAAACAAAACCCCAATCAAACATTCTCTTCTTCTCAAAAGTCACTAATCAAACACATAAGACAGCAAAAGTTTCCTTATTATGATACATACACTGTGACATCAGCATTTAGTGAGTTTCTGAAGTAAATCCCCATATTACTTCCCTCTCTAGTCTGGCTGGTGGACCAGTTTCTGTAAGTATGAGTCAGATTCCTTTTGGAAAACTCTAAATGGGAAGACTTTTTCTCTGTGGTTTCCAAATGTGTACTGGGCCCAAGTGGGGATACAGGGCTGATGAGGGGGCAGTACCAGCATGAAGTCCTCCAGAACAGTGCATGTGCCAACTGAGAGTCTTTAAACCTTCCACTGCTACAACAAACAGGTGGCAGTGCTTTGTGTATGTATAACAAGCAAAACCGCACCAGTTATTTCATATATTCATCTATTTATTCTTATTTTATTGTATTGTTTGAATGGGTAGATCTCACTTGTTGCCATATTTCAGATGTGAGATGCACAGCATGTAATTTTTATTTTTAGTTCCAACAAAATTACTTACCAGAATCAAACACCTTCCCTTCACAACAGGCATCTCAAGTTACTTATATTGCTGCTGAGGACTGAATTATTTTATGGGGCACATGTACACAAAGTTCCTAGAGGTTTACAGCCATGTGTGTCCATAAGGAATCACATGTTTTTAGGAGAAAATCAATCCAAATGTTTCTCAAACACAAACATAAATACAAACGTCTCACACTTGAAATATATGTCAGAACATAATCAAGTATTTCGGTCCTGCATTGTAATGATCAGATGAAAATATTTGAGCCGTCTTGTAAGAAAAATCATTTATTATGGAACATATTTTAAATTTCAACTGTTGTATTTCCACAGCTAATAGGGCCAATAGTAATTTTTATTTTACATATTGTGTTGCAAATATTCATCAGCACTGCTTTCCTGAGCAATATATCTATTCTTACAGACACCAGAAATGGTTGATTAAAAGGAGAAGAAAACAAAATGGAACTGATATAAGATATTCACAAGTTACAATAAGGTAAAATTTAAAACTTGAAAAGAAACTGAAAAGCAAAATTGGAAAACACCAATGAAATTGAAATGAACAACTCTGTTTTCCCTTCGGTTTGAAATTATCCATACCCATGTCAGGATGCAGAGGTCCCTTACTGATCATGTAGCACAGTATGGATTTTAAAGTAAGAGGAATAATGTGTCTGAAAAGTAATGCCACATAAGGATGGCAACTGAAAAAAATACAGGAAGAACAACTCTGTAGATGTCTTGCTTCTGGAAAGCAGTCATGTCATTCATCAGTTACAAGCAAGTACTTTTCTCATTAAGAAAATATAATAAAAAATTCTTCACTAGCTGAATATTCTGAAAACGGACTCAGTAAGTTTACTAAGCAAAGTATATGTATCTGTGTACATAGTAAGCAAAGATAAGAGAAGTAGTTAGATAGAGAAGTTTCTAAATGTATTTTACCAAAACTGATCAAGTGACATCTTATACAAATAAATATTTTGACCCATCAAGTATTACCACTCTCACCCAAGCCCTTTTCAACTGCTGTTAAACTATGGCTTTAGAGTAGTGGGAGGACATTTTGGAAATTCAGTTGGCCACCTTAATATTAGGGTCCAAAGTTAGAATGGACAGTCTTTGATAGAACAAGTTTTACCTTTATTAATAGGATGATAATTAGATTAAATTAATTGTTTAATCAATACCAGCTGAATGGGATATGTAGCATATCAAGTTTGAATTTTTGCCTATTTTTTTTCTTATTAAGTTACTGGTGCCAAAGTTACTAAGCTGGGCTTATCACTTTGTCTGAGAAGGTAGAGTTAGAAAAACTTTGGGAGTTTAGATAAGGAGCCTATTGATGCGACACAAATTCTTCCCAGTGCTCCTTTTTTACAGCTCTCTGAGCAACAAAATGAAGTATTACTCCAATGCAAACAATTGAACAGTGCAAGCCATTTTAACCAGCGCCTTAAAAATACTAGGCTCTGAAGACAAAATACATGACAGTAACCATCTGCTGACATAGACATTAAATTAGCTATGTCATTCAGGCGAACTATTTTGGGATAATGCCGTAATGGTTCATGGACTTATTCTGGTAACATTTTCTGGTGAACTGTGAGAAGAAATCTCCACTTCTGCAGGTAATGGTACAAAAAGGAGACCTTGAATCTGGGTGACCTGAAGTGCATTCACCAAGGGATGAGGCACTGAAAGGCCCATGGCTTTCTCTGCCTCATTACCTCCTGTCTCTCAAGGAGGGATAGGGAAAGGATGTGAACAGGCATTGCTTACCACCGGAACCAGTATGTTCATAACTAGGGTTGATGCAAGCATGTGCTTTACTATGTTTATGGAAACAAAATATATTTCTCCCAGTCCAAAACAGAATAAAACCAAGATCTGGAACTTGCAAACTACTATGACTCTCCAAGTAAGCTGAACCATAAAGTCACCTTTGACAAAGAGGCTGTCTATTTCATATGTAAATATAAGGCATCAGCATGTATACAGAGTACCCCAAGGGACCCACCTCAACTATGGTTATTGTTCCATCTCTATGAAATACTTCCTGTTGTTTGTGACTTTCTGCACCACTGTATCTCTAGTTTTCATTGAGGCTCTCTTGGAAGACACTAGTATATTTTACCAAAGATCTTACTCTTTGCCATATACTGAAGGAGAATTTCTAACTTCAAATCAGTATTATTATTACACAAGGTTCCTAGAGGTTTACAGCCATGTGCGCCCATAAGGAATCACATGTTTTTAGGAGAAAATCAATCCAAATGTTTCTCAAACACAAAATAGATGGAACATTGTTTTCTTGCCCTACAATATACATATTTGGCCATCAGACTTGTAACTTCTATTGTTTGTCCACTTATATTGCTTTCTATACTAATTTTCTTGCCATGATCTTCTGCTTTGATATTATATTTAACAAAAAAGTTTACAGATGTAAAAGTCTTGAACTGTTTTAATTTCTGTTATCAAAGAGGCATAAAGATATTTTTCCCATTAAACTTGTAGCCTTGTGTTCCTCTTTGACAGTGACTTGCAGTGTTGTCTTCCTTACATGTACATTTATTTGAACTGATGCAGACAGAAAGCATTATGACTAACTGCAGATTAAGGGTGTCAGATCATGAGCAGCAAAAGCACTGCCTTTTCATACTTTTTAAGACCTTCAGTTTCCCTCAACAGCATTGAAATACCCAGCATTTTGTAATAAGCACATACTTCTCTCCACTCTGTTTCTTTGCATCCACTAACAACACTATTCATCAACCTAAAGTCCGCTTTCAGCACTTTTATAACTCCTGATTACCAAGTTATCTTGTTGAAAGGAATATTATGACACGTGTCATGACACATGAGAACAATGCCTAGAAATCCCTTTTGAAGCTCTGAGTAAACGAGATCCAAAGCTGCTCCCACGGAACTGAAGCTATCATTGTCTAATAAAAATCATGCCTTAGAGGCACCTTTAGAGCTATGCTACCCACCATCCACTGGTAATGGCTGTTGTCACTGTCCTGGCAGAGATGCTGTTGCAGGATGGCAGCTCCTGTTCTGTCAGAAGGCAGTGCCCATACCCAGACCTGCTCCACCATTCCTGACATTGCACTGCGTGCTCTCCTTTCTGGCTATAGCTATCTCATTTGTAGGAGAGGTAGCTAAGGCCACTGGCAAAGAACAAGGTAGCAACACCTGAGTGCAAGGGCTAAAAACGCCTCAATGCAGACCTTTTACTTGAGGTAGTTAGTGCTTTCATGTGGCATAGACAAAAAAAAAAGAAATCCGACAACCAAACAAATCCAAGAAAGAGACCCACAATGGTGGTATAAAACAACGAAAACTGGGATCCTGGAAACAGAAGCCACATCTTGATTTACGTTGTCCATTTCCTTCTAAATCTGTTTTTGATCTCAGAGCACAATGAATTACTGAACTGTCCTGGATGATTAATGTGAAATATTTTTAGTCTGTGTCTTAACCTACCCTGGTTTGCTACATAAACACCACTGAAGTGACCACGCTGCAGCAGAAATGGTCTTACGATTTCTCAATGAGAAATCATAATGAGATTCAGGACAACAATCTCTAATGAGATTCAGGATAAGAAAACAAAAAAGTTAAGACAAAATGATAGTGTTAATTGTAGACAGGCAACGAAAGTCTTGGGGACTTGAGGGAAGTGAGAATTTGCTATCCAAGACAGAAAGGGGCATTTGGAAAACCCTCCTCATATCCCAGTGTGCCCTCAGTATTTTTCAGTAGTGCTGCTATTGGACTACACTATAAAACTATGTGAAGGTCACTTGGACTTGCAGAACAGGATTGCCTCCCTGTTTATGCATGTGTCTTCATGATGGGATTTCACACTTTAAAACTGTTTGAGAAACAATAGCTCAAGGCTGCCAGGCAGAACTCCTTCTACGAATACAGATTTTACTTAAATTGTAGGAGTCAGCAGATGTTTACAGTCATAAACAAATTACCAAATATTTTGCAAATGTAATCTGACTATGATATATTTATAAAATACCTTGTGAAAACAGCAGTGTCAGATATCACTAGACATTTACCAGAACACTGTTCGTGAGCTGTCAAACACTAAAAAAGCACTAGAGAAAGAATAAAATATTGTTTTGGCATATGCACCTATCAAGACTAAAAAGAAGATGCAAATTCAATAGATTCTATCAGGGTCTTACAAATAATACACACTTTAAAAAAAAATTACATAGTCTCACACAGCAGTGAGAAAATAGCAAAGAAGCATTTATTTCTTGCTGACAGTAGCAGGAATTACAATGGAAGGAAAATCACCCTTAGCAAGGGCAAGGACATGCTACATCTTTCAACAGTGAGGGCAGGAAATTTCTAACAGTTTCTGCTGGTAGCATGACTTGAGCTCTCCCAACAAATCACAAGTACATTTTCATAAAAAAAAAAGAAGAAAATAAATAAAAAAATTTCTTCTTGAGGTAAATACAACCATTTATAAAATACTAGTTCAGATGATTGAGAACCCAGTCTTCAAAATAACTCTAGGGTGTTCATCACAGCTGAAAGTAATAGTTTTGAATTCCACCTACCCAAGAGCATTTGATATTATAAAGAAAAGGTACTCTGATTCAGAGTAGATTGTTCTTGTCACTCTCAATTTAGTTCATCAGCTACTTGTGATTGTAATGGATGCCTAAACTGCAGCACAAACTTTAGCTGCATCAAAATTGACATGTGGACGACACAAAAACCTTATTTGAGCTGTCTGAGAAAGTAAGAATGTGACAATTTAAAAAAAACCCCAAACAACAAACCCACAAATGTTTCAGTTTTTTTATGTTTTACATAAATTTTAAACCAAACTTTTCACTGCCTTTTCTCCTAAGACTTCCATGTTTTTTTTTCCTGCTTCTCTGGAGACCAAAGAATCTACAAAATGTTAAAGTATTGAAGCTTTTATGGAATGAAAATTACAAATTTTTCTTCTATTCTGATGATGGTTTTAAGTAGAGAAATTTACCCTAGGTGAAGAAAGGAAAATTCACGGAATCACAGAATCACAGAGTGTTAGGGGTTGGAAGGGACCCCTGAATATCATCGAGTCCAAACCCCTGCCAGAGCAGGACAAAACTAGAGCAGATCACACAGACATGCATCCAGAGAGGTCTTGAAAGTCTACAGAGAAGGAGACTCCACAACCTCTCTGGGGAGAGGTTGCTCTACAACTCTTATAGTAAAGAAGTTCTTCCTCATGCTGAGATGGAACTTCCTGTACTCTAGCTTGGATCCATTGCCCCTTGTCCTATCACAGTGCACAAGTGAAAAGACGATGTCCCTGCCTTCCTGATGTCCAGCCCTTATGTATTTACAGACATTAATTAGATCCCCTCGCAGTCTTCTCCTCTCCCAACCTCTCCAGGTCTCTCAGCCTTTCCTCATAAGGCAGGTGTTCCAGCCCCTTAATCATCCTCGTAGCCCTCTGCTGGACTCTCTCAAGTAGATCTCTGTCTCTCTTGACCTGGCGAACCCAGAACTGGATGCAATACTCCAGGTGAGGTCTCACTAGGGCAGAGTAAAAGGGGAGGAGAATCTGCCTTGATCTGCTGGACACAGTCTTCTTAATGCACCCCAGGATACCATTGGCCTTCTTGGCCACAAGGGATCATTGTTGGCCCATGGCTATCAGGACTCCAAGGTCCTTTTCCATGGAGCAAGTCTCTAGCAGATTGCCTCCTAACCTGTACTGGTACATTTTATTGTTCCTTCCCAGGTGTGTGACTCTGCACTTGCTCTTGTTAAACCTCATCAGGTTCCTCTAGAAGGACAGTTTAAAAACAAATTAAAATAAAAGCAACAACAAAAACACTCACAAAACCCCCCACAACAAAACAAAAAATACCAAACCACAAAGAACAACAACATCATCAACAACAACAACAACTTAAAAACCCAGGAAATGGTATGCTAGAGGAGCTTCCCAAATGCTGTAGATGATCAAAGAAAATACGACTGTGTATGTCAGAATCCAATGGAATTCCTAATAATAGCAACATACAATATGCCCTACATCTAAGCCTATTATTTCAGACTCTGATAAAAGAATCCTTAATGTTTTAATATGACTGAAACACAGCAGATGTTTTTCAGAGATGTCCAGTAATCAAGTTAGATTCAAAGTAGAGGTGCTTCTGCTTATGCAGACAGAAGACAGGTTAATTTTTCTACTTCATCAATTTAATTTTTGAACAGTTTTACAGATTTTACCAATCAGTTGTGAGGCCATGGTTGAACCATACGAGATATTCACCACCAGCACCATGTTAAGATAGTTGCTTATACTGCAAAGCTATTCTTTACCACATTTCATGGTCCAGCACCCTCTGTTATGTTATTTTAAAGCAGCTTTGTTGCTAAAACTTCTCTATTATTGCAGAAGGATTTCTATGGTTATTTTTCTAGGGAGACACAACTCACAACCCAGGCTAAGTGCTGTTGATTTTCTGTATCTACCATATCATCTGAACACTAAATGGAAGAACTAGAACAATTCAAGACAATGTGATTCTTTTTTAGGATTTCAGTAGACTTCACATGAAGCATAAGAAGAAGAACCAGTTTAAGCTTTGTAAAATATTTTTGAAAACATGTATTTTCCTTTCCTCAGGTGAAGTCTTGCTCAGAGCACAGCAAATATATACGGCAGTTTGTATTTCTTAAGCTTCAATTTGGACATTGTTTTTGCTTATTGAGGTAGGACAGCAGAAGATAAAAGCCTGAGAAAAGAATTCTACTCTTTTCATACAGGGACATCTAACCTGGATTACTTTAAAATTGTATTTTGCTTTCTTTCAGTATGATCATCCTGTTTTGCCAGTTTTTCAGTACACAGCTCCATCATCCATACAATTTTTATTAACTCAGCTAAAAAGAAAGTTGAGACCATTTAATGCTGTCATTCTGAAATACGCAATTCTCATTTTCTACTGTATTTACTTCCTATCCACACTCATAGAACAATTTTCATTTCTATTTTTTCAAAAGTTTTAGTGCTTTTTTTGCCTGTTATCCTTGAAGTAACAGAATTTATTCATTTATGTCTGCCTATATAGCAGCTCAGGAGGTGTTTTTGTTACACATGGCCTGAGAAAACATTGTTAGCTTTTTACTAACTGAATCGCTACCTACATTATAAAGCAAGCAATGAAAAGATTCAGTTCTGTAAGGCACTTAACACATTCAGCTCTCACCTCAGTGACATCTGTGGAGATGAAACTCAGTACCAAGCCCAGAAGCTGTATAATTTTGATGTGCTATTGCACATCTAAATATGTGCTAGTACATACTGGTGACAGTAGATTTTCTGGAGGAATCTTCTGATAAACACATTCCAGTTTTAGACACTATTTGACCTAAAAGGAAATTCACCTCTACCTTAACAAAACACAGCTGTTACAAAAAGTACTCTTAAACGTAAGTTTCAGATGTTAAAAATAGAAAGGCGACTTGCCACATAATTGTACAAAAAGGGAAGCACTGGTTTATAAGTTGGTGAATTTTAAATAACTGTTAAATCTTTTGCCAACAAAACGAAGTCTTTGCATTACATAAGCTTGGCTGTGTCTGGTTTGTGAGGTACCTGAAAAATCATTCATTTTGGGGTTGGTTTTGTTTTAGTTTTTTATGCACTGCATTTCTTCTGCATCTGCCTTGCTCCCAGTACATTTTCCTAAATAGTAACAAGACTACTTGCAGTTAAGTCAAACTGTCAGTATTGATTTCGATGTCAGCAGAGATTCCAGTGCAAAAATTAATCTGGTCAAAACCAGAATACGTTATTGAAGGGTGAGTGATCACTTTACAAGGTATTAACCTTCTAATACTTACAACTAAGATATCTGCATGCCGGCGGTACAACCAGAGTATAACACATGGTTATAGTTTTTCCTTGCTCATTTTTTAAGCTAGAAATATTTTTCTGTAGAGTAATAAGATACATAATTTACAAAAAAACAAACCGGCAGAACAAGACATAGAAAGCCATTGGAACTGCATGACACATTCAAAGGCATTCAAAAACTCGATTATATATTCATGATCATTCATTTATGGTTGTTATCTGGTAATTAAAGCAGTTATTATAACAGAAAATTTTGAGATTTTAAACAGTGAAATGAAGCAACATACTTGATGAGTAGAAATGAGCTTGCTTCTTACCAACAGTTACTTCTGGATAAGGACCTGTAGTTTAGCCATGCTATTCTGGGCTATGGTAAAATAATGGCATCGTTGGATTTACTCTAATTCAAATATAATCTGTAAGCCATAGGCTTTTCTGCATACTTGCAACAGGAAGCCTTCAATTTATTACCTAATCATAGTCTGTCCTTGCCAGAAATTTTAAGAAACAGACATTCTGCAGTTCTGTCACCCCAAAAGAATAATCCCAGCCCGACATGTAGGAGAGACATCCAAGAGCATTGCACTCTCTCCCTTGATGCTTCATTTCAGACAATACACTGCATTTCTTTCAGAAGGCATAAAAATTGCTGTGCTCTGAGGGTATTATGGTAAGTAAGAACACAATTTTACAGCATTAAAGGGTGTTGAATGACCCTGCTTATCATAGCTGGACTAGTCTCTTGCATCCTGAACGTAGTGAAACATATTAAGCTTGTTGTTTAGACAGTTCTATGCAACAACTTGGCAATTTTTTTACTGATGCATCATTTTCAACCTATGCCCCTATCTGTCCCGTATTTAACCTCTTACATAGCTGCTCTGTTCCTGAGGAAGACTCTAAGCAGTTGAAGAGTGCTACAGTATGACATAATTTATTTCTGGAAAGCAAAAAATTCTGTGTTTACATCCTGACAACTGTTACAGCTCTCCATTTTCTCTCAGTATTCTCTCCTTGCAAACTAACCAGCACAAAAAAATTGCCTGCTCCATCACTTAGATATCTATGACATGTTTCTCTGTTGAAGTGATATATTTGTTGGCTTTAGTATTCTTCTACAGATCCAGATTTATAAGCAGTTTTCAAAATTTGCACAGAAATATTACTGCACAAAAAATTTTACAGAATTTTTTATGCTTATACATTAAGGCCTGATTTTCAGCTTTGCTTTACTGACTACACACAGACTGCATCCAATAAGCTAATTCCTAGGGCACCTGCAATAACAAAACTTAATATAAATATTATCAATTCAAAATTTAAAATTTTACTTCCATATGAATGACAAACTCTATCAGGTACAAACATAAACTGAGCACCATGCTAATCAATATTTTAATAATACTTGAGACACACAAAAATGCATTTGGGAAAACAAAATAATTTAGCAGTAGTATACTGGGTTTGTGTGTCCAGGTCTTGGTAGCAGGGGGAATGCTAGAAAGCAGGAAGATGCTGAGAAGCTTCCCCAGTGTCTAGTAGAGCCAGTGCCAGCTGGCTCCAAGATGGACCCACTTCTGGCCAAGGCTGAGCCCATCAGCAATGGTGGTAGCACCTCTGTGGTAACCTATTTAACAAGGGGGAAAAAAACCTACTGTGCAACAGCAGCTGGAAGAGTGAGAATATGTGAGAGAAACACCTCTGCAGACACCAAAGTCAGTGAAAAAGGAGGAAGAGGTGTTCCAGGCGCTGGAGTACAGACCCTCCTGCAGCCCATAGTGAAGATCGTGGTGAAGCAGGTTGTTCCCCTGCTTCCCAGGGCACTCCACAGTGGAGCAGATACCTACCTGCAGCCTGTGGAGGTTAATAGCGGAGAGGATATGAACCTGCAGCCCGTGAAGGACTCCAGGCCAGAGCAGGTGGATGCACCCAAAGGAGGCTGTGACCACATGGAGAGCCTCTGATGGACAAGGCTCCTGGTAGGACCTGTGACATTGTGGAGAGGGAAGCCCATACTGGAACAAGTTTGCTGGCAGGACTTGTGACCCCATGAAGGGCCCAGTTTGGAGCAGTCTATTCCTGAAGGTACCCCATGGAAAGGACACACACTGGAGCAGTTCATGAAGAGTTGAAGCATGTGGGAAGGACTCATGTTGGGAGAAGTTTGTGAAGGAATGTCTCCTGTAGGAGGGATCCAACAATGAAGCAGGGGAAGACAATGAGGAGGAAGGAGTGGCTGTGACAATGTGTGATGAATTGACCACCCCCCCTGTTTTGTGTCCCCCTGCACTGTTGTGGGAGAGAAGGTAGAGAATTCAGGAGTGAGATTGATCCCAGGAAGAAGGGAGGGGTAGGGGGAAGATGTTTTAAGATTTGATTGTATTTCTTACTACCATACTCTGGTATGACTGATAATAAATTAAATTAATTTCCCTGAGTTTGTCCATGTCAGTAATTGCTGAGTGATGTCCCCCTGTTCTTATTTAGACCCATGACCCTTTCATTGCATTTTCTCTCCCCTGTCCAGCTGAGGAGTTAGAGTGAGAAAGCAGTTTGATCACTTGGCATACAGCCCAGGTCAACCCACCACAAGTACATTTGTGTAAATACATTTTTTTTTTTTTTTACTGAAGAGGTATTTCAGAATTTATTCTGACAGAATCATAACATGAAGATGTTAGGATAGGGATAGAGATAAAATTCTTTGTATAGAAGATGTATACAAATAGGAAAGAAGTTTTCTTACAACCAGGTGGAAACCCTTTGGCAGAATGCGGAACTTGATCTGCATACACGCTATTAAGAGAGATGGTACCCACAGCACCTGATGAACCAACCAGTTAAGAATGAGAGTTGCTCTGTCACATTAGTTCCAGATGTGTGGTTTTGTATTTTATGGGGCAGAAGCTTTTCTAGATTAGGAAAGTGAAACAGCAGTTCTGCCTGAAGTACAGGGTAGTGGAAGGTGCTTCCATTCAAAGGATAAATAATGCAGTTATTCCTTTGCATACCCCATGTTACAGCTTCCACTGCTTGTACCACAGATGGAGTTACAAAGAAAGAGTAAAATGCCTATGAAATTTCTCAGTGACTAATAACATATGTGTGACACCTGTATTATGGATCCCCCTCCACGTGAAAGTATAGTGCAGGAGAAATAAGCAGATCAGTATTTCTGAGAAAGAAGCACAGGCTGTTGTAACAGTGATTTGCCAGAAAGTGTGTGGTTTTGTGTGGAAAAACTTGCAAAATTTGAAAGAAATGTGTTTGGTTTTTTTTCTGGACAAACAAGACTGCAGAAATAAAATTATCTAAAACATGCACATAAGTAACTGTATTTTCCAAATAACTTTAGAACAAGATTAACTTCTTCAATAAGGATCTACAGGATAAAGATGGAACTCTCCTTAGAAGACAGAATTACCTTATAAAGGAGCATTTTGAGAAAAAGGAGTTGTATCTGAGGAAATATTACCTCACCAAGTACTCTTGCATTTGCAGATATATGCAATTTATCATAATTGCTATTGTAACCAGATGACAGAAACACAGACTGGAACCTAAAACCCTGCTATGCTGCTAATAAGTCTGAGGCAAGACCGCAAAACCAATTGCAGTAGACAGGTTCATATACTTCTGCGTAATATAATGTAAAAATACTTATATTTAAAATACAATATCCGAAGAGTAATAACTTCAGTTTTGAATTTTCCATTTTCCTTGAATTTTCACCGAAGTGAAAAGAGTATAAGCAGAGTATATTCTGGACACTCATATCTGCTTTGTCTTTTGGTGTAACAGAGATTGCACCTAACAAAACCTGAGAGCATTATACTTTACTGATCCACTAGTTATCCATGATTTTCAGTACTAGTTAATCAATAATTAATGAATTAGCTTATTCCCTGGTTAGCTTAGTGCTACAATAATTTTGAATTAGCATATTATAAATTAATTCTGTAATTAAGAAAATTTTCAATTCACTATATATGACCCTATGATGATTTTATATATGTTAAAAAAAACAAAACACATATACTTAAAAACTCTGGTGAAATAAAAACAGACCACAAAATAATTAATACAATCAACACATTCTTCATGGAAGAAAGTGCTTTAAGTAGGAATGTAGGTTTTAAGAAGGAATGCTTAAGTAAAGCCTGTCCAAAAACAATGAAAAAGCAAGAGGTGGTGTTAGATCCCAAGAAAAACAGATATTGAGGGAATATTCTATATACTGTTTTTTCAGCAACGTTTGAGCCTGATCATGATACTTACTTAAAAAGGGAAATGTAGGATGTAGATGAATTTGGTGAATTATATTCCCAACCTTTCAAGAAGGACTGCTAACCACTAGCATGGTTAGGAGTAGGGTTTTCCCATCCTGTCCAGTAGACACAACTCCTCCCTGTATATGCAAACATTTGCTGATGTAGAGAATGAAAATCCAGTGCCACTAATGCCCAGAGAGTACTTTCACCAGCAGTCCAGTATATTTCCTTTTCTCTTAGTATTTCGGACATTGTTAGTCATGGGTGTAGAGCTGGACTAAAAATTATGAAAAAAATCCTCCACCTTTATCCCTCAACTAAAATACATTAAAGAGGAAATATGTTTATTTCTCTGGTATAAAATTTGACCTGCTGAAACAGAAAATGATAATCAAAACGCCTTTCTGAAACTTTTGTCAATTTTCAAGGGAGATAGTAATAGGAAACCAGAATTACACTTCTGACTCCATGAAGCACTTAGTTATTTAGACCAAACTAAACTAATGTTGACTTCTGTTTCACATGTCCTGAATAATCTAATGAGCAGACAGGCAAGAAGGGTGGTCTCAGCCTCTACTTTGCTTTGCCTTTCTATTGCCAGCAATGCCATAGTTTATCTCAAGTCTGAGTAATTTCCTTGACAAAAAAAGTTTTAGTTCTATTCTGCTCAGAAAAATAGTAATAAAATTAAGTGATGTTCAATGTAACCTTTTTTTAGAATAATTTTTGATGAAATTAATAATGCTTTCATTTGAGTTAATTAAATATCATCAACTTAATACAATGCAACATGCAAAGCAAATACAATGCAGTATGCTTTTAAATATAGACTTTTTAACACCTGTGTATTCAGTAGAAGATCTCTATGAAGTGTTTTTCATGAAAAATATTTAAACATGAAATTATTGAATAGCCCTTAGACAAATAACTATCTCTTAAACTTAGAGAAAAAAGTAAATTTGTAAGGAAATCACCACTTTTGATATTTTCTTTGTAGTGATCCCTTTGATATGCTTTTATTTTTCTCCATGATTTATTTTTGTTCATAACTTTCCTATTTTCCTTTTATAGAAGGCAGTCTATTTTGCTGAAGTCATGCCACTTCCCCCAGGCTTTCCTAAAAGGATGTTTATTACTAGGAAACCTAAATAGTTAATGAACATTTTTCATCAATATTATACATACTAAATCGTTTCCATACTGTTTGGGATGTGATAAAATGTGTCTAACTTCTACACACAAAATACTTTATTTACAATTAAGTATTAAATATACATAATTACCAGCTGCTTCAGATGCTCTAAATAAATGTCTTTTGAATCAAGATTAAAGGCTTGCTGTAAAAGCACCAACAATTCCTTATCTTCAGTGAGCTATGATCTATTACATTTATTTCTAAGTGCATCCCACTTATATCTGCACTATATTAATAAATGCCTGTGATAGCAGCTCTCTTTTCAAACTTTGCTGCATTGATTTTTCCTGGGTATATTGTCAATAGCAGTCTTAAATATATTCATTAGTAATCCCCAAATGCTAATCAACTGATGTGTCCTAATATTGACTTATTTGTCAGTTCTTTGGAGGCTTGATATTTTTTAGCAATTTTTAGTTCATATAGTATTCAAATAATTGAAACTTTTTTTCTGTATCATCGATTATAGTTTTACAAAGTGCTCTTGTGCAGTAAACTATCCTAGCAATTTTAAATGGACTTTTAAAGTTCATACTCAGATCCATACCTACCATGTTAGAGCATTTGGGATAATTCCTTTTAGTAAAAAAATAAATTTTCCTTACTTTTGATGTCAGCATTGTTTAAGACAATATACTGCAGTTTTGTATGCTGTTTTGTCTGTGGTTTTAATAGCTGAAGCTAATGAAAAGGAAAGTGTAGATATGCAGTTTGCTAGAAAGACAAAAGACATATGCTGTATAATATGCTAACCTGAGCAGGTTGAGGGGTAAGGGGGAAGGACCCAAAGCTTGCAAACTATAGGAAGAAAGGCATCAGAGTGGTCTACATATTGTATGTCCATGTCCATCTCTCTTTGGGCCACAAGAGGGACCTGCCTATTTAGAGTAATACTGATCTTAAAATACTGGAAGCAGTGCAAACTCTGCTGAAGATCTGGAATCCAATTTCCTGCTCTCCTCTTTCCTCAGCCAACTTCTAGGTTTGTCTTTGTCGGTTTCTTCTTCCTCTTTGAAACACCTTGAGACTTTATTCACTTTCATGTACACAGCCATCCAGAGCGATTATTTTAAATTGGATGAATACCAATGATTTTGTTCATGTTATAAAAGGCTATATTCCAAACATGGGTTCCTATTCTGTTACATTCTTTTTCAATTTTTCCACCTCCTTCCTCTCCTCATTTTCTGTCTGATGTCCTCTCTCTTACGGCACAGTAAAGTGAAAAATCCTTTACTCGTCTATGTTAGTCGGGCCCACTAATTAGTATCCCAAAGAGTTAAACTAACATTAAGCTTTGACATCTCATCAAAACATGGTGGAAAAGTTCATTACCCTGTTGCATATTAGATCTGCCACATTTATCTGTCATTCTAGATGAATCAAGAGTGCAGAGGAAATTCAGAAAACATACCCAAGAACAGAAAACAAAGTGATACATGAAGTATGTATATTTTACATCAAAAATCCTGTGAGTCAAAAAAAAAGCCAAAAGTGTCATTTTCTAAGTAAATGCTGTAAAATATCTGTAAAATATTCTCCAGCATTTTATTCATTATACTTAAGAGCTTCATATCATTAGTAGCTTAAGGCTGGTGAGAAAAACAGCATTTGTAAAATATGGAAATTTGATATTTCTTGACAGAAATACTTTTGGGACTAGTTAACAGATACATGCTTTGTCTTGCACATAATGATTTCTGGTCTTTAATAAGCAGTGTTGGCCTGATTTTTAGGAAAAAAAGTTCAATGAAGCTTCCAGGAGAGGAGGTAGAGGACCACTCTGCTTCCTCTGATACAGCTGCTCTCTAGAGCCTCCTGCTTCTAACATGATACAAAGATGTTCTGGCAATACCTCCTTTCCTTTTTAACAATGTGACCAGACAGAAAAAAAAGCAGAAGCCATTGCAGCAGTAGCTTCCTATTTAAGGATTTGCTTACATAACACTAGCTACAGCTAATTTCCTTTGGTTACATGCCAGCTGCCTGTAGGTACGAGCTCTCAAGCTCACCAAGGACAGTCTGTATGGCACGAGTCTCATACAACCTATGTGCATGTTTCTTCTTGTAGGCTTCCTGGAAACGCAGAGAGATGCCAAGAACCAGATGATTTTCAAATTATATCCTCTCTAACTTCGCTGCCACCTCTAAACCCCATGCAAACTCCACATGCACATCTCCAGTGATGTCTCAGCTTCCAACAAGTCAGTGCCTAGTGAGGACTTTTGTTTCAGCAAGACAAAAATGTCATTCAGGTGTTGCAAGCTCTCCATGAGCACCACATCTAAGCCTGGCATTTAGCCACAATATGCAGTGGCTGAGATGGGAAAGATGAGTCTGTTAAGAAGATGAAATACCAGAATATTTTCCCATACTTAGATCGCTTGAAAAAAAGTAAAAAGAAATTACCTTCTCTCATAACATTTTTCAACTCCATACATTAGTCTTGAACCATGAAAGAACAGAACAGACATGTTTAGAGAAGAATGTTTGGTTAAAAATAGAATCATTTGAACAAAGGAACAATTTGTCATATATAAACTGCTAGACGCCTTAGTCAAAATTTACAATGTGATGAATTATTCAAATTGCTTTAATTGCAATTTTACTAAATCAGTAATAGGTAGAACAATTGAAAAAGAAAATGCATAAATCCCTTCATTTCTTTCCTATTTTTCAACTGGTTTTCAACTTTATGCAATTATCATTATTGCCATAGAAATAAAGTGTAGAAGCAGAATGTGAAACAGACTCTCATCAGATAATGTCTTTTGTGAAAATTAATTCAAGCAAAATTAGGGTTTTGAATATTAGATTCAATACAATGCAAGCCTGGCCTTTGAAATAATCTACAATGAAAAACTTGCTTTCTAATACAAGAATTACTAGGAAGCAGTGGAACATTTTATTATATATGACCAGAAAGTAGCCAATTGTGCAATACATAAACAAAAATACTCATTTAAGCATCCAACGGGACATCAACGTAACTGTTTCTTTCTTGAAACCTTGTCTTCTGTCTGGCTAGGGTTAATTTTCAGCAGCAGCCAGGATAAGCAACAGAACTAGGCAATGGGTTGTTCAATACCATACTGACATCATGCCTGACACATAAGGGTAGGGGTGGACCATGTGAAGTGCATGCATTCAGGTGGGACCAGTAGGGCAGTGACTTCCTTGGTTTGTTCTGTATCATTTGTTTTGTGTGTTGTTTCATTACTATTACTGTTGTTGTTGTTCTCCTGTTGTGCTGTTGTATTAAATTCTCCTTGTCTCAGCCCACATTTGTACTTTTCTCCCTCTTCTCCTTCCCATTGCAGGGGGGGGGGGGGGGGGGGTGAGTGAGTGCTGAATGCGCTCAGCTCCAGCCTGAGGCTAAACCATGACAGGATATTTGTCACACAACATGGGGCACAAAGGGTTCAGATAACAGGATCTGACCAAAGCATGTTAAAACACTTGTCTTATATTCATTTCTTTTTAAAAAACATTAGTTAAATAGTGCATGTTCACAATGTTGGTCCCTCTGTTTGCATGGTGGTGGTGTGTAAATGCTGACATGCTCTATGTGTTCCCTATAGTGATGTTTATCACCTCTGTGAAATGGGTCAGGACTCTTGTGTTGTTATACTGGATATTGGCAATTTATGATTATGTCACTGGGTTTGAGATTAGGCTGATATGTGCATGTGACCTTGACATTTGTTAGGGACCTCACCAAATCTATGGGTGAGACAGGGGAGGAGACTTCCTCAGATGTTGAGAATTTTGACTGTCCTTGGGATGTACAGGCCAGCATGCTCTTGGTGCCATGTCTTTTGAACTTTTGACAAGTCTTGTTTAGGGTTGCAGAATTTTTCTCCAAGAATATCACCCAGCAGTCTGCCTTGAGGCTGGATAGTTAGAAGTGGCAGGGTGAGTGGAAGAGTATGGACAAGTGTCTAGGGCAGTGGTCACCTCCAGTGGTTTGGAATTTCACCCCTGAACAAGTGCAGAATCCTGATAAATGAGTGAAGTATTTAGAAAAGGGCTGTTGTGAACCTGGCAATTCCTGAGAAGCACAAATCACTTCAATGTGTTGGGGCCTTTCCCACACCTATTGAGTCCTTTTCAACACTATTCAGTGCCCTCAAGAGGAAGATGAGGTCTCCAGACCTAAAAACAGACTGGCAGGTGCTGTAGCTGAACCAGAAAACCAACCTGTGCCAGTATCAGCCGCCCCTACCCAGAAAAAGGAATACACAAACCAATCAGCTTATGTAGTAAGGGATGAAGATGAAACAGGTCCATCATGAGAACAAGAGGAAGAATCAGAGGTGATTGATCACCCAACACCCAGTCCCTGTCCCTGACTGAGATGTGAGAAGTGAGAAAGGATTTCAGCCGTCACCCAGGTGAGCGGATTGTCACCTGCCTGCTCTAGTGCTAGGACAGTGGGGCTGGCAGCTTGGAATGGGAGGGGAGAGGAGGCCAAGCAGATGGGATCCCTGTCTAGGGAAGGGGGCATTGTCAAGGTGACTTGGAAACAGGTATAAGGTCTCAGCCTCTGATGGCAACTCCTGTCAAGCATAAAGCAATGGTACCCTTTCAAGGAAGATGCTTATGGCAACCAGGCTAGTGGACCACCATGGAGAGAGGTATTCAGTACCTGAGGGAATTAGGGATAATTTATAATGATCTGAATGATGAGCAGCCACCCACAGAACCAGATCAAGTTCAAAGCACACCACCCATGTGGCAGAAGTTCCTATGAATTGCACCACCATCATATACCACGTCATTGGCAGTGGTGTCCTGGAAAGACAGTCAGAGTCAAACGGTTGATGGACTGGTGGGCCAGCTCTGACAATACAAGGGAAGTATCTCTTCCTCCCTATGGGCCTGCATTTTGGATATGGAAGAACTGTCCTAGGAGGTCCAGCAAATCAAAGAAGACATGTCCTACTCTTCACCTGTGTGGGCCCATGTCTCAGCTATTAGGAGTAGACACTCCCCTGCTCAAGGGAAAGAATATGGAAGGCACACACCACATGGTTCACCCCGTGGTTCTACCCGTGTGGCCACGGAGAGGACATGAGGAAGTGGGATAGAAAACTCACTTCAATCCTCACTGCACAAGTACACGAGCTGTTGGGGAAAGCAATCAAAAATTGAGGATTCTTGCAAGGAAAATGCTGCTCCAGTTTCTAGTGGGCAATTCCCCAGACAGAGTAGAAGGGCTGATCTTACTTCTGATCCTCTTGAAAGGACTTATAAATCATTTTCACAAGAAGTGGCTTTAGTAGATACTGGTGCACAGTGCACACTGATGCCATCAAGCTACAGAGGAGTTGAACCCATCTGTATTTCTGGGCTGATAGGGGATGCCAACAGCTGACTGTACTCGAGGCTGAAGTGAGTCTAACTGGGAAGGAGTGGCACAACACCCTGTTGTGACTGGCCCAGAGGCCCCGTGCATCCCTGGAATAGACTATCAAGAGGGGGTATTTCAAGGAATCCAAAAGGGTACTGGTGGGCCTTTGGTAAAGCTGCCATGCAGGAAATTGTCTGGGCTCTTGGAGAACCTTTGTGTGGTGGGGTTGATGAGGATTGAAGAGCAGCAGGTGCCAATTGCTGTCTCAATGGTGCACTGATGGCAATATTGCACCAATCAAGATTCCCTGATACCCATTCAGAAGCTGATTTGTCAAATAGAGACACAGAGGGTGATCAGCAAAACTCTCTCACCCTTCAACAGCCCCATATGGCCACTGTGAAAGTCAAATGGAGAACAGACACATACAGTGGATTACCACTGCCTGAATGAAGTCATGCTGCTGCTGCATGCTGCTGTGCCACTAGAGCTTCAATATGAACTGGAGTTAAGGCAGCCAAGTGATACCTCATGAAAGACATTGTTAATGCTTTTTTTTTAATTTTGTGAAGCCCACAGTTTTCTTTCACTTAGAGGGGTGTTGGGTACACCTGGAATTGACTGCCCCAGGGGTGGAAACAGCCCCACCATTTGCCATGGACTGATACAGACTGCACAGGAGAAAGTTGGAGCTCCACAGTATTTTGACAACATCATTGTATGGGGTGACACAGGATAAGTTTTTGAGAAAGGGAAGAAAATAATTGCAATCCTTCTGAAGGCTGATTTTGCCATAAAATGGATTAAGGTTAACAGACATACATGAGAGATTCAAGTTTTAGGAATAACATGGCACAACGGGCATCACTAGGTCCCCATGGATATGATCAACAAAATAGCAGCTACGTCTCCACCTATCAGTAAAAAGAAGTACAAGCTTTCCTGGGTTTTGTGGGTTTCTGGAGGATGCATCTACATACTACAGTCTTACTGTGAGCCCTCCCTACCAAGTGACCCAGAAGAAGAATGATTTTAAATGGGTCCCTGAGCCGCAACAGCCTTTGAACAAATTAAACAGGAGATTGTGCATGCAGTAGCCCTCAGGCCAGTCTGAGCAGGACAAGAGATTAAAAACATGCTCTACACAACATCTAGGAAGCATGGGCCTACCTGAAGCCTCTGACAGAGAGTACCTGGGGTGACCCAAGGCTAGCATCTAGAGTTTTGGGTACAAAGGATCTGAGGCCAACTGTATTGCAACTGAAAAAGAGATCCAGGCAGCATATGAACAGGCTTGAGTTTCCTCAGAAGTAGTCGGTACTGCAACACAGCTCCTCCTGGCACCTTGACTGCCTGTACCAGGCTGGATGTTCAAAGGGAGGGTCTCCTCTACACACCGTGCAACTGACGCAATGTGGAGTAAGTGAGTTGCATGGATAACAGATGAGGCATGAATTGGGAGACCCATATGCCCAGGAGTCTTCGAAAAGATCACAGACTGGCCATAGAGCAAAGATTTTGGGATGTCACCAGTGGAGGAGGTGACAGGTGCTGAGGAGGCCCCACCATATAACAAACTACCAGATGATGAGAAGCAATATACCCTATTCACCGATGGGTCCTGTCACATTGTGGGAAAACACTGATGGTAGATGGTTGTTGTGTGAGTCCCACATGACAAGTTGCCTAAGCTGCTGAAGCACAAGGTGAATTTAGTCAGTTTGCAGAGGTGAAAGCCATCCAGCTGGCTTTAGATATTGATAAGCAGGAATAGTGGCCAATGCTCTGTCTCTGTACTGAGTCATGAATGGTGGCAAATGCCCCATAGGGGTGGTTACAGGAATAGAAGCAGAGCAGCTGGCAGTGCAGAGGAAAACCCATCTGGGCTACTGGATTATGGCAATACAGTGCTGTTTGGGTAGAGAGCACAGTTGTGAAAGTACATCATGTGGATGCCCATGTGCCCAAGAGTCATGTCCCTGAAGAACATCAAAACAACCTGTGGGTAGATCAGGCTGCCAGGTTTTGGAGTGGCTCAGGTGGATTTGGACTGGTAGTGTGAGAGTGAATTATTTATAGCTTGTTGGGCTCATGACACATTGGGTCATCAAAGACAAGATGCAACATATACTTGGGCTTGAGATGGAGGGGTGGACCTGGCCATGGACACTATTGCAGAAGTCATGAATGTGAAACATGGGCTGTGATCTAGCAAGCCAAGAAGTTAAAGCCCCTGTGGTATGGAGGACATTGGTTGAAATGTAAGTATGGAGAGGCTTGGCAGACTGACTATATCACACTCTCACAATCCCAACAGGTCAAGCATTGTGTGCTTGAAATAGTGAAAGCACCCACTGGATGGCTGGAGACATATCCAGCGTCCCCTGCCACCACCTGGAACACCATCCTAGGTCTTGAAAAGAAAGTCTTATTGTGACATGGCACTCTGGAAAGAATTCAGAGAATGGGACTAATTTCTGCAACAGCCTTACAGATGCCTGGGCACCAAGTGAGTCTATCACATCCCCTACCCCACCCCAGCCTCTGCAAAAATTGAATGATACAATGGACTATTAAAAACTTCACTGAAAGCAAGGTGGGAAAGGCAGGTGGATGGAGGTGGGGGACATTCAAACACTGGGACACACATCTAGCAAATGCCACCTCGTTACTTAACACAAGAAGACCTGACAGTCAAGCTGGCCCTGCCCAATCAAAACTACCACATGCTGCAGCAGGGGATCAGCTCCCTGTAGTGCACATGGAAAATGTCTTAGGGAAGGTGGTCTGAGTCCACTCTGCTTCAGGCAAAGGCAAACCCATCCATAGAATTGCCTTTGCGAATTTTCATCAAAGGGAATATTATTTTTTTATAATCCCATACTCTTGAAAGATGTATTCTGATTAGACATGCATATCAACATTTTATTTTTGGAAGAGTACGGCTGTACATACAGGGAGAGAAATGCTGGTTTGAGGCTACCCTTGTAGTCTGTAAATGGACTGAGCTGGGAATTTCCAGCTAGCTGTTCTCTACAGATGTGTGAAATTCTGGTGGCTTTTTGTGGTTTTTTTGTTGTTGTGGTGGTGGTCTAGTTAGTTGCATTTTTTCTGTTTGTTTGCTTGGTTTGTTGTTGTTTTTGTTTGTTTTGGTTTAGTTTTGTGGGTTTTTTTGGTTGGTTTGTTTGTTTGTTTGGGGTTTTTTGTTGGTTTTTTTTTTCCACCCAAAAAGCTATATTTTGTTGTGTACAACATCTCCCTGCTGTTCCAGAGTTCTCCCTGAGATGGCTGCATGGTTTATACATTATTAGTGCATATAAATTATTCATCTGCTTTTAATGGCACTGCAGTCTACTTTCAGCAGTAGAATAGGCACAAACAGTGAGACCTACAGCTAAAGTAAAGAGGCTGCAAAAGAGAATCTTTTGAATCTTGTTCAAAAGTACTGTATCATTGGCCCCTAGATTGAGTCTAGTCAGAAAGCAAAGTGCAAAAGTGGGTGTGATTTAGAAAGGGGATTACCTGAAACCACTTCTCAGGGAATGTAATAAAGTGCCTCACATGGACCTTTTACGATTATGGGTAGATTTCAAATGAAAATTTGATATTTATATTAGGAGAAACAGGGGTGAAGCACATGAGGTCAATCAAAGGGGGAGATTGTGCAAAATTGTCAGATTAGGCTATTGGATGCTCAGATGAATTGTTTAGATAAAATCCCTGGAAACATGTGCAAGGAAGTTTGATGGAATTTCCTCTGACTACTTTAAGTCTTTTGCTTAAGGATAGGGGAGTTATGTGGATGGAGAGAATCTGAACGTGAATATAAAGCAATTAATAGAATCATAGAATTGTTCAGGTTGGAAGGTACCTTGATGATCATCAAGTCCATTATCCCAGCACTACCAAGTCAGCACTAAACAATGTCCCTAATCACCACATCTACAAGTCTTTTAAATACCTCCAGGGATGGTGACTCCACCATGTCCCTAAGCAGCATGATCCAGTGCATCACAATCCTCTCAGTGAAGAAGTGTTTCCTAAACCTCCCCTGGTGCAACTTGAGGCCATTCCTTCTTGTCCTATTGCTTGCTACATGGAAGAACAGACTGACCTCCACCTTGATTCACCCTCCTTTCAGGCAGTTGTAGAGAGTGATGTCTTCCCTCAGCGTCCTCTTCTCCAGACTAAACAGCCTGAGGTTCCTCTGATGCTCCTCATAAGACTCATGCTCTAGAGCCTTCACCAGCTTCACTGCCCTTTTTTGAACATGTTGCAGCACCTCAGTACCCTTCTTGTACTCAGAGACCCAAAATTGAACACAGTGCTTGAGGTGTGGCCTCACAATCACTTCCCTAGTCTTGCTGGCCATACTGTTTCTGATATAAGCCAGGATGCTGTTAGCTGCCTTGGCCACCTGGGCTTACTGCTGGCTAATGTTCAGCTGCCTATCAACCAACAAACAGAGGTCCTTTTACACCAGGCAGCTTTTCAGACACTCCTTCCCAAGCTTGTAATGTTGCATGGGGCTGTTGTGACCCAAGTAGAGGACCTGGTGCTTGGCCTGCTCGAACCTCATACCATTGGCCTTGGCCCATCAATCCAGTCTGTCCAGGTCCTCTCCCAAGTAGATCCATGCACTCACCTAAATTTGTGTCATCTGCAAACTCACTGAGGGTGCCCTTGATATCCTCATCGACGTGATTGATATATTAAAGAGAATTGGCCCCAGTAGTGAGCCCTGGGGAACACGACTCGTGACTGGCCACCAGCTGAACTTAACTCATTCACCACTACTCTCTGTGCCTGGCCATCCAGACCATTTTTTACCCAGCAAAGCATACACCCACACAGGCCATGAGCAGCCAGTTTCTCCAGGAGGAGGATGTGGGAAATGGTGTCAAAGGCTTTACTAAAGTCCAGATAAACAACATCCACAGCCTCTCCCTCATCTACTAAGCAGGTCACCTTGTCATAGCAGGAGACAGGTTAGTCAAGCAGAACCTGCCTTTCATAAATCCATCGTGACTGGGCCTGATCACATGATTGTCCTGTACATGTCACATGATGGCACTCAAGATGATTTGCTCCATGACTTTCCCTGGCAATAAGGCCAGGCTTACAGGCATGTAGTTCCCAGGATCCTTCTTCCAGCCTTACTTGTAAATGGGTTTAATATTTGCTAACCTCCAGTCCACTGGGACCTCACTGGTTAGTGAGGACTGCTAATAAATGATGGAAAGTGACCTGATGACTCGATGAGCACTTCCACCAGCTCTCTCAGTACCCATGAGTGAAGCTCATCTGGCCCCATACACTTGTGTGTGTCTAAGCAGTGTAGTAGATCACTGACCATTTCCTCTTGGATTATGGGGTCTTCACTCTGCTCCTCATCCCTGTCTTGCAGCTCAGAGGGCTGGGCACCCAGAGGACAACTGATCTTAGTATTAAAGACCAAGGCAAAGAAGGCATTCAGTACCTCAGCCTTTTCCTCATCTTGGTCACTATGTTCCCCCCTCCCCCCTCCCGCATCCAGTACAGGATGAAGATTCTCCTTAGTCCTTCTTGTTCTATTAATGTATTTATAGGAACATTTTTTATTGTCTCTTATGGCAGCAGCCAGATTAAGTTTACAGGATGACCTACCATCAAGACGTACAGTTGAATGGAGTCAACTATAAAATAAATAGATTTTAAGACCACAAATATGCAAGAGAAATTCCAAGCAGCGTATCTGAATCTCTTTAACAAAACCCAGAAAAGAGTGGAGGCAGATGTGTAGCGGATGGAAGAAGAATTAACAAAAAGTGAATGTAAAAGCATGTCATTGGATAATAAGGACTCTTGACTACAGCATGGAAGGAACTGCAGGCATTTGGCGTTTCCTTCAATCCAATTAAACAAAATTGTTTCCAAGGGACTTCAGAGCATGGCTTCAAAGCCATTCAGACAAAACGTTTCAGAATTCTGAAATCTTACTAGACAAACTCATTGATCACAAAGTAAAAACAAATAAAATTTCCTCCGCCCTGAAAGGGTCTTACAACAGCTACTCCAAGAACTAACTTTTTTATGACTACCTTGGGAAATAGTGATTAAGAAAAATGCTATTTGACTGTGCTGGCCATCTGGTGACTGAAGGAGTCACAGCCTAATTAGTGGAGTGCCTTCAAATTTGCACATCTAGTTAGCACTGCTTTTCACTAGGGTTAAAGCTTGGAAGAGCGTCAGCAGTCAGCTTTAAGCAAACTTGGCAGTGTCAGTTCCTTAATTTCTGAGAAGGGAATCAAAAAAACCCATATGATCCTTTACTGACCATTTGAGGGTAAACCAGTGAGTTTCTACAGTAATCCACTGATGCATCTGTTTGATGAGAAGACAGGGAACAGGACTCAGTGATGGAAGCATCCAGTTGTCCCTAGGCTCTGTGTACCTATCACAAACACTCTATCACGTACTCTTCTTACTGTATAATGGGATGTGTGCTTAAATTATCGTAGTATTTCACATCTACAATTTTTATTGTAACTTATTGTAATGTTTGAGAATATTACTGCTGATAAATTTAGGAAATTTTTTACCCTTTCGTAATGTACATTCATTATTGGTCTGTGTTTTTACCATTTTGTTTCTCTGCTAATAGCCATAGTTGTTGCTGGATTAACTTGTTCATCCTTATCCCTGTTTATTCAGTTGTTATTTGGAAGATACTTTTCAAAACATTTGTTTCTAAGCTAAGGGAGCCACTCTTTTCTATCGTGCATTTTTAAAATATCCTCTAAACCCTCATACATCATTAACCTCCTTTTCCTGAATGCCATCAAAGTTTGGCTATTCCACTTCATACAAAGAAAAAAGACAAAAAAAAAAAAAA
>JANVCC010010406.1:23332673-23350509 GCA_025345505.1 Todiramphus chloris collaris | reverse complement strand
AAAAAAAAAAAAAAAAAAAAAAAAAAAAAAAAAAAAAAAAAAAAAAACCAAAAAAACAACCCAAAACAAAACAAAACAAGTCCACCCAACACCCCCTCCAAAAAAAAAACCCAAAACAAACAACAAAAAACCCTAACCATTCCATACCAAATATCCTAACTGTCTTTCCTTTTTTTTCTTATTAGCTGATAGGATTCAATACTGGTATATCTCCTACTAACACAGTAGAGAAAAATAATTTTGAGATGAAAACCAATAAGCAGCCCCAAGTACCATCAGAGAGAAAAACCTTATCCTCTATTAACTGAAAATACTTCTTTATCCTAATATACAAAGGCTGGAGTTTTGTCCCTCCCACCATGCCCCTCTATCCATATGGATATTATACTCTTCATAAAGAAAAATGAAGTGTGTATTGATTAAAAGAATCTTCAAATGTTTAAGGAAGAAAAATAAAAATTTTACCTGAAAATGTTCACACTTGCACTCATACTAATTTTTTGTGTGTTCTTGAACATTCTGATCTCTCACTTAATTCCTCCTGACTCATCACCAGAAAACGGGTAGAACAAAATCATTAACTTCTCTTTTATAAGGTATTCTCTCTGTTCTATCATTTCTTTGTTTTAGAAAGATCTCATGATGATATGCCACTCAGAAGGAGATTTATTGCCACATTATAAGCACATGTGAAACATGAGTGAGTTAGGAGAGTAAAGGCCACTGGGAACTTAAAATAGAACAGAAAACAAACATAATATAAAAAGATTGTGGGTGTTACAAAATATGCACTGTTTCATTTACAGATCTAGTTCTACCCTTTCATCCAAAGCCGGAAAAACAACATAATCTATCACAAAGGAATTAGATCATAATGTTTGCAGTTCATCACATACAATGTTTTCTTTCCCTGGTTAATGCTTCTTGGGAGTTAAAATATGCAATATGGTAATGACACCACCAGCACAGAGGTGAGGGTCAATGAGTCTAGAAGCCTATCTATGCACATGCAGAGCGCTGCAGAAATGGAAGCTTTTTCACATATTTCCTCTAAGTTTATCTCATATCAGGTATAGTTAGAGATATTATAGAAGCAGGGCAGATAAAAAGAGTAATTCATAAGTGTACAGAAAGTCTAAAGACGTTTCAATTGTTTGTAAAGCTCTGGGAGAATCAGACTGCAACGTGGCCCAAAAAGTAATCTGCAGTGATATTCATGAAAATGTAAAAGAAGATACAATGATGTGTTCAGTCTTCCTTGAGGAAGCATATGACCATAGCTGAGATTTCACCAAATTAATTCAGTCCTTTCAATCTAGAAATTGGTAGTAGGTCGATGTTGGATTCTCTCTCACTCTCTCCAAAGAGCAGGAGATGCCACCATGAGTGAAGCAGTATCTCAACCACCATGTGTGGAAAAGAACAACTAAAGAAGGAGGCAGCAGCACACTCCAGCACTGAAAATACCCTAGCAGACATGTGACATTCTAGAATCACATGTTTACTGTCCACTATATTTCCTGACTAAATTTTGTAGAAAAGTCAGTCATAAGCTATTCCTTGTAAATATTTTTTTTCTGGGCAGACCTACAGCCGAAAGTACATAAAGACAGTCTACATTTCATGGCATCACAGTTCTTTAGCAACAGGTGCAACTGTCTACATCAATCCTTGAATATAAAGACTTTTCCTTAACAGAGTCTGAAATCTACACCCTGAACCTTTGATGATGATGATGAGAGTTCTGGGAGTATGCTTTTCCTTTTCAAGATACCAGACTGTCACAAATCAATATTTAACATCAACATTTCTTGTTCAGAGCCAGCAATATGCATATTCAGAGTACTGCTATCTCCATGAAAACAACAGTGGCTTATCGCATGCCAAACAGTGTTAAAAGGGCAGGCAGCAGAAACGGCAGGTTGAGTCCGACTGGAGTTCAAGTGCTGCACAAAGGTCAGGTTTCAGTCTTATTTCACCATATCTTTACATCTGTTACTTTACTGGAAACCAAATTAGAATATGATACATACAATATCATCTCAAGGAAAGGAACCAGAACAAAAGATGATAGATTCAGAGGTGAAATATGAACCATCAAGCAGTTAAACCTAAGGTCCTATTCACATCTACAAGATCACAGAAGTCTCAGTATCCTCTTGCAAAATGATGGAAAACCCCCCTGACTCCTAAGCCTATCAAAACACACATCTCTACTTGTTTTCTGCGTCTTTTCCATCCTAGTGAAGCCTTCTCTTTTGCTCTGAAATGGCCACCCTATAAAGTGTAAATCTAGAAGAATGATGTCTGTCACAGCCCAGTAGTATTTCCTAATAATAAGCCAAGAAGCAGCACATGGAGGGAGTCAGTAGAGAGGATGCCTAATACTTCTTCTAATCTTGCAAGTAAATGGGGATCACCTGTCAGAATGAGTAATTCATAGACCTGGTCTAAACACCACACAGTCCTCTGCTACTACTATGACTGCACATAACAGAAACTGCTGCAAAGCATTTTACAATTGGCAGAGTCAATAGCTCTCCAGAAATGTGACAAGACACAGTGCATTACATAAATGTATGTTGCTTCAGTGAGACCTGTTTTTTAAATTGTCTAGAATTCCTTCTGTCTTTCTGTAAAAGTTTTCCTAATTATGACCAGATCCTTCAACTGACTGAGGCACATGCTCCAAGCACGTTTTCTTTAAATTAAAGATAAAAACCTTCTGCTCAATTTAAACAAATTGAGCACAAACACTGTGGAGTTACAATCTTTCTTATAAAATATGCTACAGTATACATCAGAGCATAATACAATATTTGCCTATTATAAACTCAGTATACATATCTGCACCACACTGGATTTCTTTCCAAATCTGTTCCTAATATGGTTCCAGCACCTTCTGCATGTTTTGGGCTAGAATATTAAATAATAAAACAGTCTACACTGCTGAAAGTGACAGGGAGGAGAAAAACTGTTAAATAGACTGCATGAAAACAATTAGAAAGCCAAACATAAATGAACTATCTATAATGTCAAAGTAAACATGTGACCTACCACCAGATGACTGGTGATCAGACTGACACTTAAAATAAGTAGATCAAGGCATACAAAAATATTGATGCAGAGCAGCATATGCTCCCACTCAAGAAAGCAGCATCAGTTGTTTCTGAGAGAGAAATAGGAGTGGCAGAATAGGTCATCGCACATACTGTTCTAATGGTACAACACTGTGCAATAGACTTTCACCTGTGTGAAAGCTCAAATAAGCTCAAATCCATACGATATGAAATGTACTGAATTAAATACATTAAGAGCAGCCAACTGACCACCTTTTTAATATGCAGAAGTAATAACATATTCTTGAGGGTTACTGTGTTCTGCAAGAATATGTAAATACATTTTAAGTGCTACCTATGTACTGTCTATGGCAGAAAATTTACAACATGAAAGAGTGGGTGTTCCTCTCACTAATGAGTCAGTGTGCATGACACAGAGACACTGTGTTTTAGTTAGGTTAGTGTTACTCTTGATAGTCTCCATATGGACAAATAGGCATGAGGAAACAGCTATTTAAACTGTATGGCGACATTCTGGGTGGAATACAGAGATATCATCTGAGCATCTGGAGATGAGGTCAGGAAAGCCAAAGCCTAGTAGTAACTGAATCCAGCATGGGATATCACAGGCAACAAGCATGGTTCCTATATGTAGATATGTTACTAGGAAGGCTAGGGAAAATGTGTGTTCATTGCTGAATGAGGTGGGAGACCTGGTGACACAGAACATGGAAAAGGCTCGGGAATCCCAGGTCTCAGAGATCAGAGTGAAAGTCTGGAGAAATGAAGATTTGCCCTTTGTGGAAGTGGATCAGGTCAACAAATAAATGGCTAAGCAAACTGTTCACATGTAAGACCAATAGCACTGATGGGATGCACTCACGAATGCTGAGGGAGCTAGCTGATGTCATTGTGAGGCACTCTCAATAATCTTTGATCATTGGTCATTGTCATCATCATCATGGTCATTGTGAGAAGTAACTGAGGATCTGAGAAAAGCAAATGTCACTCCTATCTCTAAGAAGGGCAAGAAGGAGAACTGGACAGGGAACAATTGTCTGGTCAGCCTCACCTCAGTCCCTGGTGAGGTGATGAAGCAGAAAATCCTGGAAACCACTTCCAGGAACATGAAGAACATGAAGATGACCAGCTGTAGTCCACATAGTTCACCAAGGGTAAGTCATGTTTGATCAACTTAGTAACTTCTCTGATGAAACGAGTGGCCTGGCAGACGACTGAAGTGGATGTGTTTTACTTGGATTTCAGTACAGCTTTTGACACTGTCTCTTGTAAGATCCTCACACAGAAGGTGATGAAGTACAGGCTGGTGATCAGTGGTATGAAGTCGAGCTGCAGGTCAGTGACTAGAAGTGTAGACTAGGTTTAATACTGGGTCCAGTCCTGCTCAATATCCTTATCTGTATGACAGGACTGAGTCTCAGCAAGTGTGATGATGATACAAAACTGGGAGGAGTGACTAATACACCAAAGGGTCATGCTGCCATCCAGATGGACTTTGACAGGCTGTAGAAATGAGCTCACAGGAAACTTACTTCATCAGAGTTCAGCAGAGAAGTACCAAGTCCTACACCATGCACCTGCACCTGGTGGGAAGGAGCATTACAGAAAAGGCCCTGAGGGTGCTGGTGGAAACAGTATTTCCATAGGATCATGAAGCAACAAAGTGCACTTGATGAAGAGTAATAATAACTAAGGCTGTATTTGAAGGGTGTTGCCATCAGGTGAAGTGATCCTTCCTCTCTACTCAGCACTGGTGAGGACACACCTGGAGTATTGTGTCCAGTTCTGAGCTGCTCAGTACAGCACGAGAGAGACAAGGATGTCCTCAGAGGTGCCACTAAGATAATGGGACCAAGTGCAAACTCAACAAAATTGTAGACAGTACATAGCTGGGAGGAGTGCTTGATACACCAGACAGTTGTGCTGCCATCCAGAGAGACCTAGACAGGCTTGAGAAATCAATAGACAGGTGTCATGGTTTAGGGTCAGGACAGCCCTTTAGACCTATAACAGATGCTCTCTGTTAACCCCCCACCCTCCCCAGAGAAGAGAAAGGAAATAAGGGAGACAGACTTAGCAATTAGAAAAGGAAACAAGAACAGCTTTAATGAAAATTAAAATAATAATAATAAAAATAATATATACGAATATATACAAAACCAGCATTGAACCCAGCCCCCCTGATAGCAATTATGTCACCATCACCACTGGTGTTGTGGAGCAGGCACTGGGGGAGTGTCAGACAGGGCCCAGCAGCAGATGGGAGCTGTGTTCGGGAGCTGTGTTCAGGATCTGGATTCTGGTACCAGGTTCAGGAATACACAGACCAGGATCAAAGGCAGAACGTACAGAGTCCTCCTTGGGTGCTCGGAGGAAAGAGGACCCCAGCCAAACTGAGCAAAGCTGGAAAAGCAGTCCAAGAGGGCAGAGAGAGGGGCAAGACACTTGTGATCCCTCAGCTTTATAATGAATATGCTATATATGGTCTGGAATCCCTCGTTGGTCAGTTTAGAGTCACCCATCCTGTCCTCTCCTCCCTGCAGGTGCAGCCTTTCACTTTCTGCACCCCCCAGTGTGGTACACAAGATCCAGCAGTGGCCTTGCTCTGCACACCAACCCTTGGTAGTAACTCTAAACATGGTCTGTGATCACTGCTGGAAGCAGACACTGTGAAAATATGCTGCTAACTTCAGAAAGTGCAGTTAGAGAAAGTGAGAAGTAAAATCACAGAATTAGTTCTGCTCTCACTGAGACCAGGACAACAGGAACCTCATGCAGTTTAAGAAGGTGAGGTGCCAAGTCCTGCATCTGGGGAAGAATAACCCCAGGCACTAGCACAGGTTGGAGGACAATCCACCGGAAAGTAACTTTGCAGAAAATGTCCCAGGAGGACTGGTAGACATCAAGTTGAACAAGAGCCAGCCATGTGCCAAGATAGCAATGCAGGCTAAAGGAATCCTGGGCTGCATTATGAGAAGAGCTGCCAGCAGGTTGAGGGAGGTGATCCTGCCCTTCTGCACAGCACTGGTGAGGTCACATCTGGAGTCCTGTGTACAGTTCCGGTCTCCCTAGTACAAGAGACATGGACATAATGGAGTGAGTTCAGAGAAGGGCCAACAAGATAAAGAAGGGACGGAAGCATCTTTTCTGTGAGGAAAGGCTGAGAGAGCTGGCACTGTTTAGCCTAGAGATGAGAAGGCTCAGAGGGGGGTCTTGTTAATGTATATAACAATCTGAAGGATCAGTGTAATAAAAGATGAAGTCGGGTGGTGCCAAGTGACAAATAAGCAATGGGCAGAAACAGAAACAGAGGACCTTCAGTCCAAACATAAGGAAACACATTTGTACTATGAAGGTGAAAGGGAAGTTGTGGAATCTCTATCCTTGGAGATACTCCAAAGCTGCCTGGACATGGTCCTGGGCAAATGGCTGTAGGTGGCCCTCATGGAACTGGGGGCTTGCACCAGTTGATTGCCAGAGGTTCCTTCCAACCTCAAGCGTTCTGTGATTCTGTGGTGTCATTGGGGTGCACTGGAGACTACATCATGTTTTGGCTACTGTGCAATGTGCTTTGTGAGTATCAGATTTTCATCTCAGTTTTTTTTTTTCTCTTTGCACCATTTTTTCAAGAACATGTATTATGTAAAAACATATGTCATTATATATAATTGTGCCTTTTTTTTTTTAGGATATATATATGCAGACATTCTTAAAAAATATATATTCACAGTGTTTCTTGTAAAAAGTGCTGGCATGTTTATATACACTCACTTGTGCATAAACCTACCAGCAGAAAGCATGCATTTACTGTTTAAGAAATATATAAATACACTCTTTCAAAACTAGAGAATTCTTCAAAATGTATATTACATATTATGTTTTCATAACAACTTTTCTCTTTCTGGATTTGTGTATCAGAACATCCTGGACAACTCTGATGCCAAAGCATCTGAAAAAACATGTCTTGAACTTCAAGTATTTTAAGATATCTTTAGTTATGTATTCATGTACAACCACAGACATATGTGCAAAACCTGAATGCACCAAGCGTAGAGTTTAGAAATTATGTTTCAGAGGGCATTTCTAACCCTTTACAAAGTTTTTGAAGTATCTATGCAAAGTTTCTATAGGTTTGTATTATCTCACCTAGGTATTCTTTTGAGTTTGTAGTATTTTACATTTGGGTAGCTAAGAGCTAAAGACTAGTGGTTCCCACATTTTGCAGTTGTCTGACAGGCAGGTTGCTAAGGTTAAGTAAAACAAAGACCTTTCATGTAGTGGATCTGTGTCAGTAATTACAGAAATTTACTGTCTCTCACCTTCAAAGAGATATTTGATAGATTCATTGAAGTTCAAAAAGTACATTTTTACATCTTCATAGAGTAAAAAAGGTTACTCTTTTTGGCTTGCACCACAGTATTTATGAAAACAGAAGTCCTGAATTCATATTTTTTCCTTTATCTATGTATGCATGCATGTGATAAAACTCTGGGAAGTTTTGGCTTTGCAGTCTAATGCAATAGATAAATGTCTTCTAACAGAATTGAAATCAAATCTCAAACACAAAGCAAGGAAAGTTAGTTCTCAGAATGAATACTAAACTTTGAATGTCCTCTCAATTCACAAGTTAAAGAAAACTTTGGAGACTGCTTCCGTCCTTCCTGGGTACCTACTTCTCCAAAATATACATACTGAAAAGTATTTTAAAGACATTAAGCTTGTAAAGAAGTGTTAGTTTCATTCCTACCCACAGTATCCTTAATTAAAGAGAACCTTTTGTCATGATGGCAAGGCAGGGCAGTTATGGGAATCCTTTGGGGAGTGAAGGAAAGCATGGCACAGAAATGTGACAAAGTACATCACACCACATCACACCATGCTCCTAAGAAACCGCAGTTTTTCCTATTAGTTTGCCAAAAATACGGTGATAGTAATACAGTCACTTCCCACACATGAAGAGGAACACAGGACTTTTCTTCCAGTGTTAAGACACAAATGTCACAATGTTCCTGCCATCTGCCAAACTTGGAAAAGTTATCCTTCCAATGAATTTCATCAGTGAAGACACTTCGAGCTTTCTCTTTCTTCTAGCCCACCACAAAAGTCTTCATCAAAAGAAAATAAATGCTCTAGAGATGAGAAAGGTGAATTATGTTTTTTAGATTCTGCATTTTAATAGCACATATTGGACATGACTTCAGGGAAGAATCCTCGTCCAAAACAGACAGTAACTCCCTCTTGTCCTCCCCCTCTTGACCTGCTACACCAGCAGCATATACTTCCAAAAACAAAGGAGGAGTTCATCCATTGCCTAACATTGCATGTAGTTATTTTTGCAAATGGAAAGCTAGTAAAATAAGATAGTGAAAGTTTTTTTTGTTCACTTTCATACTCAAATGAAGATGTGTGGGTACAAGAAAACTGAATAAAACGCTCTAAGTATTGTTTCACGAGCACTGTTTCTAAAGATGATAACAGAAAGGATAATGTCTAAAATTTGTATTTCGCATTCTTCATGACTGTCCAACACACAGTTTTAATCATAATGTTCCTGTCCTATCTCACACAACTTTTACCCATTTAGCTAAATAGTATACAGCTATTTTATAATTGTATTTAATATTTGTGAAGATCCATAATTTTATCCTCAGGATACTTAAAACATCAGGTGCAATACTTCCTTATGGTTTCAAAATATGGGTTTTTTTCCTGTTTCCCTGTTGTCCCAAAATATTTTGAATGCATCCTTCCAATTGCAGAAGAAAAATCAGACCAAGATTATGTGATGGCTAATTCTTTTAAAATTAAATCTATTTATATTCACAGAAATTTACAAATACTTCTGACATGTATATCCACAATTCAGATTTAGGAACAATTTTGTACTATAAAGCCCAGTAATGCTTTTCTTAGAGGCTAATAAGCTAATAAACTAACAAGCTACTTGCATTCAATTATAATTTTCTAATATGTCCATTTCACAGAGGTTATGTAAACAATATCAATCATATACATTTGTGTCTGATAAACTTAAAGTGGATACCTTGACAAACTGCCTGGTAAGGAAGAACAGAAAGATGGGCCAGCAAAGATAAAATGAAAACAGTTCATACATTATGACTAGTAGCCCTTATGGGAACAAAATATAACCATTAAAAGCCTTTCCCTGAAAACAGATAACAAACTCAACAGTATCAGTAATGGAAATTTCTTTCTTAGGCTTCAGAAGAAATACAACAATTCTTTCAAATCTCTCCTTTGCTACTGCTTATTCCTCACTTGTTGTTGTTTCTTCAATAAGAAGATGAGGAAAAAGAAATAAAGTAGTAAGACTATTCAATGCCTTTGTTTTTAACTAAAAATACAGTAATTATTTGCAAAGCCTTTTATGGCTTCTACTTCTAATCAGCTTTAATAGCCCAAGTACTAAACTTCTTCGTTATATAATAATCATTATTATATCACATATATGTATAGTCCTTATCTAGTCAGAGTCTTTTATTTGTGCCTGTAAAACTTAATGGATTTAAAACAAGTCATTCATAATTTACACTGTTGCCAGGGAAAGGAAACTGATATTCATGAGCACAAGCAAAGGTATGAATTAAATAAAACATTTGCTTAAAACTCCTTCTGCTGTTGAACGGCTATTTGCCTGGAGCTAAATTAATTAGTTTCTTCTAGTGACACTGCTCTTTCTACTTCACTGATTTGCTATTATTCATCTTCCAGAATTAAGAACATATACATAGAACACTTCAAATCAGAACTGTGGAAAAGTGTCTCTCTTCAGATGTTCTTTCATAGCGAAATGGAATGGTGTGGGTAGGAAGGGATGTCTGTAGATCTAGTCCAAACCTCCTGTTAAAGCAGGGTCACCTACAGCAGGTTGCCCAGGAACTCATCCAGGCAGGTTTTGAATATCTCCAGAGAAGGAGACTCCAAAACCTTTCTAGGCAGCCTGTTCCAGTGCTCTGTCACAATAAAAGTCAAGAGGTTTTTCCTTATGTTTAGATGGAACTTCCTGTGTTCTAGTTTGTGCCCATTGCCCCTTGTCCTATCACTGGGCACCACTGAAGAGTCTGGCTTGTTCCTCTTTAGATATTAATAAGCATTGATAAGACCGCCTCTCAGGATTCTTTCTCTTCTCCAAGTTAAACAGCCCCAGGTCTCTCAGGCTTTTCCTGTAAGAGAGATGTTCCAGTTGAACCAAATAGCAACTATCTGTGAAACTTCCACTATGGGACTCAAGGGGTTGGTATGCCAAACTGAAGATTTGTTATCATTTCACTAAGTATGCAATACTGTTCCTTTATTTAATCTCACAGAATCACAGAATGTCTTTGGTTGGAAGAGACCTTCAAGACCATCTAGTATCACCTTTGACACAACACTGCAAGCTCACCACTAAACCACGTCCCTAAGCACCAGGTCCACATGCCACTTAAATGCCTCCAGGGATAGCGACTCCACCACTGCCCTGGGCAGAACATTCCAATGCTTGATAAACCTTTTGGTGAAGAAATGTTTCCTAATATCCAGCCTAAACCTCCCCTGGTGCAGCTTGCATCCATTCCCTCTGGTCCTGTCACATGTCATCAGGGAGAAGAGGCTGTCCTCCTCGCTCCAACCTCCTTTCAGGTAGTTGTAGAGAGAGAGAAGGTTTCCACTCAGCCTCCTCCAGACTAAACACCCCCAGCTCCCTCAGCCACTCCTCACAGGACTTGCACTCTGGGCTCTTCATGAGCCTTGTTGCCCTTTTCTGGACACACTCCAGCACTTCTATGTCCTTCTTGTAGGAGGGGCACAGAACTGAACACAATATTCAAGGTGTGGCCTCACCAGTGCTGAGTACAGGGGGGCAGGTGATGATCACCTCTGTATTTCTGCTGGCCACAGAGTTTCTAATACAAGCCAGGTTACCATTGGCCTTCTTGGCCACCTGCGCACACTGCTGACTCATGTTTAGTCCACTATCAATCAATACCCTCAGGTTCTTTTCCAACTTGCAGCTTTCCAACCACACATCCCCAGGTCTCCAGCTTGCCATGGGATTGTTAGGACTCAAGTGCAGGCACTTGACCTTGTTGAACCCCATGCAATTAACCTTGGCCCACTGGTCTAGCCTGTCTAGGTCCCTCTGTAAAGCTTCCCTACCCTCTAGCAGATTGAAACACCAACCCACCTTGGTGTCATCTGCAGAGTTGCTGAGGATACGCTCAATCCCCTCATCCAGATCATTAGTAAAGATACGGAAGAGAACAGGCCCCAGTACTGAACACTGGGGAACACCACTTGTGACTGGATACCAGCCAGATTTATCTCCATTCAGTACCACTCTCTTGGTCCATCCAGCCAGCTTTTTATCCAGTGCAGAGTGTATTTATCCAAGCCTTGTGCCGTAAGTTTCTGAAGGAAAATGCTGGGGGAGACAGTGTCAAAGGCTTTACTAAAGTCCAGGTAGACAATGTCCACAGCTTTTTCCTCATCCACTTGGCAGATCACCTTGTTGTAGAAGGAGATTATGTTAGTCAGGCAGGACTTGCCTTTTGTAAGCCCATGCTGACTGAGCCTGATCACCTCTGTTGTCTTGTATGTACCGTGTGATGGCACTCAAGGTGACATGCTCCATAACCTTCCCTGTCACCGGGGTCAGACTGACAGGTCTGTAGTTCCCAAGATCATCCTTTCAGCCCTTCTTGTAGACAGGCGTCACATTTGCTAGCTTTCAATCAACTGGGACCTCCCAGTTGGCTAGGACTGTTGATAAATAATGGAGAGTGGCTTGGTGAGCACTTCTGCCAGCTCCTTTAGTACCCTTGGGTGGATCCCATCAGGTCCCATAGACTTGTGCACATCTCTGTGGCACAGTAGGTCACTGATCATTTCCTCCTGGATTATGGAGGCTGCATTCTGCTCCCCATCCCCATCTTCC
Source organism: Todiramphus chloris collaris (assembly GCA_025345505.1). Classification (NCBI taxonomy): domain Eukaryota; kingdom Metazoa; phylum Chordata; class Aves; order Coraciiformes; family Alcedinidae; genus Todiramphus; species Todiramphus chloris. The sequence goes on along the minus strand of JANVCC010010406.1, from coordinate 23,338,494 downwards.
AGGTCAGGGAAGCAACTAGGAAGCAACAGGGAATCAACAGGTAGTACCTGGCATTACTGACAAAAACTGAGGCAAAGTGGGCACTCAGCAGCTCAGCCTTTTCCCTGTCCTTGGTCACAAGGTTCCCTCCTGCATCCAGCAGAGGGTAGAGATTCTCCTTAGCTCTTCTTTTACTGTTAACATATTTACAGAAACGCTTTTTATTATCTTTAATGAAGCTGCCCAGATTAAGTTCTAGCTGAGCTTTGGCCTTTATAATTTTCTCCCTAAATAACCTTGCAATACCTCTGTACTCTTCCTGAGTTGCCTGCCCCTTCTTCCATAGCCAGGGGAAGTGAAGCCTGAGAGGGGATCTTATCAAGAAAAGTCTTTCCTTTTCTTCCGGAGTTCTGCCCAAAGCTCTCTGTGTAGCCAGGCTGGTCTTCTACTGCACCAGCTCATTTTATGGTACACAGGGACAGCTACTTCCTGTGCCTTGAGTATTTCCCTCTTGAGGAATGTCCAGCCTTCCTGGACTCCTTTGTCCTTGAGGGCTACCTCCCAAGAGATGCCATCGGCCAATCTCCTAAACATGTCAAAGTCTGCCTTCTGTAAGTCCAAGGAGGTAGTTCTATTGACCTTCTTCCTTACTTCCCTAAGAATTTAAGTCACATAAGGAATTATTTTAGCTCAGCTTCATTTAGAATGTCCTCAGTAGTAGGTATTTTTTGACCTATGTTCAACCTTGAGCACATTTTTAAGGTTCCTTAAAATTAATCCTGCAACAGGCAAGTCTCTACAACAATACTGTACATATACTAGGAAAAAAAAAAAAAATCTGTCTTCTGTTATTTCCTTAAGCATCCACCTACAATTACAGTTTCTCTAGAAATTAAATTTAAATGGGTTTATGAAAGTTGATTTGAAAGAAAGAGTTTTCTGATGGCAGGGTTATCTGTGGTGAAGTGCTGTAATTAACAGCTACAGTACAGGCAGAGCAGACTTGGTTTCAATTTAATCAATACTGTTTTACAACTCCGTTTTTACCAGAAGCATTACTTCAGGGTACTAACACTGAATATTACAGAAGTTTCCAGGAAATTATTATCATTGAATACTGTAAACTGCAAGCCAAATACAATGTAACCTTTCACACGGTATTGTTCCTTGAAAATAGTTCACTAAATAATGTACACAAAAGGAATAATAAAGATTAAAAATGGATCAGGGGAAAATAACTGTCACGTAGGTATTAACCCATTCCACCACTGAGTAATAGAGAATTTTTCATCTACAATACAGATAACCTGAAATTCCGTGCATGTAAGTACCGTAAGTAAAATGTTAATTTAATCAAGCAACAATTAAAGCCTCTTTTCATAAGTATATAAGCAGAACTGACAGATTCAATTTAATTCCTTCTGCAAGAGATTATTGGGCTGAGAACGTCTCAAGGGTGTTCCCAGAGCAATTGCTAGAGAAGTACATACTGATTCTATTCTCATTATACTTGATTCAGCACAATGAACATCCAGCTGCTGTTCTGATGGCAATGACTCTTGGGAGCATCCATGGAGTTAGCAAGAAAACTGGTAATTTTCTTTTCTTGCTCTGTTTTATCAAAGTCTATATTGAGTCTTTAATTCAAACTGTAGAGGAGGAGATGACAGATGTAAAAGTAAGCAGTTGACTCAGCTACTGATGCTGAATCTCAGGAAAAGACAGTAATTTTTAAGGTCTTTTCTAGAAAGAAAAACTTGATCTGGAAAAATGTATCTTAAGAATTAAAAATAAACAGAACAACAAAAAGCCACCTGAAAACTATTTATATTATTTCTTTCTTATCTTTCTCTCTCATCTGTACATGAAAATTTGTACATGACTACAAAATCCTTTTGCTTGAGCCAAAACACATTTATTAACCTACTTAAGAAAAGTAGGGAATTGGATAGTCAATTATGATTGCCATTGGTTTGCCCCTTGATTGCTTCTCTTTTCACTTACAGGTTGAAAAAACTTTTCAATTTAAAAAAAAAAGAAAAAAAAATTAGTTGAGAATCTTTCTGCAGCTTTTCTTCTTTATGTCACTTTTTAATACCTCTTCATAGAATTCCCATTCACCATATTCTTTCTTCACCTTGCTTTTTTCTTTTACTATTTCTTTTTCTTTGTTGTCCAATTTCTTCCTGGCTCCAACCTCTTCCTATCCAATTGCCTTTCTGGACAGGGTATTTGCAGATGGAAATACAAAGTAACCAAATCCTACAAGTCTTTGGTTATAGGCACAGCTACAGAAATACTTAGCATATGACCACAGAGTTCAGCATAAACTTTCCTTCATGCTCTAGTACCACTTCACAGTATCTGAAAACAGGAAAGAAGTTCAACCCTCAAGTAAAAACATTCTCATTAAGCTATCTTTATTTCCAAATCAAAATTACATATGTGTTTTCAAGGAAGGTAATCCATTAATCTAGGTAATGGGAGGACTGAAATATATCAATCTTGAACATCCAGTTTTATAACATGGTAAACAATTTAGACATTAAAAAACAAAGCAAATAAACAAACAAAAACCCTAGCTACTCAAAAGCTGTTAATTAATTTGGACAGATTTTGTCAAATGCAGTCAGGTGGAAAAAATACCCGCAAAGAATTACAGTGGTAAAGCCACTTCACTTCTCTAAATGAACAACCAGACTTCAATTCCCTCCTCACCTTGAGGATATTTGAATCTAAATCTATTACTTATTAGTCTTAGAATACTATGGGATATTATGGGATCAGGTACTCTAGGATCATGTTAACCTTATGCTCTCAGACAGATACATGTTCACTGCGGTCAGACAATCATCTCCTAGGTGGGTGCACTATAACCTCTGAATTTGGTCTCTCTTGCTCACTTTTTTATCAACTGCATACAAGAATATTCGCAAACAGGATAACTGCTGGTAGACATACTGAAGGAAGCAAAGAGCGCCCCTGAATGACTTACTGCCATCTGAACTAGACATTCAGACACAAGATGGTAGGAATACTTCATTCATATCCACTGCCAAAGAACAAATGTGATTCAGTGCCTTCCATCCTTCTATCCTGCTGTCCTGGTTTGAGTGAGAACAGAACTAATTCTGTTCAATAATTTTACTTTTCAGCTCAGTTCTTCTAACTGACTGCACTGTCTGAAGTCAGCAGCCTGTTCTCACAGACAGTGTCTGCTTCTAGAAGCGGTAACACCCCATGTTTGCAGTTACTACCAAGGGTTGGAGTGCAGACCAAGGCCACTGCTGGGTCTTCTGTACCACACTGAGGGGTGCAGAAAGTGAAAGGCTGCACCTGCAGGGAGGAGCAGACAGGACAGGTGACCCTAAGCTGACCAACGAGGGATTCCATCCCATATACGCCATATTTGGTATAAAGCTGTGGGATCTGAAGAGTCTCTGGGCTCTTCTCCCCTCTTGGACTGCTTTGCCAGCTCTGTTTGGCTTGGTTTGGGTCTTTTTTCGGTTCCTTCCTTGGAGCACCCAAGGAGGACTCTGTTCATTCTGCCTTCGATCCCACTTGGTGTGTTCCCAAATCTGGTACCAGAATCCAGCTCCTCAACACAGCTCCCGTCTGCCTGGGGGCCCAGTCTGGGTCTCCCCCCGGTGCCTGCTCCACAGCATCAGTGGTGACGGTGATGGAATTACCATCAGGGGGGCTGGGTTCCATACTGGTTTTGTATAGATTTGGATATATTCCATTTTTATTATTATTCATTTCATTTTCATTAAAGCTGTTCTACTTTCCTTTTCTAATCACCAAGTCTCTCTCCCATATTTCCTTTCTCCTTCTGTTTGGGGAGGGAGTGGAGTTAACAGAGAGCATTTGTTATAGGTCTAAAGGGCCACCCATTACCCTAAACCGTGACACCCGCAGACTCCCAATTTCTGTGTTTCAGAAGGCTGACAGACACCCTGATGGAATATAAAACTATATTTTAAGAGAGTTTAGTATTTCAGTTGCCAGGGTGTTGCCTGGACTTGAACCACTCACCAAAACATCAGCATTCCTGATTCCCCTTTTCCAAAGGCTTAGAAATGGTGTCTTAATTTTCAATTTTACTATTTTATGTCCTTAGTACATAAATTTAGTCTATATACATGTTTGAGGCAACAATGTAATTCGATGATGTGACCTGATTCTATCTCACAGTCCCAGAATCTGTCATCATAGTGACTTTCCCTTCTCTTTATCAATTTCCTGCCAAATTCTCAGATCCTGATGATTCTGAAACCAGTTTCTAAGCTCACCATAAGGTACAGGGTTCAATATCATAACCTTGGTAAAATTCAGGTACAGAATATATGAAGTCAATAACTATTAATTGTACAAAGCTTTCTAGTATGGATATGGAGCCAAAATAAATTTTGCCTAAACCTAGTCACCATCTCAAATGCAAGATGTTCTGTGTTCCTGTGGGAAATTCAGTATTTCTCACCATCTTTCTTCCCTCCAGGGCCTCAAATGGAAAAATAAGATGAAGTTACCAGTGGAAACACGGCAGAAATAATCTCAATAGACCTTGAACTGATATGTGACTTATTGCTGAGTAGTTTTTGTTAATGAATCCTGAAACATCCTATTATAAAATTTCCATTAGTTTCAGACCCAGGCCTGACAGCGACTGGAAAGTACAAGAAGTCAGGCACAAGTTCTTCCTATTTTCAGCTTGGCTTCTCAGACTCATATAGTCATGTTTTCTGTTCCTACACCAAAGACTTGTGACCCAAGTGACTGAGTTTATCTAAAATGGTCAGGATAAAAGAGGTCACAGAGAAACAGAGTCCTAAAATAGCCTGTAGAGAAGAAGGAAGTGACCCCGTAAGAGTTGGCAATACTAGGGAAAATGCAAAAGCAGCATATGCACTCCTTGGCACAGCTGGTCCACATGGGAGGATAAAAGACAAAGACAGAAATGACCTCATAACAGGAAAAGTTTGAAATTAATTTTGCCTCATTTTAAACACCAAAGTCAGTTACCAAAGAAAGGCAAATCTGGGAAACTGGTTTCAATGCTTGCAGAAACACTTGTTTAAACAATGCTGTTCCAATAATGGAACAAATGTCTACAGGGAAAAAGTAAAGAAACAAAATGGGGTTAACTTAAAAAGCTGTTATCCTTATCTCAAAACAATTCAAAGTTATTGAACAACAACAAAGCATTTAAAAGCACTCCTTAGAGGCTTATGATTGCACAAAATGTAGAATATTCTTAAAGTGCTACAATTCTGTGACAAAATATTTTATACCTTCTTTGTGTATACAATGCCTGTTTCCCCTCTATCAAACTGACAGCTCTTTTAACAAAAGTACTCCATTCCCCTCCCTCATGAAATGCACTGTGGTGGGAAGTGTTCCAGAGGGGATTCCAAAAGGCATTCAAGTATTAGAGGTTTGAAAATCAGTGCTGGAGAGACAAAATGATCTGTTTACTTTTTATCATCAGTAGCTATCTTCACGTTGTCATTCTCTTTTCAATCAGATGTCTCAAAGGCCAGAGTTAAGTGGATAATGCTAAAAATAGACTGACACAATAAACTACAATAAAGAGAGAAAAAGGGAGACAGAGCTTGATTATGTTTCTTTTTCATGGGGGGGGAAAAAAAATTTTAAAAAGCATGACAGCTTTCAAGAGTGATGTCTAACCCCAGCTGTCAGAAGTGTAATATAGACAGTGCAGGCATAAGCATCTATACTGCCCTGCTGGGGACTGGAGGCTTATTTATCAAACCTGTACTTTTCATGGAATGTGATCGCAGTGTACTGGGTTTCATCTTAAAAAAAACAAAACAACCCCCCC
>JANVCC010010406.1:23263118-23332573 GCA_025345505.1 Todiramphus chloris collaris | reverse complement strand
ACTTTGGATGGAAGTGGAATCCAAGTAATTCTGAATTAAATATAAAAAAAAAAAAAAAACACCCCCCCCAAAAAAAAAAAAAAAAAAAAAAAAAACCAACCCCCCCCCAAAAAAAAGGGAAATCAATCATGTAATCATTCAATATGGCAAAGTTACTAGTTTAATATTTGCTGGGTCAAGACCTTCAGACTTAATGACTTTCAATTACAGGTGACTGGGCACCATGCACTGCTGTGGCAGAGCTGAAAACATCCCATTCTTCCTGCTGATCTCAGAGTATCCAGAACCCTGCTTTCATTGCTTTCGTGCATGAACCAGAAGTAGAAATAATCTGCTTCCTGGAAGAATTTATAGAGACATCTGAATGAGCAAAATCACAGCAAAGAAGAGAGTGAAACCAAAACTTCTCTAAAAAGCATTTCTGAAGAATGTTACTTGTAAGTTTCATGGTTTCTAGTGGTATTATGTTTAAGAAACAGTATTAAGAGTATTTTTTCTTTAACTTAATTCCTTAACTTCTAAGTAATTTGCTTTAGTATGAGTCTTGACATTTGTCAGCTAATAAATTTAGGCAGTGTCTACAACAGCAATTTTTAGCCCATAGGAGATCAACAGAGAGAAATAGCTAGTCCTGATAATTCACAAGGTATCCTCATAGGAGGGTTCAGCTTTGGACTTCTAATGTGATCCCAGGGAATGAATGGCCAGCAGAAGCTGAAAATCAACATGCATGCTCCAGTTATGCACTCTGCTGCTGAGTTTCATCTAAAAGAAATTCTTACGGTGTTGTCTGAGATTGTTCCAGGATGTGGTTAACCATGATAAATGAGGATGATAAGGAGGTTCTCTCCAAAAGGTTCAGGTTTGCTACTGGAGAGGCATCATTAGAGGTCACACAGGAAATACAGAATATTTTTATTTCTTTTCCATTTTTTCCTGAGAAATATGCAAAGAAGAGTAACTGTAACGATAGATTAAGTTTTTAGGTACATTTCCCATATGTTACCCCCAGCTTTCAGCAGGAAGAAACAAGGACAAACATACAGAAAAGAACATTTCCTCTAAGTCTTTGAATCATGAGCCAGCAAGTCACCCCTATACAATCTGTTTTTCTTTCCCCCTTTTGAAAAAACCTCCTTGCTTGGTTAATAACATTCACCTGATGTCCCAGGCTGAATTTTGGGGTACCACAGTAACCACCTCAGTCAGAGCAGAACAAAACATGCACTGGAAGATACCTGAACAACTCCAAAAGGTTGACCTGGTTACCTCCAAACCTCTTCTATGTTTCAGAAAGGTGTTTATTAATATGAGACCAGACATAACCAACCATGATGACCTTCTGTGAGCTTGATTGATCTGTTAAATCCTGTATCTATCTTCTATACTGAAAGCTTCAAAGCATTTTTGGCACATACACAGATTTAAGAATAATATTAGTAAAATTACTTATCTGGTTTGATTTCTTTTGTGAATTAATATTTTTTTTTCAAGTGAAGATAGAGCAGTTAGGTTGCATTCTCCTTGCTCTTCTTACATTACTATATTGCTTTCAGAATACTTTTGCACATGTAGCTTGAAAAGTCTGATGATATTTATTTTCTGAACATAAAAATAATACATATCTTTCCATGTGTGCCCAACATGGCAGCTGTTTTGTTCCTAGATTTGTTTCAGTTTGACCAAGTAAAATATATTCAATCTTGAATAGCAAATGAACATGAAAAGTAAAGTGTAATCTAAAATTATTATATTATTACAGAAGTACATTTTTTTTTTAATCATGAAAGTCAAACAGTTTAGATTTTCACCATAAAAAAGCATATTGACATGACTGGCACCTGGAAAGCTAAAGGAAGTTATAATCTGTCAGCATCACATTTTGGAGTCATAACACATGCAGATATGCCAACATGCTGGAGCAAACTCAAACTGGAGGGCTTTTTTTCAGATTACTCATAATAAGATCAAATTTAGAAACAAAAAGCAAGATTTTCAGAGAATGTCCTAAAAGCTGCACAGGGAAACACATGCAACAGTGGTCACTGGAGAATTTTGCTCCATAGTGGGACAAGCACTGCCATGGGTATGATCCTGTACAGAGGAATGTTTGGTACATTAGTGACTGAAAGGATTTCTGTGGATCTAAGTTCTCTAGGCATAACAGAATTTGTATGGATTTTAATTATATTTATAATCATTAATATTTGTAAGGATATCTCTTTTTGTCATAGTCTTGTATTTGTAATTTTGTTCTCAGAATAACCACGGTTTACAGTACATAAGCTTTAGCACAGGCAAAGAACTCTGCATATCTTTCACCTGATTTAGTGAAAGATGTCCCTGTTCATAGCAGGGTGGTTGGACTAGATGATCTTTCAAGGTCCTTTCCAATCGAAATTATTCTAAGATTCTATAGACCGTATATAAGTAACACACATCCTCCTTGCAACTTTTGTTGGTTGAATATGAACATCTTGCAGGCAGTCCTACAAGAAAATAGGAGCAAGTTCTAGACGATAACACTTCAGTTTGTAAGCTAACCAATCTGCCTACAAATGGACCCACAAATGACCTTTATTCATCACTGCTGCTAAGCAGAAAAGTTATAAATATTGAAAGAAACCTGACTTTTCAATTTCTCAGTGCTACTCTGTGCAAACAGAGCACACCAAAATCTGTCTCTTAAACTACAGGTCATACAAGGCCAACAAACTCTACCTACAATGTGTGAAATTTGTTTGGAGGTGTCACTTCAGTTGTCAGACATGTTTTACAGTGGAAATAAGTGAGACTGATGACAGAGTCTAGACCAAGTGGGCAAAGAATGGATCTTGCAAGAGAAGAGAAAGGGCAAACCTAACCTGCAAATACATCTAAAAGGGTATGAGTGCACTCTAAGCAGGAATAAAGAGCTTCTATGCTCTTTCAAGAGAACTTTTAGCTAGGTAAAATTTAGATATAAAGTTTGAAACTCTACTCTATCATCCTAAAAAATGAACATGCCAGGTAGACACTCTTAGACTGAAACAGGAAGAGTAGTTAGCCAGAAATTCTGCCCATTTTAAATAACCACAATAGCTACTTACTCTCTGAGCCTGCCTGTATACGGCATATAAAATAACACGCATCTCATCAGCTCAGTATCTGTCTCCACAGGACAGAACCATTTATTTTTTGATTGAAACTTGGTATTTATCATACTGTTTGAACAATCCTGGTGACAATCTGGAAAGACATTTGCTGGGCTTTCTGTCACTAATCCATGTTTGCACAGCAGACCCTATTAAAACAGAGCCAGAAGAAAAATACCAATTTAATGTGAAAGAGGGACAAAATAAGTTCTTTTTAATTAAATCTGTCAAGTTTTCAAAATGCTCCAAGTCAATCCATGGGATGTGAAAAATCTAAAGTAATGGTTTATATGTTGTTTACCAATGATGACTTTAGGAGAAATTTGAACAAGCAAGACCATTTTATGCAACAGCAATTACAAGCCATTGCATACACTCCAGAAAATATGTATTTCCAAAAACTTTGACACACTACTCGTTTCTTTTACCTTCAACTTAATTTCAACAACATGGAAAAAACATAAGTGAATCACAGTTAACACATATGGCAGTGTTTGTCTAAATGGCCTTCACTAAAGCAGAAAGCCTACTGTAAGAAAAGTCAGTAAAAGTACTGAGACTGGAAGAAAGAACAAAGAGTAAGATAGGTCTGAAAATAATGTTTTGGGTTTTCTTCCATGGCCAAAGTATTCTAGATGAAAATTAGTATGTTCACATGACTTTATATAATATCTGAACATGACTTGCATCATCAAGAAAATTTCAAATTCCAGTATACCCTGTGACAGATCTCAAGATCTTAAATAATTCATTGTAAAGGTAATGTCTGCGTGACTTCATGTCACAGTTATTTCAGTTCTAGCCAGCAAGAAAGTGACACTTAATATTCAGAGAAACCTCAGTATATTTAGTGGGTTCAGAGATGCTAAGGAAGTACGAAATATCTCATGCTTTTTAAAATTCAGAGTGTAACTATTTTAAGAAGGTAAGTTCTTCTTTGGGGAGTAGGGTATTTTCATTACTGAAGGAAAGATTTGCTGTGATAAAGTGTGAAAGTCTTCCAGGTGACTGAAGGAGAGAAAATCTTTCTACTTAGAAAGTGGTCAGAAGTGTTACATTAAATCACTCAGCATCACAGGACTTTTGGTTTCCGATTCAGAAATGCGTGTACTTGAGTAATGTTATTTATGCAAATAAATCTCCTTTAGTAGAGTGAATATGCATTCACATGAATGATTACATATTAAGGTGTCGTATTTTTGTAGAACCTCAGTCACTATACTGGTACAATCCAGAGACATTTACTCATATTTTTGCCTAATTGCACTTTATCAAACTACCCACCATCAGATTTATCTTTTAAAAAATATTTAACATTGTTCACAATACTTGTTCACATCATTAAATTTTAATGGAATTTCTGGTATGGGTGAAGGTTACAGCACTAAATGCTGAAGGTAAAAACTTAAAACAGAGGTTCTGTGGTTCACCCAGAAAGCATACCATACATGCTCCATACTCTGATTATATCTCCATAAGAATATTTTCCCTATCTTTACCTGTATATAATTTGTAAAAAAAAAAAAAAATTTAAAATCCTACCTTTTTTCACTTTTTACAAATCTACTTTGATCATATTTTTAAGTTACATAGACCCTAAGGACATTGTTATGAGATTAAACTTTGTCTGTTTTCACTCTGTTAATTTCCAGAGAAATGATGTAGCAGTGTCTGAATGACTTTTACACAGGCCTTTATATTGGGCTCTCCACTTTTCTCCCACAATGGAAAAACATCTAAAAAAGTACTTTCAAAGTAGTCAAAAACAAATAAAGCAAAACCACATTTACTGTTATACAGGTCTAAAAGAACTAATAAGGTTTTGGCTCTAATTCATAAGTTTCTTTAGATGCTGCATGGCTTTTAAATTCACTGTTTTTTTGAAACACTTCACTGTTGTATTTCCAGACATCTGTTCTCACTTATACACAGAACATGGACTTCACAAACAGGGTTTTAATATATTTTCTTCTGACAAGCTCATGAAAAAGAGTAAAACAAAGTGAAGTCAGATGAGATTTTCTGAAGCTGGTATCCTTACAGTTTGTAAAGTTTTTAATACTCTTAACAATGTCTGTAAGTCCACACACTATATCAAAGCTCAAGATACATGAATCTATTTCCAGTTCATAATGTGATACTCTTTGGCAGCACAGTGCTGGGAACAGCCAAGCTTTATGCCATAGCAGGCACTTCTGGGAATGCCTTCCCAGAATGCTTTTCTTTGTTTTTACACCTTTCAATGATTTCTTGATAACAGATTCACTGTCTCTGATAGTAATATATATATATATGTATGTTCTATTCATTCATCACCAGCCTGTTTACCAGCGAAGTCAGTTTACTGCCAGTATTTGCTTAAACAAGTAAGTTCAAAGTAAAAAATTATTAATGGTGGAGAGATGTTCAGCAGTAGCATTGCAGCTGCACTAGAACTTTGGACCTGAATTGCATTTAAACAGTCAATGAACTTGTCTGTTACAGCTGGAGATCAAACAATAAAAACTCATGCACATTCACAGTAAATTAAACATGATAATTAAGTAAAATTACCCTCTATCAACACAAAGAAATGCAAACTAACTCCTATATATAAAATGTGTACCACGTCAGACACTAGAGAGAGAACTGAAGAAGTACGCTGATCACTGATTCAGTATCAAACCTGAGCTTCAAAACTTTCATTCTCAGTCTGGATAAAATCTAAACAAAATAATAATTGCATAAATAATTTAGAGAAGTCCAAGTAAAAATCTATGCAGATCAACAGCTTCCAATAAAATTTAATGTCACCAAGAAAAATGATAGTGTATGGCACAGTTCTAAATTTTTATAAGCTTTTTTAAAAACAGGTATACAAGGTGTGCCATTATAGATGTCTGGTTTTTTGGTGGTTTTCTTTTTAGTGTGTTTGGGGTTTTTTTTTGTCATTTGCATTTTCTTTGTTGCTTTGGTTTGGTTTTGTGGTTTTGTTTATTTTGTTTTGTTTTGTTTGCATGTTTGTTTTTTGTAACATTGCATATTATACCTCTGATCATTTTAATCCTTATTCACATATAAGGGCACATAAAGCCATTAGAATACTATCTCTACATCCGTAACATTAGGCAAGACATTGACCTTGACCTGAAAATAATGTTAGAAAGATTTGATTTTACCTCTGAAGTTTCTGTATCTAAATAAATGGAGTTACTGGTTTCATTTTTTGACAAATTTATCATAAATCTTCTATTACATATTATGTGAAGGATTTGGGCAGAAATCTAAAATTCAGTTGTATTCTGTATGAAAATTAATTGTTCATGGAAGTGAGGGAAAAGTCAATTATTTCTGACATCCAAAGTTGTACAAGTGTGTGCTACTACAGGGGCAGGTTGCCAGATCACATGAACTGAAATTTCTGGTACCAATCTTAATGTTTTCCTTAGGCAAATATTGATAGAACTTGAGACTTATTTACTGTTCTCTATCATTTTTGAGACATAAATAGGTGTTGAAGGGGCATAATCTTCCACCATCGCATTCTCAAGCCTTCTAAAGAGTAAGCTAATTATTTAATAACTAAAGCTGCACTGACTGTGTGCCTTGAATTACTTCTTGAAACACCCAGGAAATCCTATGAAACACTCAAACCTTGCAACTGAAAAGATGAGAATACTTCCTAACTTCATTTTCTTCAGTGGTCTGAACTAGAAACTCTTACTTCTCAGATGAAATGGGGATGCATTAGCACACTGTGTCAGTATACGCTGTGCTCCTATTAAAAATATATTTGCTAAAAGGTGAGGGTTGTTACTCTACCTACAAAGGTAACTTCAGTTTAGTTAACTAAATACAGAAATATGTTTCACTGGAAAGGATTTTATGAACTGTAGGATTAAAGCACACACTTTGAAATCTGGACGTTAATAAATCATTGTGAAATGACTAAATGACTTTCCTGTATATAACTAGTCATTTGCATATTTCAAGGGAAATTCATGCATCTCAATAGGCTAGAAGATCTGATGGCTCTTCTACTTAGCTGTGGCTGTACAGGTTGATCAGAAGAGAAAGATCGAACAGGAACTACTCCCCACTGCTGGAAACGCCTGCCCTATACACCTCAAAGGAAAGACTCAAATGACTGATCATTATGTGTATGTGGGGTTGGGGTCACGGAGGCAGACTGCTTACAAAGGAAATAGAAAGGTAAATGAATACATGCAGTGAACAGTTACATCACTGAGAAAAATGTTACCAGGATGATTATTCTGTAATGGTACATGGGGTGGTGGTAAGGAAGGAAAAAGAAGGGGGGGAAATAGGATACAAGACTCCAGAAGCTGCAGCTATTTACTGGTTTGGTACTTTGCAATTCTAAGTGGGGCAAAATGGTTATTTTTAGGCATTAATACTGTATAAGCATTCTAGAGTCTTGTGAAGTTAAAGAAAGACCAAAGTTCAAAACTTGAAAACCCGAAGTCAGGTTTTAAAAACACATCTTCCATTTTGATGAGCTAGTCAGTAGTTGTTGCAGATGTATTGCCTCAGAACCTGAAAATTCATCCACATTGTTCTGGTCCCAAAACAAACCAACAAAACAAAACCCTTCAAAATGTCTTTAACTGACTTAGTCAATAACTTCTAGTAATCTTTTCTGTTACATAGTTTAAACTCCTGCACCAGAAAAGCCTGCAATATTCTACACATACGCTCAGTTTCCCAGCTGTATTTGATCTAGATTAGACACAGAATAGATTCTTAACCTCATGCACATCCAAAGGTACAGCCACACACCCACCCATCAGGCCACAGCACAAAATCACACTCCCTGGCTAAAAAAGAATCTTCTCACAGACAACTTGGCCTGACTGATCTTGAAAAGTGCTGAGATATGCTTAGTACCTACTGTCAGATGCAATGTTAAAACAGAGGTTTTAGTTAAGAATATGTTGTGGTTTAAGGGTGAACAGACTGAGGTAGGGGGGAGGGAGGCAGGGGAGGAGGGGGCGAGACATACAGGTGGTATCCCTGGGACCCTGAGGAGTCAGCAGGCAGCTGTTATTCCCTCCCCTTCCCTGCCACACTCCACAGAAGACAGAGACAGGGAGTTCAGGGGGCTCTTCCTTCCCGGGCTCTGGGAGCTGCGAGGGCAGCTCAGCAGGGCTGGGCCTGACCCCACGTGCACCGCGAGATCCATCACCATCCCAGAGCGGGTTTGGTACAGAGTTCTGCATCCTTCTGCCCTTAATACTACTGTTTCTGTTTTTCTCCTGTTATTCATTGGATTTATTATAGTCTTAACTTCCAACCTTGTGTGAGGTGTTTTTCTTTTTTTCCTTATACCCCTTCCTATCCTCCCCTGAGAGTAAGGGGAGGAGGGGGCTAACAGACAGAAATCCTGCTCTGTGTTTCATGTGGGCTTGCTCTGAGACTTAAACGGAGACACAATAGGATAAAACTGTATCAGTCATCAGACGCAACTCAACCATCTCAAACAATTCCTGCACCAGTAAGGGAGAAAGGTTATCTTTTGCTGAAGTGCCTTGACAGTTTTATATCTTAAGTCTCCTGGAAAAAGTGTAAGGTAGCCCTTGAAAGCACTTACACTTTTTTTAATCTTTCTAATGAGAAGTGGAAATTGCTCAGTCTCTGTGCTGAGCAATTGCTGTCACATGAAGAGAGGTTGTTTTCTAGGACCCAGGGCTCAAAACCAGTTAGGGCTTTCTAAATCTAAGCTCTATCGTTAAAACTTTTAGAAGCCAATACAGAAACGAAAGCACTGTCATAGCACAGTGCCCTCATAAGCTGTAGAAGACAGTCCTACACATCTTGAATGTTAGATTCATGTAGCAGCAGAGCTCTTGTAAACTATACTAGAGTAGGTGATTCTTGAAAGGAAGAGTGCAAAGAAACAAAGGAGTACTATATCTTACTTAAATGGAGATAGAAAAAAGTCTTCTAAAAATCATTATAAAAATGTAAAACAAGCTACTTCAAGATAAACCTGGAATCAGAAAGTTTGTCAAGTAGCTATTGAATTAAAATGAACAGATAAATAATTGGCTTCCATATGTGTAAGAATTAAAATTATCCTGGATTTTTGAAAAATTGCTTGTTGAAATCTATGCTGATTATGTAAGATGACATAAGAGGAATTACTTCCAACGAAAAGGATAACCATTTAACGGCCTTCTCCTATCATATGTATACTCCCTTTTGTTTTCTGCTAAGTTCTTTCAGTATTTAAAGAAAAACATTATCTAGAATTGGTTGTTAGATATCATGGAGACAACTCAAAATCCCTTTGTCAGTCAGTCAAATTGAGATGGGCCACAGTATTACTTGCAAGTGTTGACTGCAGAAGTGTTGATTTCTCCAAGAAAAGTCTGGATCCTAATACTGAGATTAAATAAATTCAACAAGCATTCCCCAGAGTCTTCTCCCTGCAACGATGAGGAATAAAATGTAAAAGTTTTACCTAAAATTAGGGATGATGCCTTGCCATTTCAGAACCTGGATTTGTTCCTGCTAAAATTACTTGAAGCAGATGCCGCTACTCATTTTGTACATTTGATACTAATAAGAGTCAACTAATGAAATGAAAATAAAATACTATTCATAGTTTTGAAGAAATGCACTTGAGAACTTTCCTAACTGCAAATAAAAACTGCAGTATCTACAGCTAAGTTGGTTGTGCATTTACAGTGAGCATTTGACATGCTGTAGGTGTTATTATCAAACACCTAGAACTGCAAAGTTATTTAAGGAAGATTAACTGAATCTCTGCAAAGACTTTGAACTTTGTTATGGTAACATTTAAAGACAATCCCACGTGACATGCATGCTGCTGCTTCCTTCATTTGCAACTTGCACTCTAACCTTCTGGGAATGCTCTTTATGTTATCTCCTGTCTGTTCATAAGCTAAATGTTTCAGTGCAAGATATTTATGATACTACAAAACAAGGAACATTCTAATTGAAATTTTTTTTTTTTTTTAATATCAAATATCAGCGTGTCAGATTGAGAAGCAAGGGAAGACTGTGAGTTGATGGCTAGTGTGGCATTTTGTGTAAGAATAATTCATGAAACAAAATGGACAGCTAAGACAGCCAAAGGAAATAAATCATCAAGCATTAGTCTACTGAAACAAACAGCTCACACATATTGTATCTGAATGTACTTCTGAAATGTTATTAATTCGTACATTCAGCCTCTCTGACATAGTGACCACTGAGTAAAACCCTGTTCCAGTGAAGTCAGCAAGATTTTAACAATATAAGGTTGCAAAATCATGACTGGAAATGATAAGAAAAAGTCAGACTGATGTGTTTGTGATCTATATCAAGGCAAGTAGTAGAAAATATAATGGTGAAATACAGAAAGTAAAAGGATAAAGAAACAATTGGAGATAAATCAATACAACTTTGTAGATAAAAATGTCTCTAAAATGTGTTAGAGTTTTGTCACAGATTCAATGAGAAGCTGGGTGAGCTGATAGCATCTAGGAATATTGTGGGAACTGGTTAACAAGTCTGTTGCAAAGCCTCCTAAAGAAACAAAGCCATCATGCAATGGAAGGGAGTCTCCACATTCACCACTGTTGAGGTATGATGCAGACATCACAATGTGGGAAAGGTTGCAGGCACTGTGAACAGCTTAGCATACTGCAAAATGACTGAAAAGGGGATGATATTCAACACAGAATTATTTAAAACATCATTCCTAAAGGCAAATAGGGACTCTCCACATCACTGAGTAAATCGGCAATAAAATGGTAAATGTAATATAAAAAGTAGACAGTAACACCAAGGAAAAAGCCTAAGTATAGGTTCTGACTCAGACATTCCCTCTTGGAAAAGATCTCCAAATTCTTATAGGTAATTCCTGGAAAACATAATTTCAGCAGCAAGCCAGAAAGTCACTCAGAACCTTACATATTATTGGGAAAGGATTTAAGAACAAAACATAAAAAGTTATATGTTCTAGTCAGTTGATTTTAAGAAAGATACAGGATAATTATGAACAAATAGAGAATTATAATGAAAATTATTACAGGTATGAAATATTTTTTATAGTCCTACATACTGTAGGAGACAAAGCATTTCCATCTGAGACAAATAAAGGAGGAGAGAGGAAAAATAAGATAAAAAACTGCAAGCATTATGAATATTGTTGAAAGAAATCAGCGAATGTTATTTCCCTATTTCTCATAAAAGCAGTTAGGAATTAAGATTTCTGCTGCAAGAGTGAAAACAAACCCCCTCCTTCCATTAGAGTATTATTTAAAGTGTGAAACACTTTGACACAGTGTGTTAAAGAATTAATTAAAGATGGAGGAATTAAAAGATGAATTAAATGATAGTTTCCTGATGGAAATCATCAGTCTCTCTAAGCAAAGTAGCTAAAACACACTGCTCAGGAAGATGCTTCTGACTGACCCTCCAAACTGCTGTCTACCATAAGCTAGAGGAGTATATAAAGGAAAATAGTTTTATAGTTGCCCTATTTCTAATATATTTTCCTTTTGCATGTACTGCTGCTTATCATTTCCACACAGAATATCCTTCTTGCAGACAGTCAAAGGTCTTACAACTCTGCCAATTACCACACTGCATTAGAAATCAAAAGATCTTGATGTTAATTCTGTCCCATTCCACAAGCTTTCTGCAGAAAGATCTCATTTTCTTCTTCAGCTTATTGGAATTCATGGACTGTGATGTGCAAACACAAGTTTTTTAGATTTAAGTCAGTTTTACATGTCATCTTATTACTCAGAGGTTATTTTTGTCTATTTCATCTGAAGAAGTTGATAAAACACACAAATGTTGTGTGTCCAAAATGTTGGACAGTGCCCAGTCCTTTAATTATGATGTCCTCAGGTCAAGGCACCTGTTGTAATCTGAGAGAGGTTTGTAGCTGAACTACTCCTAAAAGTCTTTCCACTTGGTGATAATTAGTTCTGAGATCCGAAATAGCTAAGAATGGCTATGAAATAGCTAGAAGGCTTTTATTGAAGGACGGTCACCCATTTCTAACAGATGCCTTCTTGAAGAAAAAAGAGGCGTTCAGAAAAAAATAAAGGGCAGATGATAAAAGACAAACCACAAGGTGGTCAGGTGGGTGAGTAGTCTCATGATCTCATTTTTATTTGTTTCTGCTAGTGCAGCTTCTTGTCTAGCACTGTACCTTTTCAAGAACACCTTCATTTGCCAAAACAGTATGTGCTAAACTAACCGTGCTATCACGATGAAGATATCTCCAGTTTGCATCATAAAATTGTTTTCCAGAAAGGATTGTTTCCTTTACATGCCACAAACTAATGGAAATGGTAACAAACAGATTTCTAAAGATCCATCAACACACATTCAGAATTCTGGTGTCATCCCGAAATATTAATATTCAATATTTACATGCTATCGACATTTCAGGTAATGCATCCTATGTCACATAAACAGAAGCTGTATCAGTACTTTTTAAAATCAAGTAACAACTTTACTCTTGGTTCAAAATTTCTTACCAGTTCGAAACTTCTCACTCATGTCAACTGATCAGTTAGCTGGCTGAGGGTAGCCAGCACTTCTGAAAGAACAAACTACAAATCCATTGCTTCTGTAAGAAATAACTTTGGAGCTTTTAGCAACATAAAAGACACATCAGAAATTTGGCACTCTCAGTGAGTTCTGATGCTGCAAGCAAACAACCCTACTACAAGAATTTATACATAAAACAGCCTGAAAAATCTGAAAACTCTGCCAAATAAAACATTTTAAATTTATGGGGAAATAACTTCAGCAGCATCACTGATGTGCTGTGAGTTCCACTTCAGTGCTTCCAGAAGGTGTAGCATTACAGATGTGCTCATACTGTGTGTTAGCCCTGGATCAGTGCTTGGATTTGGTGCTAATCAGTCCCTCATTCAAATAATTAACAGCTTTGTGTCAGTCACAGCACCCTCAAATCAAGCCTTCAGGTTCATAAAGCCAGGGCTGGCTCATTTCTTCCCCCCATCTGAAAGCCAGGTAGGATGGGAGTTGATCGTCATTGCTGTCACTGGCAGCTGGTGCTGGTGGTCACCCATGAACAAGAAGATCTTCCCTCCTCCAACTGAGGCCAATCTTATGATTTATTTTAAGGGCATCAGAGTAAGAATCAATATCTCATCAATATCTCACCTGCGATGTTGATAAAAACTCAGAAAGAACTGGTCCTGTTTTCACTCAAACCAGAACACCCATATTTCAGGTACTAGGACAAAGTAGCTTCCATATGTAAACCTATACAGATCAAAAAAACGATTCACAAAAGAGTAAAGCAGGATCAGATCAACTTCAAGAGAGTCACACTGAGTAACTGATGAGCTACCCATGTTCAGATAAAGCATCTTACTATTTGCATGCATTGCACCTATGTTCAGATAAAGCATCTTACAGGACACGCATACTTCAGGTACTAGGACAAAAGTAGCTTCCATATGTAAACCTATACAGATGAAAAAAACCGATTCACAAAAGAGTAAAGCAGGATCAGATCAACTTCAAGAGAGTCACACTGAGTAACTGATGAGCTACCTATGTTCAGATAAAGCATCTTGTATGCTAATGTTCAGTACTTTCTGCAGAGCTAAAATAAAAATGGAAAATAATAGGAGTCACAATGAGGTCAATGTAACATCACAAAAGCAAATAACATACTGTTGTTTCAGATGGAACTAAAATTATTTAATCGGGAGCAAGAGAGGTAATTTATTTATCTGTATATGAAATACACCACCTGAAACATCTGCAATATCACCAGACTATCCTTCTTCTCAGTACAAATCATATCAAATCTCCAATTTGACTAAGCACTGCTTATTACCCTCTTGATGTTAGGGATTTACAGTAGAAATACTATTTATGAAAGGCAATAATTTTACAACAGAATTGTTGGAAGCCTTGTGATAACTGTGATAAGAATTTCCTTGAAAATTGATAATTTTATTTGAAAGGTGGCTGCACACTCATGACACTAAATAACACATTTTAGATGGAAGATACTGTTATAGCAACTTTATCTCATTGTGTCTGATTACATCAAATTAGTAAAAGTGGGGCAAAAGCTATGCTCTCTCTCTCATCAGTTCTCAGCTAGCACATGTAGCAATTTGCTTTCTTTTTTTCCAGTTATGTAACATAAGCTCAGACTTAAAAAATTAACTTCTGCTTGGGAGAAGAGTAGGCATCTATGCAAGACCTTCAGCAACATTGTATCAGGAATGTGTCAAGAAGAGGTGGACAGGTTTTCATTTTTGCTGGTGTGGTGGGTTGCCCTTGGCTGAATGCCAGCTGCCCACCAAGCAGAATTATCACTCTCCCATCTCGGCTGGACAGGGAAGAGACAATATAACAAAAGGGTCATGGGTTGAAATAAGGACAAGGAGAGACCACTCAGCAATTGCTGCCATGGGTAAACCAGACTTCACTCAGGGAAATTAATTTAAATTACTGCTAATCAAATCATACTAGGATGATGAGACATAAAACCAAATCTTAAAAAACCTTCCTCCCACACCCCTTTTCTTTCTGGGCTCAATTTAACTGCTGAATTTTCTGCCCCCTCCCCAACAGCTGCACAAGAGGTACGGGAAACAGGGGTTGTGGTCAGTTAATCACATATTGTCACTGTCACTCCTTCCTCCTCCCTGTCCTCCCCTCCTCCAGTGTGGGGCCCTTCCCACAGAAGACAGTTGTCAAAGAACTTCTCCAGCGTGGGTTCCCACTGGCTTTGGTTCTTCGTGAGTTGCTCCAGCATGTGTCCTTTCCAGAGGGTGAAGTCCTTCAGGAGCGGACTGCTCTAGAGCAGGTCTCCCATGGGGTGACAAGTCTTGCCAGCAAACCTGCTCCAGTATGGAGTCTCCATGGGGTGCTGCCAGAAGCTTTCTCCAGCACCGGCTCTTCATGGGAACACAGCCTCCTTTGGGCATTCACCTCCTTCAGCCTACAGAACAGACTGCAGGTGGATATTTGCTCCACTGTTCACGTCCATGGGCTGCAGAAGGACAGCCTGCCTCACCACCATTTTCACCACAGGCTGAAGGAAAATCTCTGCTTTGGTGCTGGCCCACCTTCTCCCCCTCCTTCTTCAGTGACCTTGATGTCTGCAAAGATGTTTCATATATTCTCACTCATCTCTCCAGCTGCTGCTGCACAGCAGTTTTTTCCCCTTCTTAAATATGTTATTACAGAGGTGCTACCACCATCACTGTCTGTCTCAGCCTTGGCCAGCAGTGGGTCTGTCTTGCAAACAGCTGGCATTGGCTCTACTGGACACTGGGGAAGCTTCTGGCATCTTCTCACAGAAGCCACCCCTATAGTTCCCCCTACTACCAAAACCTTGCCATGGAAACACAGTACAGATAGATTATAACAGTATTTCATTATGCCTTTAGTAAATGGGTGATTATTTTTTGCTTCTTTTCTGAATCCCTATTGTAATGTGCAATGCATGCAAATAGGAATGCATAGTGCAAAGTCCCACTTGCCTCATAGTCCCTTGCAGGATCCCATCATGACAGTTCCTATACATTATACAGGAGGCAGCTAGTTGTGCAATATAAGCTGACCCAACATGCAGTCATCCCTTTCCCCCTCCTCCACTTTTATATAAGCTTATGTAGATGACATGCTTGGGGACATGGTTTAGTGTTGGTCTTGGCAGTGTTAGGTTAATAGTTGGACTTGATGATCTTAAAGGTCTTTTCCAGCCAAAACGGTTTTATGATTCCATGACTTAACTGATTTGAGCCTTAAGAAACAAACATCTTTACACCAGTGAGAGTAGTTCCTCCCACAAACACAACTCAAACCACTTTCAAGCATACAACAAAGAAAAGGAAATAGCGTATTGCAGCTATCTCTGTTAAGCCACTGGACTATAATTCAGGAAGCAGAAGGGAGACTAGAATTTCACTTCAGAAGTAAAATTAACCGTGAGGTTAACCTTTATTCAAAATATATTGGAGAAGGCAGTTGCATGAGGAGTTCCATAGATGGAACTAGTGAGGAGGTGAATAAGCTAATAATCAGGGGCATGTTTTATTCTGTTGAGGCTTAAAGGAAAAAGGGCAGTGTTGAACCTAAACAAGGACTTTCAGGAGCAAGAAGGGAAACATTTTATGTCTACACAGTTACACTTTGCCTTCTGTCCTTGAATTTCTAGACACCAAGTCAAGGAAGGTGTACCTTAAAATTTAAGCTTTGCCTGGATTGATGTTTATGACACCGAAAATGAGAGTAATTTGTTCACCAAGGAGGTGACTGCAATTATTTGTGTTTCAGTTTGATTTTTCAAGCCTCTCTGATCAATAGTGAAAGATAATATCAACTCTGGAGAGCAAGGCTTTGAATATATCCCAGTGATTTTCAATGCATGACATTCAATATGTGGAATGTTGTGTTCACACTGTACATAATTAATTGCTTTACTTTCATTAGTCATAGAAAGTTCTGCAGTTTCACCAGGGGAAAAAATTTGCACATGAAATCCTATGTCTACTCACCCCAAATATTAAAACTCTTTATTATATTTTTACTACAAAGGAGAATTTACTTGGCATACCTAAGTCAATTTTCCCCACATTCTTCCTCTGTTCGCAACTATGTTGCAACATGCCACTCAAAGTAATTGTCTTCCATCACCCTCAGTGATAAGAGACTATGTATTTTGCATGGTTTTGGTGAGCTGGCTTTTGATATGTGCTAGCAATGACAGACGATGTCTATATTCCCCTTTCAGTGATGAATATAGACTTAGTACATACCTAGTTTGTGAAATGCACTGACATTTTGGGGGGTAAAAGGTTCTCTGTGAACACAAAATATTGCATACAACACTACATTTCTGTCACTGCAATTATTAGGCTTTCGTCATTACAACCTTACATGAAACATGGCTATTTTGCCGCAAAATGCAATGAGCAAAAATTTTCAGTCTTGAAAACTAGATTGAGCTTGCAGACAGAAATAATCAGTGCTCACCATGTGATGTTTCAAAACTTTATGATAAAAATAGCAAACTAAAATTGTTTTCTGTTCTTTTCTGAGGGCATTAGTCCTCTCCAAAAACAAGGGCACCGGTTTTTCTTGGCATACATGTAAAAGGAAAGAATTGTTAAAGCCTGTCTAAAGAAACAGATTAAATATTTTAATGCATCCACACACAAGATAGTACGTTCTGTTATCACCATTATGACCCAGCAGAAGCCAGTCAAAAAATTAATAAACCAATATATACACAAACGTAAAATGCAAAATTAATTTATTTCAGTTCTCACCTCTCTAAAAAAGCAACTCACCCAAAACAGAAACAGCAAATTGCCCCTCCAGTTGTTCTGAAGATTAACAAAAATACTTTTTATTGACACAAATTCTTAAAATGTACGATAGCTCTTTCAAAACTGTAAGAAACTAAAATAAATTAAATGAATCTTGTAACTTAACCCTTTAAATATGAATCTAGATACATTAGTAATTTAGATATCCAAGTTTAGCCCTCTGTTTTTATGAAAAGTTTGACTTCACTACTACTACTGTAAAAATCAAATTTATGATATTTATTAGCTAGTCTTATCTAACAGAATGCCCTTCTATATACCTAATTAAAAGAGTAGGTGTTTTAATAAAGTCATTCATTAGCTAGAGATACCTCTATCTTAATACAATTGATAAGGCAATTCCATTCGAAAAGCTCTTTTCCAACATAATAATTAAAACATTCAAAATTATTTTGCTACAAACAAAGCACCTTATTACTTTGGTACCAATGTTTTGTTTTGTTTTGTTTTATGCTTAAGAAATAAGATTCTTGTTTGTAATTCATTGTGAAAGAGAACACAATATTAAGGTACAGTCAACAAAGGACAGTGTGGGTTAAATGAATATGCTCATGTGATCTCTCTGAAACAAGATTTCATTTCAGCCCAGTTACTTAATTGCTAAAATATAGTAGCCCATTTAAATCACGTGACCCAGTTATCTTTTAGGACAGACCTGGTTCCTTGAGTGACCTCATGTTAATTGATTAGAAACAATGTGAATTATTAACTTGCCAAATACTTATCATAAAAGGAATAAGTATCAGTTGAGTTTGTGGGGTCAGCCTGGTAATGGGCCATAATTTACACGCTAATTAGCAGCTGTGGGATAAAGAATAAAAAAACATGAAATGTAACTCTCATGTTGAGAACAAAAGAAAAAAGCACATAAAACCTATCTAAAAATACACATATTGGTGAAATTCTCATTGTGAGAGTTAATGTCAGTTTTCCTCTTGCTCTAAAAATACCAGAAATAATTTTTCACATCTATTCTGTAACACTTTCTTCTCATAACATATGCATTTTCAATCATCAGTTTGCTCCCTGGAGATGAAAGATTTTTATCAATGTGTAACACAGCATTTATCTTCAGTCCCATCCCCTCCTATGTGTCCCATCCAGTGCCCAATTTCAGAATTGAGGAGCATGTTTTGTAATATATGCAATCTAGGGAGATTTGATACAGGAAAAAACCACTGAGGTAAACATTAGAATTAGATTTAGGAGATAAACATGGCAGTGACTAAATCTGAGTAAAAGAAAGCAGAAGTATTTAATGATGCTTAGAGCAGTAAAAAGCCTGTTTGAAAGAGCTATATTTCTATTCTTTCTTTGTGGATGCCAGCTCTGTAAGACATTCTTGAAAAGGATTAGACAGTATGTTTGGCCACAGCAAAGGGGATTTACTGATGTATGTGATCACTTCCAGCCACATGTTTCACCTTTCCCTAGGTGAATTTTCACTCCCAAACTGTATAATAAAATGGAAAAAGTGAAGCATTAGAGACAAAGATCAGTAGGAGTACTGGAATATGCACATAAAGATACACACACTTGCCTCATTCTGCAAGCTCTCAAGCAGGTCTGAGACATCCAGTAGAAGGATCTTAGCACTGTGAGGCTTTGAACATCAATCAAAAAGAACGCAATCTATAAATTATGATCAGCAGAGACATAAAGCAATAATTGCAACCAAGGAATTTTCAAGCAGTCCTGCTGCCAAAATAGACCTGTGGACATAATTCATTAAACAGTTTTTGGAGCAGTGCACATTTTTCAAAATCTGTCTTTCCACAGAAGATGCTCAGAATAAAAGGGGTTAAATGAATCTAGTTTATACCTAGTTTACTGAGATTACTGGTGCTTAGCCAGAGGAATGAAAACAGTATTGGAAATAATAGGCATCTCACCGCTGGATGTCACTCTTGACTTAAACCTGGTTACATTAACAGTCTGTTTCTGGCAAAACAAAACTTGGGGTGTTCCTACCACTATACCCAAGATACAGCATGGATGAACCTTCAGAGAAATGACTGGAGGTTGAAAGAGCTGCTCTGCCAGCAAATTCCTGAATAAACTTACTGAAGTTATTCCTGGACTTTGCCTCAAGTTTCCCAAATTGCAAAACACCAGTAAAATGAAACCACTCTTTCTTTAATGCTAGGAGATGGTAAGAACTACTAAAAAAGAATATCTGGGACTGAGAAGCACTATAAAAATACTGTGACACATACGTACATAAGCAAATATCATTTTACAATATTGTGGTAGTATATTGTATTATATTATACCGTACTATGTTAAAATAACATACAGTTTTGGAAAGAAGAGATTCCCAGTTTTAAGAAGGTTAAGTAGTTGTAAGTAGAAGCAAAATGTTTCATGGAGTTGCTTTTTTTTTTATATTTTTTTTTTTTATTGAATAGAAAAGACAATTGAAAATGAAAATCTCTATCATATTAAATTATCTCACTTCAGTTCAGTCATTGCATTGGATTATGCTAAAAACATAATGGTCATAATGCCAATATAGAGTGTTTTGAGATTTACTAAGGTCTACTTATGAATATTGGGGACAAATTTTCTACAGTGACTTCCCATAGTAACATGAGGAAGGAGACTTCTGTTTCAGGAACACCAGGGACTGCTAATCAGCACCAGGTAGTCCCTAAGCACAAGCCATCCCCACTCTGCCTTGCAGTATCAAGAATTATATCCCTCTCTCCCTCTTGCTACTTCAAGCCACAGTTCTTACAACATTTCTAGAGCACTCTGCATGCTCTAAAATTTTTTGTCCATTATTTCTGGGTGTTGCAAGGAATTGTCTGTTTCTAATAAATCCAGATTTTCTTTCTCCGTGTTGTTGAGCTATTCTATTAGAGGCTGGTTTCCACAAATAAAAAGAGGGCAAGGGAACAGCAGTAGGGGACCCCAGATCACTCCTCCAGGAGGCCCTGGTCAGGTTCCCCGTGTGACAGCAGGAGAACAACCAGCCCCACTAGTGATCCCAGGGCCCCTGGACCCTGCATCCTCACAGACAGCAGGGCTATGGCCAACAGAGCCACAGGGATCATTATTTGGGAAGAGTCTTTTGGGCTTGCACAAGACTTATTACGGGATGTTCAAGGGAAGAACCAGGAGGGATCCTGGTCTTTTGAGGTGGAATAAGCAAGGAGAAGGAATAAGCACAAACAAAATGTAGGATCAAAGCGGGCATTAATGTGCAAAGAGGGCTGGTCAGTACACTTATCTGATGTTTACTGTGCCTGATTAGTATAGTCTGCCTTGTCTTCTCATTAAAAAACACTTCCAACTCTCCCTCTGGGTGAGGGACCCTATTCTGTGTGCATGCATGTGTATGGCAATCTACACGTCAGCAACTGCCCTGGGAATCACTCATGACAGGGCCTGATCTGTCTCTGGAAAATGTGCATGAAGATTTAACTTTCTCTCAGCGTTAGCTTTGGTGTTTTAAAATGGAGAAGGCTTTTGGGGATACTGCATACATTTAAGGGAAAATACACTTCAGCAGTATTAGTCTGTTAGACTAATTACTCTGTTAGAGCCTCACACTTCTTGCTTCCTGCATGCAAAAAAAGTTTAGTATCAGTCAGCATATTGATACTGTGCTTATCAATATGCTTCAATTGACTTCCCAGCTCAAAAGAGACAGGAAAATACTAGAGAGAGTCTGACGGAGAGCTACAAGGATGATGAAGGGACTGGAACATCTCTCTTAGGAGGAAAGGCTGAGAGCCCTGGGGCTGTTTACCTTTGCAAAGAGAAGACTGAGAGGGCATCTTATTAATGTTTACTAATACTTGAAAGGTGGGTGACAAGTGGAAGGGTCTCTTTTCAGTGGTGCCCTGTGATAGGAATGAGATGTAATTGTAGCAAGGTGAAACACAGGAAGTTCCACTTCAACATGAGGAAAAACTTCTTCACTGGGAGGGTGGCAGAGCCCTGGAACAGGCTGCCCAGAGAGGTTGTGGAGTCTCCTTCTCTAGTGCCTTTCAAGACCTGCCTGGATCTGTTCCTGTGTGGCCTGCCCTAGGTGTTCCTGCTTTGTCAGGGAGGTTGGACTTAATCTGCAGAGGTCCCTTTCAACCCTTACCATTCTATGATTCTATGACTAATGAAGCTACAACTGGCTAATAGTTGTTCTTCATGCCAAAAATTCACAGGTCATTTAGGAGCATTAAAAGATGTGTCAGATAAAAAGACAAAACTCTAATGCTGGTAGTACCTTGCTTCCCAAAGAGTCAGTGTTGTCCTTGAACATTTGGTATCTTCTCCTGTGCATAGCAAACACGTTGAACAATGTACAAGTAACTGTAGCAATGATCAAAATTATGGCCAAGCCCTTCCCAGCAAACACACTGAAAGTATTATTCAGTGGTAATGATGACTGGCTTAAACACCCCAGCTCACCAATAACCTTGTGTAGGGTCAGTGACCAAGCTCACTGCAACCAGAACCATGAAAAAAGGGCAGGAAGTCAGGGGATAAGTGAGACAGGTGGAACTAACCATCTCTTTTGTGACTGACCCCGTATATAGAAATACTAAACATAAAATCTAACAGTGTGTTACCTTGTATTTCTCACTTCAAGAGAAAATTCTGTTCCATTTTTTTTCCAAAGTACTATCAGCCCTATTTTTCCGACAGCAATGTCTCAAAGCTGGACCTGAAGTAAAAACAATATATTCTATCCTATCCACATTGGTCTTACTTTGTGAATCAGAGGCTCAGTAGTTTGAGCTTTTCCATTTCCTCTTTATTCACATTCTCTCCTCTCATACAACAGAAATCCTATTATGTGTTTAAACTGATGCCTTACTAAGCATTTCCTATGCAGCATTACTAAGCAGTTTACTGGCTGATATAGTCTTACCTACTACTTTCCTTTTGTTTGATACATGCAAATAAATATCTTACCTGTAAAAATACATACAAACAAAAGCACTAAGTGGCTGAATGGTCTGCTTATCACTAACAGTTTGACCAGCTTATTTTCCCTAAAATCAGATAAAGCACTGATTTTCTTTATTTCCTATAATGGCATGTTTCCATTGTGAACACATGTAAATTCTGGCAGTGGCGTTCAAACCTCCAGGCAATGAGATTTGCTCACTAAATCAAGACTGCAAGCAACAACAACAAAAATACACACACAAAAAACAACAAAAACAACAACAACAACACAAACAAAAAGAAAACCACCAAACCAAAGCAAAATAGGATAAATTTCTTGTTACCTATAAAGGAAGAAACAGTAAAGGCTGCAGGGTACTGCAACAGATGGTGAGTTTACTGCCATCTTCTGTATTTCCTAGTTCTTATAGGATTCCAGCAAAAGGGGAACATGAAAAAACATTGCCAAACGAGACACAAACAAGAAGTATTCACCACATGATAAGTAATAAATATAAAGAAGTAAACTGCTTCAATCTGACTGCTTTTTGAAGAGAGAGGGAGCAAACCCACTTGAAGAACAGAAAGAAAAAAGCAAACTAGCTGGAGAAATACTCGCCTCTTCTGACTGACCATCCCGATTTGTGAGATGATGCTTGGGGTTCAGTCCTCAACACTGAGATTAATTTTCTCACTATATTTCTCATTTCCAAAGCTGCTGCCAACAGCCAAATCAAGCATCCCAAAGCATGCTTTTCCCTTTTCTTATAGATCTGCAGCACAAGGTACCTTCACACAACTCTATCTATAGAATCCATTAGGATTACTCCAAACTGTCTGTAAAACTTGTTGGTTTATGGCTGTGCTGCAGTGTCAAGCAGGTTACTCAAACAAAAGGGTGGTTTAGGTAAGCATCAACACCAAAGTTTACGTGTGGCTTCTACTCTGGACACACTACAGCTTTCTGTTAAACTTGTGTGTCAGCTCCACAGGCACTGTATGTGTTTCACATAAATACATTACTTTATTGAAATAAAAGGAATCCAAGTGCTAAATTCTACTTGTGTTCTAACTGAAACCAAAGTTTGTGTTTGGTATCTATCACTAAAAATAATCTGGATATATGGGTCTTCTATTTGCTAATGTTGTTCACTGTACCTTCCTTCCGACTGAGCAGAAGCTGGAATTTGCCATATGTTGTGCTTCAGAATTTTAATGGTTGTGGTTGGCACCATGAAATTTCATTTTAAATAAATATTACACACCTACCAGTTGAGGAAATGAAAAAGCCATAAACAGATCATTAGAAAGCTCCTCAGCGTGTTAAAACGTAAGCACTAAAATGAGATGTGACATGAACAGAACAGCTAAACTGGATTCAGAAATTACTGTAATGGCTATTGAAGATTTAAAATACATTTGCTGGTTCTACACATGAGTACACATGTATTTAGAGAATTACATATTTTTCACTGCCAGCTTCTAAACAGGCTACATTGATTTTATGTTTGTGTTTATTTATGTGATGCTAGTAGTAGGCACAAAAACAGAACTTGAAAAGAAGCAGGATTAGAAGATATAGAAGACTTTGATTCACAGGTTCTGGCTTTCTAACTAATACCATGTTAGTTCAGCTCTTAAAATAAAATCTAATTAATTAAATAATACTGTTGCTTACATCTGATTTTAATCCTATCAAGAATGTA
This sequence comes from Todiramphus chloris collaris, assembly GCA_025345505.1. NCBI lineage: Eukaryota > Metazoa > Chordata > Aves > Coraciiformes > Alcedinidae > Todiramphus > Todiramphus chloris. Next base: position 23,308,480 of record JANVCC010010406.1, on the reverse strand, counting down.
ATAAAGAATGGCTTTACATGAAGCAAAGTACTTTTAACTTACTTCATGTAAACTGCACAATGTTTAAGCAAAAAAAAAATTATTTTAAATAACTAAAAATAAACCAAAATAATTATTTTAAAAGTCCATTTTAGAAGATATTTTTATTCTTTCCGAAGAGTAATTTGTGGTATCTCTCTACTTTCAAGATGAAAAAAAAATTATTTTCTTTATATGACATTAAATTTATCTCTCTCTTTTCCCTGTCTTCTTTTACCCCAAAGAACATCAGTCTTTTAAAACTATCAACTAAATAGCCACCAAAAGGAACATTTTGCTCAAAGAAAAAACTGATTATCACAATCATCTTCATCATAAGAAGCCACAAAAAGAAAAAAAATTGGAAACAAAGTACACATCATTAGTACATTAAGCATTGTCCCTTTCCCATGTGGAGAACACATGGATTCTGGCATGACCTAAGGAGACTGCATTTTCATTACTGGAAAGGAAGAATTTACTTGTTCTGCAGGTGGTCTCATGTATTACGTTATAAAACCCAGTGGCCAATACCAGTTTCATGAATTCAGGACAAGACTTATGCACACAGTTATCACCCCACTCAATACTAACCACTCATGTGTTTGAACTATGACAATGCTGACTCTCTCACCCTGCATGAAACAAGCTCTCCCCCATCACCAAAGAAGTATCACTGTAACATGAACCCTGCCTAGAAGAGCAAGATGAGAACCCGAAACAGCACTCACATATACGTGAAAAAATGTTTCATTAATCTTGGTGTGGTGGCTATAACCCAGTCCAGCTTCCTGGCTCTACCCCAGCCCTGCCAGCCAGCACTTACTGTTAGTTGTCAGTCTCTCTTTGAAGCTACGTCTCTCAGACCTGATCCTTAGAGTTCCAGATTTTTCAAGCGAGAAACATAGAAGACATTTTTACACTTGCAGCTAATTAAAACATTAAATACATCAATAGGAACATGCAACAAATATTTTTTCATCAAGAAATTGTAATGGAATTTAAAAAATAATCCTCAGAAAATTCTGGTTACAGGAAAATTCAGCCTTTTAGCACACAGCTACTTTTGAGATGCATGCAAAAGAATTGCTTACAAAAATAAGTAGATATCCCTTTTCTCATCTCTTGCATAAGACTATAAATGGAGAAACAGGCTATGATAATGATTTTTTGCATCTATCTTTGCTGATGTCTGAGAGCCTCACAGATACCAATTTTCACAAGACTTGTGAAATCAGCAGTTGCATTATCTGTCTGCCAGAGACAGATTCATGTCAACACACATTCTAATTTTGGGCACCCAAATGAGCAAATACTATAGGGTTTTTTTTAAGAACACATCACAGAGACAGTTTTGCTATTTAAAACATTGCTTTCCCTTGACTGTGGCTCCACATCTCTCCCAGACAGAGCTGAGTTTTTTGGGTAGAGAGCTGTTGTTCAGTGCCCATGGAGAATGCAGCTCACCTCTTCTGCTCTGGATTTCTATCCCAAACATCTGTATCCACAGGAAGACAACAGTTAGTCCCCTTGACTTCAACTACTCCATATTATTAGTCCCATGAGCTACAGGGAAAGGAAAAGTAGTAGCTCACATTCAATACCAACTGCTGCTTCCAGCAGGGAATATCATTCCCTCTTCATGTTCAAAGAACTATCTTGTGCTTTGAGCAAAGCAAGTAATTTCAAAGTAGTAGTTGAGTCACTCATTGATCTGCTCGAAGCCAGATGAAATTACACTAACCACTTCTCATATTAAGTATGTTTTCATACAGCTTAGTAAATGAACTCTTGTCTCACTGAGTATTTAGTCAAGACCTTTTCAACTGAGTCCAGAAACAGTGAATAAATTATATTAATTACAAATTTGACTAAAAATACCAATTATCTACTGCTGGGGACTCTGACGTGTTTTGCCTACTCAACATCTGTGTTGTTAGATTAAAATGTTCTTCAAGCCACAGACTACTTTTATGCCTTATGCAACAGTGACTACATTGTTCATGCTTAGCAAATAAACAATATATGTTGTCCTGATTCATTACTGGAAAATAGCTATCATCTATTAAAGGATTTTTTCCCCCTCTCTGGTTTTAAACAGCACTGTAGAAAAAAATAAGATTCAGTGATTAATGTTTACTAGGAGAACAACAACTTTCAGTTCTTTATTGTGATACTTTCAGTTCATATTTGAGGTCTTGCTTATAACAGGGAAATGGTTCATTTTCAACTGCATTAAGTCTATTGAGGTGGGTGAATTCAACTGAAAAGCGCATAAAACATCAACTTAGACACAATTCAAGTCTTTATGCTTTTTTTTATTTTATTTATTTTTTTTTTTTTATTTTTCCCATAAGAGCACCTTCTTTCAGAGTTAAAAAATCAAACAAACGTCATGTGGCCAAACAGTCTGGAAAAAAATCCTCCTTTCCTTCTACCACTTTTTGCAAACACAGGAAAGGACAGCATCTCTATTAGACACAGACATGGAACTCAGTTTCTGCTGTCATAAATTTTGTACTGGCAGCTAAGTCATCATGAAGAATTGAGTCTAGTGGGAAAAAACCTCCAAACACCAAAAGCTTGGGTTGGTTGGTTGTTTGTTTTTCATTATTTGTGGAATAATGCATTCAACAGTTCCTGTTGGGACCATGATTATGACCAAAGTAATCAACAAAGTCATATGTGCACAGACATGCGTGAGAGAGAATGACTGTATCTTGCAGACAAAGGCATTTTATTCAATGCTACTTTAAGACAAATTAGACAAGCAGCCTCACCATGGTGCCTTGTGTTGGTACATGTAGTCCTAAGTGACTTTCCCAGTTTTGTGGGTCATGGGAGGTAAAAGAAAGAGATAAGGAAAGCAAGAAATAGTTTTTTGGTTCTTTGCTGTGCTCTATATCCAGTCAGTAACACCATCTGCTTGTTGCAATGGTTTTTATACATATATGTGTGTATATATATATATACACACACAGATGCAGAAATATAATGTTTTATATAGTGTAGAACTTACACCCACATCACATTCAAATGCTATTAATTTTGTTTAAAACGGATTCATAAGCATAATGAGGGAGACAATGAGACAGGAAGAAGCTGGACAGAAGTCTGCTGTTGGAGGAAGTTTTGTAATGAATTTGAGACTGACGCCGCTACTCCTGGTATTTGTCATTTTCTTCTTCTCACTGCTACAAATTATGATATAAAAATTAAGTGTCTCATTTGTGACTACCTTGTAATAATGTCTATGACCTGAGAAAATTATGAAACCCACAGAAACACTACTTTTCCTTCCCTACGCTCTAGGAACTGATAAAAAGCTTAGAACTCAGAACAGTACTTATATATATAGCATAAGTAGCAGCTGTCTGTTCTTGGCCTGATTTCCTCTGTCCAAATTAAAATTCAATTAAATGAAGTGGGACATAGGCTCTTTAGCAGATTTCTGTATGGTCCACTCAGTATGAGTGCCTTAGTAATTACACTTAACACAGTTCCATGAGTGACTGCATATGTAATCTGTTCACAATTCAAAGGTGAGCCAGGTCATTGCCTTAGGCCTTTGCCTTTGCCACTGGATCGTTATGAAAACTGTAAAGAATACAGTGACCTAACAGTAGTTCTGACAATAAACTGATCCAGAAAGCTGTCATTACTCAGATTCCTGTGCTCAAGAGAAGCAGCCTTAGGGAATGATGGTCCACAGAAGCTACTCAAGTCTTTTGTCAGGGCCAGACATTCAGCCTGATTCTGGAGGGATATTAGGTGACACAAGTATCATAGGTAGAACAAGGCTGAATGGTATGGCCATGGATTTGATGAAGCCGTGTGGTCAGAAAAGGCAATAACATGTAGGCTTAATGAAGAGGCTGCAAGTTGAAAACAGTATGAGGAAAATGAAAAAAAAAAAAAAACCCAGGGTCAGGGTGGGGTTTTTTTTGAATCTGAGTTATTAATAGTTATGTAAAGGATATTTCCTTATTACAGTTTTCCTTTTCCCAGATAAAACAGTAGTAACAAGGAATCCTGATATGCCACACTCACATTAATTTGCTTCAGTGAGGTAATTTCAGTGTAAGGGAGAACACTAAAAGCTCAGTACGGGCGCATATGACATATGAGAACCTTGGCAGTAGTGAGCATGAGATGCTGCAGCTAGGATCATGTGAGGAAGATGTAGGGCAGTAAGTAGGATTGCAACCCTGGACTTCAGGAGGGATAACTTTTTAAGCTCTTAAAAGAACTACTTAGAGGAATCCCTTGAGCTAAGCCTCTAGAAGGTAAGTGGGCCCAAGCAATCTTGTTCATATTCAAACATCACTTCCTCCAGGCTCAAGGCTCAAGACAGGTGCATACCTTTGAGTGAAAAATAAAGGAGAGGAGGCAGGAGATCACCACGGAAGAGCAAGGAGCTGATGGAAAAACTCAAATGGAAAAAGAATGTATACAGTATGCGGAAAAAGGGACTGGTGTCTTGAGAGAATTATAGGAATGTTGTAAGGCTATGTAGGGATGCCACAAGGAAGGCCAAGGCCATCTTGGAATTAAATCTGGCAAATGATGTGAAAGACAAGAAGGTATTCTTCAGATACATCAGTGATAAAAGTAATAATAGGAAAAATGTGTGCCCACAGCTATTTGAGGTGGGAGCCCTGGTGAGGGAGGATGCAGAGAAGATGCAGTTACTGAACACCTTCTTTGTTTCATGCTTCACTGCTAAGATCAGCCCTTGGGAATCCCAGACTGTGGAAGTAAAAGAAAAAGCTTGGAGGGAGGAAGCCTCTCCACTGGTCAATGAGGACTGGGTTACAAATCACTTGAGTAAACCAGACACACAGATCCATGGGCCCTGATGGGCTGTACCCAAGAGTGATAAGGGAGCTAGCTGATGTTGTTGCTTTACCACTCTCCCTTGTTTTTGAAAGATCATGGAGGTGCCAGAGGACTGTCTTTGACACTGTCCTGTATGACATTCTGGTCTCCAAGATGGTGAAATATGGGGTCAATGGATGGACAATTCAGTGGATAAACAACTGGCTTGATGGCCGCTGCCAAAGAGTGGTTGTCAATGGGTCTGTATCCAAGTGGACACCAGTGACAAGTGGAGTCCCTCAAGGATCAGTACGGGGACCAGTCTTGTTTAACATCTTCATCACTGACATGGACAGTGGCATTGAGTGCACCATCAGCAAGTTTGCTGATGACACCAAGCTGTGTGGGCTGGCTGACACGCTGGAGGGAAGGGATGCCATCCAGAGGGACCCTGACAGGCTGAAGAGGTGGGCCCGTTTCAACCTCATGAAGTTCAACAAAGACAAAAGCAAGGTTGTCTATCTGGGTTGGAGCAATCCCAAGCACTGATACAGGCTGGGCAGTGACTGGCTTGAGAGCAGCCCTGAAGAAAAGGACTTGGGAGTACTGGTGGATGAGAAGCTCAACATGAGCCATCAGTGTGCTCTTGCAGCCCAGAAAGCCAATCATATCCTGGGCTGCATCAAGACAAGTGTAGCCAGCAGGTCAAGGGAAGTGATTCTCATGAGACCTCACCTGGAGTACTGAGTCCAGTTCTGGAGTCCCCATTACAGGAAGGATATGGATGTGCTGGAATGTGTCCAGAGAAGGGCCATGAGGATGATCAGAGGGCTGGAGAACCTCTCCTCTGAAAACAGGTTAAGAGAGTTGGGGTTGTTCAGTCTGGAAAAGAGAAGCCTCCGGGGAGACCTTATTGTGGCCTTCCAGTATCTGAAGGGGGCCTACAGAAAAGCTGGGGAGGGACTTTTTAGGCTGTGGGGCAGTGATAGGACTAGAGGGAATGGATTAAAACTAGAGATAGGTCAATTCAGGTCAGACATTATGAAGAATTTCTTCACCGTGAGAGCAGTGAGACACTGGAACAGGTTGCTCAGAGAGGTGGTGGAAGCCCCACCCTTGGAAGTTTTTAAGACCAGGCTGGATGGGACTCTGAGCAACCTGATCTAGTGCAAGGTGTCCCTGCCCATGGCAGGGGGGTTGTAACTAGATGGTCTTGGAGGTCCTTTCCAACTCTGACAGTTCTATGACTGAAGGAAAGACAATGTCATTCCAGTCTTCAGAACGGGCTAGAAAGGAAGACCCTGGTAATTGCAGACCAGTCAGCCTCACCTCCAACCCTGGAAAAGTAATGAACAGCTCATTCCAGGAATCAACTCTAAGCACATGGAAGAAAAGAATGTTATCAACAGTAGACAGCATGGATTTACTGAAAAGAAGTCACTTTTGACTAATGTCATAGCCTTCTATGATGGTGTGACTGAAAGGGTAGATGCAAGAAAAGCACTGCATGTTGTCTATCTTGACATCTTGTCACCTTTGAAGATTTTTCACAGCTCATCAGACCTATCTGACCTAACTTTGAAATTTGTCTTGATTATCAGGTGGCTGGACCAGATGACCTCCAGATGTCTACAACAGTGATGAACATCTTTCTCATTAGGTCTTGAATAACCTTCTTAGTTCTCATGCATTCAGACAGATGTAACCAAAAAAGTCTGTGGCCTTGGAAGGAGATAGCAATTCAAATACTGGTGGACTATCTCTAAATAGCTGATGAAGGGAAAAGAGGTGCTACATGTCTGACATTCAGGGTGTTTATCATCAGGCAGTTTGAAACCCATGCATGGACAGTACACAGTACACAGAAGCTTCTTGAGGAAGGCAGAAATTCATTCTCTGGGTCTTTCAGGATTGGAGACAACATATCCCTCCCATGAATTTGGCACAAGCCAGCATGTCTACAGCAACACCAGTAAGGTTAGGAAGGCATGTTTACTGCTGCATGGGCCTGTCTCAGCCATCCAGATGGTTTTGAAGCAACTCTAACTATAGGGAATCCAACTTTTTACTTCCTGGAAAAAAAAAAAAAAATCCTGAAAAGCAAAATCTGTAGAGAAGAGTCATAAAATTAGCTAGAACAGTGAAAAAATTATGAGACTTCTGTGCAAACTTACTGTATTTATTTTGAGGTTGTAACATAATTTCTATTCAGTATTTTGCCCTGTTTTAAAGGGCAAAGGCTTGAAAGTTGCCTGCCATAGGATGATACACATACTAGAGTAAACAGAACCTGTAATCACAAAAAATAACTTGTTTCCGTATGCAAGATATGTCACAAAAATCAATTTGGTTTGAATTCTAACTGTATCTCCCAGTTGTACTTAATTGCATTTTTTAAGAGTTGTAATTGTATTTACTTGGTTGTTTGCTTTCTTTCACATTATTTCTAAAGATTAACCTTCCTTGTCTTGGTAACAACACTAAGCTTTGTAAAGAAGCAAGAGGAAACCAAAAAAACTGTATAGTAGTCTGTTTAAAGAGGTAAAAGCATGCTTTAAAGCAATTAAAAAGGGAAATGCAAGCTGAACCAGTTTCCAGGATTGCCATGACAGCAACAGTCCCCTATATTTAAACATAAGCAAATACACTGTAGCTAAAAAGGAAATATAATTTTTCCCCTCTGTACCCTAAGTCATATTATTAAAGAATAATATACAATCAACATTATCTTTTCCAATCCCTAGTGCACTGTTTAAGATAATTCAGGTGCTTAAAATGTATAGAAATATTTCAGACAGATTACACGAGCTGCTGGTTATAGCTAGTAAGGACAGAGAAGCTGAATAATCTCTTATGGGAATCATCAGCTTTGATTTTCATTCTACTTCTAGGTAATTCCACAGAGGTCATTTCCTCCTACCCCTTGCAGTGAAGCACAGCAGTTTTGGAAGGGACTATAAAAGAAAATTATAAAAGAAATCCAGATCCTTCGAATTCATTATCTCCATTTCTGCTGTCATAGAAACTAGTAATCCAAGGAGACACAGGATCTGCTCTGTCTCCTGGCCTGAAAACAGCTGTGGTGTACAGATGTGAAATAAGATGTTAAATACGTGCTTTATCGCCATATAAAAAGGCACTACCACACAGAGGAAACAACACATGTATATAAACTACAGGCAACACACATTTTATTTGTATAGTGATAGTACTTGAACCCCCAAGGTATTAAAATATAATTAAGAAGTACTTAAATTTGATATGTTTTTCGCAGACATTTCAATTGCATATGGTTCTTCTTTCAGACAAACCCCCCTTTATTTCAGGGTAAAGAAGCAAATTATTTCTTACTTTCCACTTAATGTTATCTATTACTAATTGTAATCATTACTTCCAGTGCAAGCACACTAAAAAGATACAGAAGAACCACTTTCTAAAGGCTTTTTAATGCCACTTCCATTCTAGGCAGTATAATGACATTAAAACTCTCTGATGTAATGTGCAAATGGGTAGAGATGTATTATGCTTACTCTGGCTACCCAGGGATAGTGAAAGCAATACAATATTGATGAGGTGGGATTTGGCAAAGAAGAAAATTCCCTTTTCCTGAAGCAGCCAACTGTTAACAAAATAATTCAGAGAACTAGCTCTCCTCTGACAAGTCCCTTCAGTGTAGCTTCCACTGACGGAGAAAGTGACAGGCTTAAGAGCAGTGTCTCCAGCACCATCTCTGCTAGTGTCCTCATGGGCTACCCTGGCAGAAGATAAATAATCAGAAACATTGACAGAGGGGGGCAGATGTTATTTGAACATCCAGCTCAAACATGTACATCTGTAACATTCCACACAGTTGGATTTTAAAAACTATTATTTGTTTTTAAAAATGGGTGGAGACAGCATTATGAAAGAAATCGGGTCCTGATTAACAGTGTTGGCAAGACATTCACTTAGGAGTCCCAGCAGAAGGGAATCTCCTGGGAGCAGAGGGCAGCTGTGCTGGCAGCTACCACCTGCCTTTTGCTCTGGCATCAGCCTTGAAGCCAGCAGTGGGGCCCCCAGGGCCGCCAGGGCCAGCTGGGAACAGGAAAGAGACATGTGTGTATCTCCTCTGAGCAGCCTCCACTGCCAGGACTACACTCCCCAAGGAGCAGCAGAAGGCCGTTGATTGCGAGATGGAATCGGAGTAGGAGCTGCTGGTAGGGAGCTCAGGGAAATCATGCAAATGCTGTTGCCCTGGCAGGCAGAGGAGTTAAGGAACCACTTTTCTCCTCTATTTCCAAGCCAGAAAGCACCTCCCCACTACTTGAGATGGTGGCCCATAGCAGGGGAGAAAAAAAAAGAAAAATTCCTATTTTATAAGTAAATATACAAAAATGCTTTACACATAATACACTTTTCACATAATGTTCTTTACACATAATACACTTTGCCTGTATGTACAAGATGAAGCAATGACATTTCATACATGGTTCCAGCACTTTTTGCAACCCTGTTGCAAGAACTTCGTGGATCTTGCCCTAAAACCTCTTGTGCAGAAGCAATAGTGGTCACAGAGATAACGTGCATACATAATAACTACTTAGAATCAAACTACTCACCTCAGGAAGGGATGACTTGATGGTAGATAGTAGAAAAATTATTAAACTGTATCTGTAGAAGAATTCAGCTAGATGATAGAATTACTGAACTTCATCTGGAGCAAACTTCCATCATAATTAAAGCACAGCACAGCTATAAATAATAATGATAATAGAAGGCCACTGCACAAAAAAATCAAGCAACTAGCTTGATAAGAAAGCCTAGTTACTCAGATGAAGATGCATGAAAATGTTAGTCAGTTCTGTAAAGAAAAGTAGTTGGGTTGGCTGGATAGTGAGGGGTGAGTTCAAGGATGCAGATTCAACACAACTGGCTCACCCTGCTTCAATTTCATTTAGGGTTCTCACTGCATGCTAAAAAAACCCCCATTGCAGTATATCTGATAAACTAAGCATGGGGAGAACATACTGTATACATGAAGGACTGAACATTAGAACTAATTGTTTTGAAGTGGAGATTAAGATAAATGCTTACAAAGATCATGAATTGTGTGGAAAAGCTGAAAAAACACAGGATATTCAGTGAAATTTAAATCCAGTAAAAGGAAAGTAGCTTGGGGAATAATTAACCAAAAGGATTTATTTCCTCATAATATTGAAAACAAGAACTAAATTAGGACAAGATATAATTCAAAATACTGCTACTATTCACAGTTCCATTACTGGAATTACTATATATGCACACATTTTTGCTTTTGGAAATAGACCAAACATTTACTGCTCAGGGTAAAGCTGAAACTTGCATAAATATGTAGGATACTTTGAGCATCTGTACAAAGGAGGGAGCATTAGTCACTGTCAAGAGACAGGATGTTGTTTGGAACAAGATTTTGCTTTATGACAATTTATATTACCTTAACACCTAACAACTTGCACATCTCTTTCTCTGTTCAGACTCACATCTCAATATTTAGGAAAAATTTCACAAACACAAGCTGTGCTCACAAGAAGAGGAGCTATAAACTAGCTTTACAAAATGCATAGGATTAACATCATCAGGTTAAGAGATCTCAGAATCTTAAGCCTCTTTATGCCCAAGTCTTTTTAGGACATCTGTACTGTACAGTGCCCTGCTCCAAACTTTCAGCATGATCCACTTTGCAAACACTGGGCCACGCATGTTAGGAAAATGAAAGAAAGGAAAGTTTAGGGCATTTACGGAAAATCCTTCACAATATTTATACACTAAACAGTCATTCCTAGAAATAAGTACTGGAATTGTCGTTGATGAGCATCTACCTGCAGCACTAGTGATTCTCTGCATACTCTGCACTGCAGAGATGTTATAATCCACTTGAGCCTGGATCTTGCAGATGCATAAAAGGAGATTATACTTAAAGTCCTTTCACTCCACTCAAATCCTGTTCAAGGGGTATTCAGCCTGTACTGCTGGCTGAATAAATACTGTAAGTTATAACTAACACTGCCATCCTAGTAAATAAGGTATCAGTCTCTCCAAAAGTGAAATAAAGAAATATAAAACTAGGGCAATGTTCTTTCCCTCCGTGAGAACCCAAGCAAAGGTGGTTTTCCAGAAGGCAGCACCCCTTCAGCAGCTGAGATGGAGATGTTGTCCAGTGCATGTGCATTTGGTGTGAAGTGAAGAATACTCCAAGGACACCAGGTAGCAATAAGCTATGAAGCACTCATGCACATATATATCCACAACCTACAGCCTTCAAGCCACAGTCTGGCATGGGAGTTAATTAGGGCTTAGTATTGCATTGTTTTAGGTGAAATTGGTATTTCAAACAATATTTCAAATGTCATAATGCCTGTGAGAGCCTCTCTCCCTGAAAAGTTCTATACACAAGATATATTCCTTTTGGAGTCCATGATGAAAAATGAGACAGAAGATTTTGTTTGAAGAGAAAGATTTCTGGAGAGGGAGGGAAGGAATACATGTGGAAAATGCATTTTGATAAGATGCACAGGATCTTTGTATGTTTTATTCGGAATAACATGAAAGAATGAGAATGAAACCTTGTAAAATATTCACACAACACAGCATGTCTTCCAAAAAGAAGAAAAAAAAAAAAGAAAAAAAAAAAAAGAAAAAAATAAGATGATATGGGTGAGATCAGCAGAAATAAGGTGGTCTGACTGAGAGACGTGTTCCAGTATTGCTGGCTGATACCTGCTTTGCATGCTATGAAAGATCATGAAAGATGCATATACTTACATGAAGGTCACTTATGAAGAATGCAGTGCATTGTTCATTTCTAAGTCTGTCTGCTCTTTATACATTGGCTCTGGATTTAATTTCACTTGTGAAACACATTTAAAATACATTTCCTGTTTCTATGTGTCTTTGAAATTTTTTTTTTTTTTTAAATTGGGAACAAAATCACCAAGATTTCTGTGATCATTAGGTTTTTAGTGAATGAAAAGGGAGCAGGACAGGAAGCAAGAATTTCTATAATAAAGAAGGAAGCTTGAAAAAACAGAACTTACAAGCAATTTTGGCCTAGCTTTCCTCGGAACTTCTTTTACAGCTGAAACGGTTCAATATGTTCCCCTCACAATATTGACATTCATGTCTACTTTTTCTTCCTTGCAACCTTGATAGAGATTAAAAGGTTGCTCAGGTCTTTCCCTTGAATTCCAGTACTTTGTCTTTCCTGCAAGTTTTCCTCAACTCCTCCTTTTAAAAATAATATTTGACCTTTTTTTTTTTTACTTATCACTTGCATACTCTCTTCTTTTGATAGTCCCAGATTCCATACAATGGTCCCAGATTCCATACTCTCATTCTTCTTTTTTCTAACCCCAAGACTTTTTCACAAGAGCAATGGTACCTCCTATCTAAGTCAGAAAGAGATGTCAGGTCTGTATCTTGGCATCCTGACTTAAAACACTGTTCCTGTCACACTAACATACCACGGCAAAATAATATTTGTTCAAAGTGAAACAGTGCTAATGAGAATTTTGATCATTTATGGCCCTAACAGCTGTTGTCTGGCTTTTAGCACCACTAAAACTCTAGACCTCCTGGACTTAGCACAGCTGCTCACAGTAGAGCACACTGTGCTTGTGTTTGCAAAATGCTATCCTTCACATCTTTGTGGAAGATGTGAATAAACATTTGAGAAATGCAGTAGTGGAAAGACTGAACATTGTGCAAAATAGGTACTTAGCGTGAATAACACTGAGATCATGTTTTACAACTTTTTAATACTGTAAAAATATTGTTATTCTGTCTGGTAGGCATTAGTTGGGATAATATGTAGCACTAAATTCTGAGGATTATTAATAGCTACTGATGTATTAAATTCCACTGTAATTCTACATGCGTTTAATGAGCAGACAGATTAACAAAGCAGGAGACAAGTCATTTAAAGAAAAATTTAATGAAATATAACAAGGGCAAATACAGAGTCTTGCATCTGTGAAAAAGAACAACCCCAAGTACCAGTATAGGCTGGGGACTGACCTGTTGGAAAACAGCATAGGGGAAATGGACTTGGGGGTCCTGGTCAACAGCAGGATGACCACGGGCCATCAATGTGCTGTTGTGGCCAAGAAGGCAAAAGGCATCCTGGACTGTGTGTTTAGTAGCATGTTTAGTAGGTCAAGAGAGGTTCTCCTCCCCCTCTACTCTGCCCTGGTGAGGCTGCATCTGGAGTATTGTGTCCAGTTCTGGGCCCCTGAGTTCAAGAAGGACAGAGAACTGCTTAGAAGAGTCCAGCGCAGAGCCACAAAGGTGATTAAGGGAGGGGAACATCTCCCTTGTGAGGAAAGGCTGAGGGAGCTGGGTCTCTTGAGCTTGGAGAAGACGAGACTGAGGGGTGACCTCATTAATGTTTATAAATATGTAAAGGACAAGCGTCCATGTAAAGGATGGAGCCAGGCTTTTCTCTGTTATGTCCAATGATGGGACAAGGGTGGATGGGTGTAATCTGTAACATAGGAGGTTCCATATAAACATAAGGAGAAACTATTTCACAGTGAGGGTGACAGAGCACTGGAACAGGCTGCCCAGGGAGGCAGTCTCCTTCCCTGGAGACATTCAGAACCTGGATGCATTCCTGTGTGACCTTCTCTAGGTGGTCCTGCTCTGGCAGGGGAGTTGGACTAGATGATCTTTTGAGGTCCCTTCCAACCCTAAACATTCTGTGATTCTGTGATTGATTCTGTGATATGAAATAAAGTTTGTTTTGAGAGACGGAAACAGAAAGATTTGTGCATACAGAAGGAATAGTTCATGGTTTATAATGAGTGAAGTTTTCTTTAATTTTCCATTCAAATAGCTTCTTTCCTCAGCAATCACCATTCTTCACTACTACACTGGCAGTGGTTCACACATGGGAAAAAATGGATAGGTTAGGGAAGACGAGCAATACTGAAGAGGGGATTTTTGGTCTATGCAAAATCTCTGTTGCCACTGTCTATCTACTAGATTGCACACGTCTTTCCTGGAAGCTGCCTGCTTTCCTCTCTGCTATTGTCTCGGCCCCTGAACATATCCAGTAATGGATATGGCAGTAACTCACCTATACAAGTAAGAAGCTTAAGTCATGGTTCAGTAATGACTTGTGCTATGCAACAGAATAGATCAAGCAAGAATACTTGAGGGATGCCTTTGAATAATCTTTGAACTAGCATTTGCTTTGACCATAAACAACTTCCTGTTAACGTAATCCTACATCAAGCTTTTGTTCAACTATTTGGTATCTTATCAATAGCTCTCTTTCCTTTTTTTCTCTTTTTTTGGTACGCAGTAATTTAAAAAATAAATTTAACATAAAAATAAATCAGAATACTATCTAAAAATTACAGTTCTCCTGCAGTAGAAAATGAGAAACTTCCTTTTTATTCTGAAATCTAATTAGGCACTGTTCATTTTTAAAATATAATAAATTTTCTTCAAAAATATGTCTTCTGGGGAGGAGTCTCTTTTCACATGTGCATCCTTTCCCTCAACACAGATAAACTGCTTCATCACTGAAGAAACAGAGAAATATAGGCAACATAACCTTGATTCTCAGGAAGCCCTTTGGGCTCAGGCTTCAAGCCAAGGTACCACCAGAAAGACTGTCTTATAAAATGCAAATAAAGTAATAAATTCAATATTGCTGTAAACCCTGTGATGCTCAAAATTGTAATTAGAGAGCATATATTAAAATATCGCTACTTCATGGACCTGAAAGGATATGACCAGTAAAACACTTAGCTGACCCCTAGAATAAAAAAAAAATCCTTATATTTGTAGGAAATTTGCCTCAAATTTTTGACTTATCACTAGTGTTGTCAAAAAATTAATAAGCTGTGGGTGTCAAAAAGATGTTATAACATGCTGCTTTTTAACAAGAATTTTGTGGTTATTTTATCCATTTCATCACTTTAAAAATTAAATGTAATTCTGAGAAACCTTCATTTTATTACATGAAACTAGAAAGAAAGGACTAATTTTATGATAAATTTACAGGTACTTTTAGATGACTTCTCTGCAGAGGAAGTCACAATTCAGTTCTAAGAAGACTCCTGTTAAGAAGACTCATTCTGCTTCACCAAACACACAGAGCTCCTGATATTTGCAACAATGATAAAATCCCCACATATATAATAATGATGTGAAATGGCAGTAAATAATAATAGCAGAAAGGTGTCCAGATAACCCAGACTTTGCCACTCTGAGACTATAGTACTATGCTTTGTTGTTTAACTAGTGCAATGACAATGGAGGGAAAATTTTTAGGAGGAAAGTGCTTTGAGTTTGCTTTTCCTTGTTTCATGTATCTGGTGAAGCCAAGAGCAATTTGAGAGAGAAAAACAAGAATCTGTTTTCAGACAATGCTGCTGAATCTCAATAGTTTGTTGCAGAGATTCCCAGTGCCTTTACCTCACTGATGACGCTTTTTGGGGACAATGCTCATATTTTGAGGTCTTTGCTGCTTGCTATCTTCGAAGTAATGTTTGAAGCACAGGTGCTTGCTATGTTTGAATTTGCCATGGGTAGATTATGACTGTCTTATGCTCCTTTATAATGTTTCTACATAGTACATGTGCATGAGGGACAACTATTTAATTTCTGACTTGTTATAAACATCTATGATGTCTGAGCAACTCAATAGATACAAAGACGTGCTGTAAAATTTTGAGGGGGAGGCTAGAGATGATTTTTGCTTAAGGACTACTGGTCACAGTCTTTTCCATTAACTACCTCTTCAACAACAACAAAAAACCCATGATTTTTGTATAGATCTTTCAGTATAATTCACTTAAACTGTATTTTAAATCCTGTTTTGCACACACAAAGCAAGAGATTTTCAAATCTTGGTTTCTAGTTATTTGATACACTGATAACCAAATATTCAAAATATTTGGGCTGTTCTCATCAGGTAACAACAATTACACTCAGTGATAACACCTGTATACTCTAGCACTATATTTACATTTCAAAGTCAATGATATGAATTCATAGAGACTTGAACATATTAAACACCAAATCTACATTTTTTTTTTTCTCCTCAGAAAAAGCACACAATGATTCTTCTATCTTCCAGTAGGTGAAACACACCACTATTTCATTTACTTACAGATTATATCCTCTTCTCTTTCTTCTGCCATCTAGGTCTTCTGTAACTTACTCATCCACTTACAAGAAAGAGTAGCTACTTGTGAAAGATGTCAATAGAAAAGATCTTATGTTTTATTATCAAGAAAGAGTATTCACCTGACGCTGCCTAACATGAGATGTCAAACTTTTGTAAACATTAAAGGAAGTCTGGTGGCGTCCAAAGAAAAAAGACTTCGCCAGAAAAGATTGAAGGAGCAGAAGCTCAACCACTTCAAATACTAGACTGTCCTGAGAACATTTGTCTATTTTTTCTACAGTCTATAGATACATCATAGTTACTACAGAACTTAGTTCAGGAGGAAAAAATCTGTTTTGAAGAGAAGCCAAATAACTTGGCAGAGATCCTGAAATTATCATTATCCTGTGGAAGAGAAAATCTCTTTGTAGGTAAATCATGACAAATTGACTTCAAGGCCACCAAGGTTATGAAATTATGAAGAAGCTGTACTTCACAGGATTTAAAATATATACAAAGAGCATAACTGGACAAAACTGATAGAAAATAACTATTTTCATAACATGTGTAACACATATAACAAATACTGCACAGAAACAGTAACAACTATTAAAGCTGGACCAGTATTAATACAGTGAGCATAAAATACAGTTGAAGTATTGTATTATATTATAATTCATGTACAATGTCCTTATTTTGAGGCAATCCCTTGCTATGGAACTTTTAAGCACACCAGTCCTGCATTCTGTTCTAAGATTCATAGTAACTAAGTACAGCTCCCCTGGAGAGCCAGAAATAACCCACTCTTTAAGCAAGTAAATGAAGCAGTATGGTTTCAGCTGTGCTGCCCTGTGACACAGCTTGCAGCATGATTTTTTACAAACACCCAGTTGCTGCACTAATCTCACTCTTTCTTGATGCTTCTACTGCAATAATTTTAGAGTCATTCATACAGTATGTTTGTACCATGCCCGTCACAACAACATCCTGCTGAGTTGTAATCTTCAGGCATTTTTACAACGTCAGCATTTAAAAAGAAAAGCTAGTATTCAGAAACTGCACCTGAATGCCTGCCTGTGGACCCAGCCTTCAACATGTACAGATTTCCCAAAGTATTCAGCTTTGTGGCATTCCTAGGTATGCACTGCAAGACTGCCCTTAGTCACTCCCCCTCTTCCCCATGACCTCCAGTATTTCCAGAGATCATAGAACAGCAGAGGTTGGATGGGACCTCTGGAGATCATTGAGTCCAACCCCCCTGCCAGTGCAGGAACACCTAGGGCAGGCCATACAGGAGCAGATCCAGGTGGCATTTGAAAGTCTCCAGAGAAGGAGACTCCACACCCTCTCTGGGCAGCCTGTTCCAGTGCTCTGCCATCCTCACAGGAAATAAGTTTTTCCTCATGTTGAGGTGGAACTTCCTGTGTTTCACCTTGCCACCATACTTCTCGTCCTATCTCAGGGCACAAATGAAAAGAGACTGGCCCCTTCTCCTTGATATTTCAATATCTTCAGATATTTGTAACATTAATAAGATGCCCTCTCAGTCTTCTCTTTGCCAGGCTAAACAGCTCCAGGGCTCTCAGCCTTTCCTCCTAGGAAAGATGTTTCAGGCCCTTCACCATCTTCGTAGCTCTCTGTTAGACTCTCTGTAGTATTTCGCTGTCCCTCTTGAACCGGGGAGACCAGAATTGGACACAATACTCCAGATGTGGTCTCACTAGGCCAGATT
Source organism: Todiramphus chloris collaris (assembly GCA_025345505.1). Lineage (NCBI taxonomy): Eukaryota > Metazoa > Chordata > Aves > Coraciiformes > Alcedinidae > Todiramphus > Todiramphus chloris. The sequence goes on along the minus strand of JANVCC010010406.1, from coordinate 23,290,778 downwards.
AGAGGGGGAAGAAAACCTCCCTCAACCTGCTGGCCACACTCTTCTTTATGCACTCCAGGAGACAGACCACTGGCCTTCTTGGCCAGAAGGGCACGTTACTGTCACATGGATAACTTACTGTCCACCAGGACTCCAAGGTCCTTCTCCACGGAGCTGCTTTCCAGCAGGTCAGCCCCTAACCTGTACTGGTTCATGGCGTTAATCCTCCCCGGGTGTAAGACTCTACATTTATCTTTGTTGAACGTCATTAGGTTTGCCTTCACCCAGCTCTCCAGTCTGTCCAGACTTGTGGTGTATCACCCGCTCCTCCCAGTTTCATATCATCAGCAAAATAAGGGTACATTCTATCCAGGTCATTGATGAAGATCTTGAACAAGACTGGACTCAGTATGGACTGACACCTGTGAAACACCACTACTTACAGGAGCCAACTGAACTCTGTGCCACTGATGATGACCCTCTGAGCTCTACTGTTTAGCCAGTTCTTGCTCCATCCCACCGTCCACTCTTCTAACCTACACTTCCTGAGCTTACACAAGAGGATGTTATGGGAGACAGTATCAAAAGTATTGCTGATGTCAAGATAATCAACATCCACTGCTCTCTCTGTATATACCCATTCAGTCACACCATCATAGAAGGCTATGAGATTAGTCAAAAGTGACTTCTTTTCAGCAAATCCATGCTGGCTACTGTTGATAACCTTCTTTTCTTCCATATGCTCAGAGTTGATTTCTGGAATGAGCTGTTCATTACTTTTCCAGGGATGGAGGTGAGGCTGACTGGTCTATAATTACCAGGGTCTTCCTTTCTAGCCCTTTCTGAAGATGGGAGTGACATTGGCTTTCCTCCAGTCCTCAGGCACCTCTCCTGTTCTCCATATTTCAAAAATGAGGGAGAGTGGTAAAACAACAACATCAGGCAGCTCCCATGGATTTGTGTGTGTCCAGTTCACTCAAATGATTTCTAACTCAGTCCTCATTGACCAGTGGAGAGGCTTCCTCCCTCCAAGCTTTTTTCTGCCCCCCAGTCTGGGACTCCCGAGGGCTGATCTTAGCAACGAAGACGGAAGCAAAGAAGGTGTTCAGTAACTGCACCTTCTCTGCATCCTCCCTCACCAGGGCTCCCACATCATTCAGCAGTGGGCCCACACTTTCCCTAGTCTTCCTTCTACCATTGTTGTATTTGAAGAATCGCTTTTTCTCATCTTTTAGATCAGTTGCCAAATTTAATTCCAAGATGGCCTTGGCCTTCCTCGTGGCATCCCTACATACTGTGACAATGTTCCTATATTCCTCCCCAGTGGACAGACCCTTTTTCCCCATACTGTATACATTCTTCTTCCATTTGAGTTTTTCCAGCAGCCCCTTGCTCATCCATTATGGTCCCCTGCCTCCTCTACTCGACTTTTTTACTCTGCCTTCACTCCTCAAAGACAGAAATGGCATAAGGAAGGTTCTGAATACTCCTTTCTAGAGAAAAATAAATATAAAAATAAATAAAAATAATAATTTCTAAAAGAAAAAAAAAAAAAAAAGATGTATTTGGCAGTGGCTAGAATATTTCCTACAAAGAATTCAGGATTTACAGAATTCTCATTTTACTAGGATCACACAGAAAGCTGCCTGCCTGCTTGTACTTTCCTCTGACTAGGTAGATCACTCAGAGCGGAGGAGTCTTTTTCCTTGTCATAGTTTCTAACACTGGGCTACAGTGTAATTTCTCCACTTTTCTGGGAACATAGAAAAATGTACTGATCATTTTCAGGTTTGTTTAGGGACCTCTGGTCCTGAGGCTGTACTTCTTCAAAAATGGCACAGGCAGATTAAATATCATGTATTGCAGGAGCACAGTGAAGCAATAGTTATCTGTGTTTGTAAATGACTCGTGCAATTTCACACAGTGTTTTGTGAAAGGTCTTTCTGTTCTTTTAGATATACTGAGGATAGAAGAAACGAAGGGAATAGCGTCACAGGTAAAAACTAGCTGAAAGAAAACAAAATTCACTGCAATCTTCATGGAAACAAAGCCATTACTGTAGATACATATCTTTCTGCTTCTTTCTCTTTGAAACAATTACTTGTGTCCAGGATCTTTTAAGACAGTGATGTCTTAGTATTAACTGCTCTAACAAAATCATGGTAACATCTGCCACATGCTTACTTGTATGTACCAGCACTGCTGTTGATCCAACTGCAGGTCACCATTTATTAAAGAGAGAGAGAAACATCTGTTTTTCATTGCTTATCCAGTCTTAGTCTTCTTGGTAATAACATTTTCACTACTGTTAAAATGCATAGAGAATGAATTACATTTACATATTGAACTTACATATAGGTAAACTGCCAGTATATAAGTACATGTGTGACCTCACCCTTTCTACCCCAAATAAATAAAAACAGGTGAAGGAAGAAAGGTCAAAAGAAAACTCGTGTAAATGTTGCTTGGTTTTAAATTAAGTTGATTAGATGTATTTGTCACAAAGCTGCACTGTATACAAATACCAATACCAAGTGGTTTTGACTTGCTAGCTGTGTAAGAATTATGGGAGACTCCAATAGCAATCTGGCCTATTAGGGTTTATGTTTTCAGAAGCATTAAAACGTCAGGTCAAAACTTAAAAAAACAAGGACTGATGAGTTTTACTGACACAATGAACAAATAAGGGCAACCACAGCAATGTGCCCACTGACCCTGTCAACATCACTTCTGACTACTGCTGGTCAAAAAGAAAACTAAGCACTGCAAAAGCCCAAAATCAAAGCACACATTATTAAAATATTGACATTTTCAGGCATGGATCATGAAATAGATTCTTAGATAATTATGTATATAGTCAAATATATGGAGCATCCAAAGTGCTAATACAGCAGGACTGAATTTTCTTACTTGGTAGGGAGGAACATGTGATTTTCACCAAAGTCTGCAGAAACAGAAAAAACGTGAAGTGCAAAGGATCATATGAAGGAAGGAAGAAGCTAGTACGAAGCACTCACTGTATTGAACAAATACATGTTCAAAACAAATCTAAATACTATGCCATGAAAAGACATCCATTAAAGCTGTGGTTATTGTACTACTTTAATCGAGTAAAAATCCCAAAAAGGATGAACAGACTTTTTATTTTACTTTGTTTTCTTTTTTTTTTTTTTTTCCTAACTGATGGCTAAACTGCTCAGTGAATTACAAAAGATTTTTTTTTGTTTTTAATAAAAAAGAAAATTTGTCCTAAAAATTAAATATGTTTTCATTATAATGAAGAAAAAAATATTTAATTAAATAACAGACAATTTACTAAGATCCCACATGGATTATCTGCAAGAATTTACCAGTAGTTAGTTACTGGAACATACAATAAAGAAAGACAATATAATATTTTAACATTGACTGGAGGATCTGTTGAACTGAAGTTTCCTATATGTCTCAGGAGACATCAAGGGAACAGGTGGCAATCTCAGGTTTGTTCTGGAGTAGGAAAGAATTTATGAAACCTCAATGCTTCTGGCAGGATAAAAAAAAATTATTTCCTGTTCAGGTCTACCGGGTACTGTAACAATAAAAAGCTGCATGCTAGAAAAATATCAAAAGAAACAAAAAGTTCCAGAAAATATAAACAGAACATACACTCCGTGTGCAGAAGAAACAACCAAACATTTTATACTCAAATGCAACTCATCTTAGACAACATATGTCCACAAAGCAACCTAATGCTGGTGTAGTAACTGAATTCCAATATTTGGAAATCAAGAACAGGAAAGGTAAGTCTTACAGACAAAAAGATGATCTGAAGAAATAATTATATTTCTATCACAATTAAGCTATGATGTCATGCTAAGGACAAAAATCTGCCGTACAGATCTCATGTTGCACAGTTGTCAACCAGGAATGCCCGATTTCCAGGCCTTACGGTAGAAAAATGCAAAGTGTAAATGTGTAACAAAGTGCACGTAACCTGAAAAGACAAGTCAACCAGATGGAAAAGATGTTCTATAAAAGTAAACCATTTCACACAAAAGCCAGTGTCCCGTAGAGTAGATATTTGTGGAGATCTGCATTCTTACTACAAAGGCAGAAGTCAACTGTCAATGGATGCCACAAATCTTTACATTGTGGATTTTTAAGCAAGATGATCAAACAAAAATGGAGTTTCTTCCAGGAATGTCCCATGATGGTCCATAAGGTGATAATACAGAAGTCAACAGTATCTTCACGTGCTACACGCAACCCAGTGAAGTGGAATTATTGCCAGCCTCCAGAACACTGTGCAATTAGCACAGCTGGGGCTGCCAACTGATTTCAGCAGAAGTATGTATCTTCCAAATGAAGTGCATGAATAACCAAAGACCTACAAACCTTTCCAGCTGAAATCAGTAGCGCTATATTTGGACTAGACTTATTCAAAAGACAGTTGTAAAAAATTGCATCACTCTCAAAAACTGAGTTTCACATCATAAAAGGATCATGAAAGCTTTCCTATCTTAACTATTTTCAATACCCAAGCAACAATCATAAATGAGAATTCAATACTACATATGCTTTAATGCACCAAATGGATAAGAATGTTGGAACTGCACTAAGACAACACAATACTGTGTTTCTGGTAAAATAATGCACAGCAGATTCATGAGAGAGAGATTTTTCACTAACTCCATAGCTCAGAGTGAAAGTTTTTAGCTGGTCATAAATAATTTGCATATAATTACACAAAAATATATCACATAAATTCTACAAAAGAAGACATAACATTTTAACAGAACCATGTATAATCCAGATATAGGGACTGAAAAATCAGTGTGATTTGTGTGTGGCCTTAATGTAGCCTATAAAAGCACCTTCTATGATCATCACTGTAGAATTTATGATTTTGATCTGGAATATTGACAGATCCAGCCATGTTTGAAGATACTACACAAATGCATCAGACTAGTGATACTATTCTGAATAAAGACAGATTCCTTGTCTCCACAGTAATATATCAAGAAGAAATGAAATTTATAGACTAATACCATAAAGGTGAAAAAAATTACTGTTTTCATAATTTTTGTTGATACATTATTACCATATCAAAATTCAGATAACTGAATAAGAAACAAAAACCTACATCAAGCAAAAATAATCTCAAAATAAGAAATGAAAGTTGAATCTACTTTGTGAAAATCCACCTTTCATCTTGGGAAACATTTCCTGTTCTGCAGCTGAAAAGCTGGATAGGATAGATTATGACATGCATAGAGTAAATCTGAATGTGCAGTGTAGATTTACTATACAAAGAACATATGTAATGGTGTTTAGTGAGGTATCAGATTTAATTCAGCATCCCACTTCTAGTCTTTTTCCTTGCAGGCTTACTACTTTACCTTCATTTTAGTTGGCAAACCTTGTACTTTAGCATTCTGAAGCAGACTTTATCATTCATAGTAAATGACAGGATACTCTTAATTTGGAGAAAAATGTTTTAAAGTGCGTGAATTAATGGAAAGAATTCAAATATGTGCCAAACTTAGGAACTATCAGGTGTTCAGTCTGTTTGTTTTATTCTGTCATTATCACTACCTGCTTCTTAAGAAATTCATTGTTGTTTTATATTTGTAAGTAAATACTATCATTCGTGTTATGTACACAAGCACAAAAAAAAAGCAATCAGTGTATCACTTGTCATGCATTACATTATCTATTTTTAAAAACAATTACCTATTTGGTGTTAGCACTGAAACTAGAATTAATTTTCAAATCACCATTGATTTTTTTTACAACATAATTCATTTTATAGCTTCATATCCCAGAACCATAGCAAAATGTTGTATAGGGACAGGTAATCCAGAAGCTACAAAATGATAGACGCAGAATTCTGTGCATAATTTCCCCTAATTTCTGTTTTGCAATGATATGGTTACAGACATTAAAGCTGCAAGGACCATAAAATAGAAAAAAGATGACATAGAATCATAAAATTCTGTAAGTTGGAAAAGACCTTTAAGATCACCGAGTCCAAGCATTAACCCAGCACTGTCAATCCCACTAATAAACCATGTCCCGAAGCACCACATCTACACGTCTTTCAAATATCTCCAGGGATGGTGATTCAACCACTTCCCTGGACAGCCTGTTCCAATGGCTCACAACACTTTGGTAAAGAAATTTTTCCTAATATCCAGCCTAACCCTGCCCTGGTGCAACTTGAGACTGTTTTCTCTAGTCCTATTGCTTGCTACATGGGACAACAGGCAGACCCCCACCTTGCTACAACCTCCTTTCAGGTAATTGCAAAGAGTGATAAGGTCTCCCCTCAGCCTCCTTTTCTCCAGGGTAATCAACCCCATGTCCCTCAGCCACTCCTCGTAAGACCTGCTCTCTAGACCCCTCACCAGCTTCCTTGACATTCTTTGAACAAACTCCAATATGTCAATGTCTTTCTTGTAGTGAGGGGTCTAAAACTGAACACAGTATTCAAGGTGTGGCTTCACCGGTGCTGAGTACAGGGGGACGATCACTTCCTAGTCCTGCTGGCCACACTATCTCTGATACAAGCCATGAGGCTGTTGGCCGTCTTGGCCACCTAGGCACACATATGGCTCACATTCTGACAGCTGTCAACCAACAAAACCAGGTTTTTTTTCCACTGGTCAGTCTTCCTGCCACTCCCAAGCCTGCAGTGTTGCCTGGGGTTGTTGTGACCCAAGGGTAAGACCTGACATTTGGCCTTGTTGAATCTCATACCACTGGCTAAGATCCAGCCTGTCCAGCTCCCCCTTTGAGCCTTCCTGCCCTGAAGCAGATGAATACTTCCACCCAACTTAGTGTTCAAAACTATTGAGGGTGCCTTCGATCCCATCATCCAGATCATTGATAAGATACTAAAGAGAATTGTCCCAGTACTGAGCCCTGGGGAACATCACTTGTGACCGGACACCAACTGTATTTAACTCCATTCACCACCTCTCTCTCGGCCCAGCCATCCAGACAGGTTTTTACGCAGAAAACAGCACACCCATCTAAGCCACGAGCATCCAGCTTCTCCAGGAGGAGGATGTGGGAAATGGTGTCAAAGGCTTTACTAAAGTCCGGATAAACAATATTCACAGCCCTTCCCTCATCTACTGAACCTTGTCATAGCAGGAGATCAGGTTAGTCTAGCAGAACCTGCCCTTCATAAATCTATTGTGAATGGGCCTGATCACATGGTTGTCCTGAACTTGTCGCATGATGGCACTCAGGATGATCTGCTCCATAACCTTCCATAACCAGGTCAGACTGACAGGCCTGTGGATCTTCAGATCCTCCTTCTGCCCCTCTTGTAGATGGGTGTCACATTTGATAACCCCTGTTTAACTGGGAGTGCCTGAGTTAGCCAGGACTGCTGATACATCAGCCTCTTGGTGAGCTCTTCCACCAGCTCCATCAGTACACTTGGGTGGATGCCATCTAGCCCCACAGACTCCTGCATGTCTAAGCAGTGCAGCTGGTCATTAACCATTTCCCCCCGGGTTAATGGTTAACCATTTCCCCAGGCTGGATTATGCTTCTAGTCCCCATCTTTCAACTCAAGGGGCTGAGTACCTAGAGAACAACTGGTATGTTTATTAAAGACTGAGGCAAAGAAGGCATTAAGTACCTCAGCCTTTTCCTCACTCTCCAAAAAAGGACAGAGATTCTCTTTAGTCCTCCTTTTGCTGTTAATGTATTTATAGAAATGGCTTTTATTGTCTTTTATGGCAGTGGTCAGATACAGTCCAGTTGGGCTTTCGCCCTTCTAATTTTCTCCCTGAATAACCTCATGACATTCTTGTAGTCCTCCTGACTTGCCTTCCTCTTTCTCCACAGGTGATAAAATCTCTCTCTTTTTTTTTTTTTTTCTTTCTCTCTTTTGTATTTTTTTTATGCACAGATACTGTGTATGGAAAACACATCATCTTGTTTATTCAGCTCAGTTACATGTATCATTCTGTGATTGTGGCAGTTTAAGAACAGGGAGATTATTATTATTATTGCTCTTACATTCTGATGACAATTTTAATTTAAGATTTCAAAAGCATGTATCAAATTTTCACATTTAAAAAATATATTCTAAGGTAGCTATATCAGAAACTCCTTATTTCCTTAACTGGAAATTAATATGTTATAAATGGTTTACTTATATCTTTATTCTGCATGGCCTTGGAGACAGTAACTTACATTTATCATCTTTCACTGTGAAGGTTCATAGACTCAAAAACATTTAAAATGCACTGAACAAAGAACAAATTATCTGCACAAACTGTGTATTCAGTCACAATGAATTAGGTCTGGGCTGGAATATGCAGATGATTATGTAAAATTTCTTACCAATGAAATATAGGTAAACTTTCTGACCAAAAAAAAATCTGAGAAATATATACCCACCCTTAATTATATAGGTAATATGCAAAACAGTACATTTGCCCAAGACAAAACCATGGGTACTTAGTGATTGCAGAACCTTATTTTTTATGTTCCACCAGAAAAAGCTATACAGACCATCTATTGAATCATTAATGCTACCTTCTTTCTTCCTTTGAGTTCTCTTGGCCAACTAATCAGTCTTAAATTTGTTGGCTCACAGAATGTGAAAGCATCACAAACTGAGAATTTAGTGTTCTGGGGTCCTGCTACTTTTCCTGAGTACAAATCCAGACATGAGTTTGTAAAATATTGAGAGGCTTCCTAGGCACCTAATTGTCCTTGGGACTACTGATAGAGCACATCATATTTAAAACATCTGAATGATCCTAATGGTAACTTAATTAAGAATCCAAGATTTTTTTTTCCCCAAAGTACCAGAACTGCTATATTTTGTCACATGAAAGACCACAGATTAACTAAGAAAATTAATAATTTTGTATCTTTGTTTTCATTAAATGACAGATGAGGAAACCACCCTTTTAATTTAACGCAATGAGTTTTTTCTTCCACCTCCTGTTTTAAAAAGAAAAATGAGATCTCTTTCTATATTTTTAAAGAATTCAAAGACATTCAGAAAAGAAATCATGTGACCTGGCCTTTTGTATATTGCAGACCTCTGTATTTAGCTGAATTAGTTCTAATTCAAACACTTTCAATCCTCAAAAATCCCACTGTCATACGATAAAGCAAAGAAACAGCAGAGCTCAAAGCATCATCAGTGCCCGAGGACTGGTGAAAAACTGATGAATAGCTCATATGTCATCTGGGTAGATATAGCTGCATGACCTTAACAGGTGATTATTCTTCCATGCTTCCAAAGTGGAATGATCTGCCTATATCTTCTAGCTTTGGAAAGAAATGCAGGTGTTGATACTAAAGTACTTCAAAAAGGATCCTCTTGGATCCTTCAAAACTGACTGTGAGTTGTTACTTTCCTTCCAGGTACAGTCATCAGCTCATTTTTCAAGAATAGGAGAAGAATAGGAAAACAGCCTCTGAACAATTTCTGGGAAGAGGGACAGAAGAGGCGGGGCACATCATTCTTTCAGTTCATCTGAAACTATCTTGAGTCAGAAGCTTTGAATTTCTGATTCTCAGTACAGAGCTACAAGAAGGGTGGAGACTTTTTCAGTCTTGTTCCCTGTGCTACACAAACATACCTTCGGTGGATACAGATTTATTTTCCTTATCCTTAAAAGCCAGGACTAATACCCATACTTGTGATCCCTTACATCATATAGACTTCTTCAAACTGTACCCACAGTTACTGTAAGGTACAATATTATAGCTAGCACCATGACTATAGGAGATGTATGAGCATACATGTGAAGCTATCCAACTCAGCTAGCGTTGATTCCTCCATAGCACTGGTGTAATACACAGAAGGCTTAGGAGGAAACTGCTTCAGCCAATGGAGTGTGTAACAATCAGGAAACAAATGGCAACTGATGGGTATGAGCCCCAATACCACTACTAAAGGAACAATTAAACTTTTCAGAAAGATACCATATATGTTTTCCTCTGAAAAAGGAACAAGGAGGTTGAGAGTGCATACTGAATTTGCATTTTCACCAAAGTAGAAAAACTTTTGTTTGTATTTTCTATATTAAAACCTTGATCAAATGCAGCAAAACTTTTTGAGAAAAAGACATAGTTTAATGTCTGCTTAGTGGTTTACCCTGAAAATTTGGTCTATCTGTACAATCTGCAAGGGGGAATACTTATTTATAAAAGTATTCTACTGTATATTCACCTTAAGTGGGGTTTTTTTTGGGTGGTTTTTTTTTTTTTTTTTAAAATTTTTTTTAAATTTTTTAATGGTTTTTTTTTTTTTTTGCAAAATATGCTTCACCTGAGTGTCCAAGTACAATAAGCCTGTACAAATTATTGTGATTAAATTGCTTATCTAAAGAAAATGGGAAAGATAGCAGGGAATTAATGAAACATACACTTTACTAGATTGCTTTAAGTTATTTTATGAAGCAAAGACTCAGAATGACACATTCCTTGAAATGTGACTGGAAAATCTTCCACAGCGCCTGTTCTTCCCTCTTCCTCCTCCTCCTCCTCCTCAAAAAAAAAAAAAAAAAAAAAAAAAAAAAATTGTCACTGTTGCATCCCTGTGAAAGGGTTTGTCCAACGCCTTGAACTCTGGTTGCCCTGAAACTATCTTTCTGTGCAATTTTCCTTTTCAATCTCTTTTCTCCAGCTCCTAAGGGTTTGGCTGCCTCTATTCAAGGCCAGCTCTGACAGAGGCAGGTTACAGTCCTGAAAGCTTCTGTAACAGTTCCTGTCCCCCCAGCAAATCCTTGTGCACTGCCCAGTAACTGTTCTCTGAGGATAGTGCCCTTGTGCCCATGGCCATGGTTCAATGCACAAATCATGAAATTGTCTGCAGAAATTGTGTGGGACAGTGAACCTACTACAGCTTGAACATGACTGAGGTCATTTCTGTTGAGATGACCAGGGCTAACCTGCCCTAGAAGCTGGGGCTTCTGTCATATCTGGCTCCAACAGTTTTGTAGCCTTTCAATTTGCCCAGAAGACCCCAGTTTCTACCCAGTTGTTTCCCACATGAACAACTGCTTCTCCTGTAGATAGGATCATCTAAAGGGGACCCTTAATACATGAGACCCCAGGCACGTTGTCCTTCCTCATTCTCCACACCACCTTCCTATCACCTTTGCGGGTACGGTTGCAGCAGCACAAACTCATTGTTAGCTGACAATCAGGATCTTTACGCTTCCCTTTGGGAAGTAGATAGGCAGAACTTGAAGACAGAACCCTGACAAAGTGTCTTTCGGGATGCTTCCTCCACCACAGCTGCCAGTAGTGCCTAGCTCTATTCGTAAAGACTTATCAAAACAAGTCCTGCCAAAGAAATGAGTGATGGGCCTGCTGTGCATAACTGTGCATAAACAAGTAAATATTCAATCTGAAATGAAGTAGGTCACAGATAACAAAACAGCCTAGCAGTATGTAGCTGGTATAAAGCACTAGCTCAGCCGCTAGCGTGCTTAAGTCAGAGACATAATAGTTAGCTCTCTGAACTTTCTGAAAGCTGCCTGTTGCTGTAAATCAGTTTCTACAGTTGTGATACACTAAGCTATCCAACCAAATCTGTGAGATACTCAGTTGCAAAGATTGCTACAGCAAAAACAACTCCAGAACATAACTGCAGCGTAATGTCTACCTAGAAACCGCTCTGCTCCACATCCACAGAATAGACACAAAGTTTGTCACCCTTCACCCTTGATATATCCTCTGCCACCAAGCATTGACAGTCACTTCAGAAGACTCTGATAACTGCTGAATTCAAGAAGCTGCTGTTGTAACAGGCTAGCAGTTGCAGTGCTGTTCTGCACTGCTTATGATAAGTGTTTAAAAATGTATCTCTGCCCATATTTAAACTAGAAGAGACACCTACAAAATTGAGGACATTTTCTTTGAACACTAAGCCTTTGCTCCATTTTGCAAACTATATCAAATCAGGAAAACACGATTCACCAGACAGCTCCAGTTAGATCAGGCTGCTCAGGCGCCATGAAGCTCATTTCTGAGCACCTCCAAGGGTGGAAACTATACAGCCTCTCTAGACAACCTGTTTCAGTGCTAAACACCCTTATGACTTGTTTCCATTACTCTTGTCCTGACATTCTGCATCTCTGAAAAACCTCTGGCTTGATCTCCTCTGTACCCTGCTTTTAAGTACAGAAAGACAGAAAAAAGATTTCCCTTCCACCTTCCCTTCCTATGATTGAACAAACACAGATCTCTTTTGCATGTCATTCGCAAAAATCTCTTGACTAGTTTAGTGACCTTCGCCATGCTCACTCCAGTATGTCCACACGCTTCTTGTTCTAGGGAGCCCAGAATTGGACACAGCACTCAGATGTGGTCTCACAAAGAGAAGGGAAGGATCATTTCCCTTGACTGATAACATCTTTGTGCTGCTAACTCGTCATTTTAAAATAACTCGCTTTTATGAATGGAATTTGAAAAAAAAATATAGCATAAGCAGGGATCTACTAATATGTATGTAATCCAAACAAGTGGGATACTATAAAAATTGCTGCTTTAAGCATAATGTATTTTAGCATTTATGTATTCGCAGAGCATTCAGATCACGTATTAACTACCTAAATTAATTATGGCTATCTCATTCCTTACTAAATCTTTCTTTTCTCCACTGAAACAAGTCTTTATGTTATGCCACCTGTGGCCTTCCAGTGAAAAGCTGAAAGCCCCTACAGCAGGAAGCAAGTGTTTTAATGATAGCTGATTTGCGTACCTGAGGAAGAAGTCCAGAGTCATAGCCTATTGCATCATGGAAGCGCAGATCAGGATATGCAGAAAGAGCTAAAATTTTAATGGAGCAGTTTTGATACAGACACATTATAAGCCCTTCATCTTCAGATTAATGAAAACAAGATAATGGGTTCCTATGGTTGCATCGGGACTGTTATTTGGAGAGAATTTTCCCTTAATGAGTTTGGAAAAATCAATCACACAAAACCAAGGCGTTAAAAAGCAACTTTGAGGATGTTAATGCTAGTTTTACTCATGATGATAAATAACAGGTGATTCTAAAGTGGGATCTTTCATCTACAAGTGACCTTCTTCTAGATTGTATATATATATATCCAGTTCATGCAATACCATTCTGGCATGAGGAAGAAATGCTATAGGAGAAGAGACACATGCCAGCTTAGTTCAGATGGTGTAGCAGTACTAACCTTGCTTCGCCTGTGGCCGAAGAAAAGAGTGTGTCCCTGAACTAGGGCCCAATTGCCACATCAGGCAAGCGTAAGTCATCATTGAAGGGAAATCCTTCCTGACATGAAATGACCTCTGTCTTTCAAATGAGCATTTACTAACAAGAGTTAGGGTTGGGATGACTGTCACAAGTTTGGTTATCATGGCTTGAAGCAATGTCATATTAAGTGATCATATTGATACTGAAGTAAAGTGTGTTGCACAAAACAAGCTAAAGTATGCATTTCCAAAGCACTAGGAGAAAACGCTCCACCATTAATGTGGTTTAACTGTAATAAAATGTAATTTTGGGATTACATCAATGCAAACAAGGGCTAGAACTGCCATGGATAGTGAGCATTTTCTCACTGCTCAAAGAAAATGAGAAGGCACTTTTTTTTCCTATGCTATGCTGCTAATCAATTTAATTAATAAATGTTCCACAGATTTCTCTGCAGCTACTCATACTTATTTAATCACATTAAGTAGTTTGCTTCATCTTCTTGCCCTCCTCATTTATTTTAAGGGGTGAGTAGACTTGGGATTTGATGTGGAAAAAATCTGCAGCATTAGTTATGCACACAGCTATTTGCAGCAGAGATACCTGAACACATTCCCAATCTTGAATCAAAATAAGATAATGTACAGTATATGTATTCTGGACTATTTTAGTATTTCTTCTTCAACCTTCAAGTTGAAGTATTCTGGCAAATAAGGGTCACATCCCCTAAAAATCAGTGAAAGTTATCTTCATTGATTCAATTGGATTTCAAAGTCCTAAATAAATTAATGGAAACTACCTGTGCTAACACAGTTCATGGCACTGAGATGCTAAATTTGTCAGATGATTTGATGCAAACAATTTGCTAAGTTTTGGTGCTTACTTAAAGACTTCCTACTGTAGTTACATCTCTGGCGACTGCAGTACTGGGTAAAGAAGTACTTTTTTTCATTTGTTCTAACTCTGCAAACGTCCATTTTATCATGGAATGTTTTAGCAGTGCTTGAGAATTTTTGAACATCGAACAAAGCTGTAAATTTGCACTACTTGAGAAATAAAAGAAAAAAAACATACAAACAAAACAAAAACCAAAAAAAAAAAGACCCTCATTCTTGGATGTTAGTAATAGCAGTCAGCAGCTTCTAAGGGGAAGCAATCTTCTGAAAAATTTACTATTCCCCTCTTGAATAAGCTAAAGCTCCCACAGTTACCATTAATAAGAAACTGCGCAGGACATTTTCAGCTTGATAGATGGTATCTTTATCTTTAAATTATTCTTAAATAACCACATGTATCAAAATAAAATAACCTGATCACATTTAGATTCCCACCATGATATCTCTGAAACCCTTTTCTGTTCCCTGACCCCCTCCTCACAATTTATGATAGAAAGGATCAAAAGCATCTAGTTATTCCAGAGAAATGCAGATAAACATTAAATTTCCTTATTTGTGTATAATAATGGTAGCACATATGCTTGAAGCTCAGTGTCTTAATAAGTACTGTGCTGCTGATTGTCCCCCACATTGAGCTTTAAAATTCCTCTGCTAGTGCAACCATTAAAAAGCATGGGTTTTATTACTATGAAAAAGAAACAAAAAAAATATTTCTACTGTGCAAAGAGAAATTGATTGTGCCCTCTCAAAGCTCCCCCTGAAGACTGATAGTTGTTAGTCACCTCATGCGCTTGTAAAGTCTGTTAAATTGGAAAGATTTTGTAGTCAATTTAATAGAAATGTTATTTAGTCTCTTCAGGAGACAGAACTGAAGGAGGGTTGTCATACCTTCTGTTTCCTTATCAACCCTTCCCTAGTTTATAGGGCAAGATTAGCATGGAAGATTGAGCAAGAGTCCCTCAAGTTTCTGCTAGCCTTTCCAGCAAGATACCTGAAGATTATAGAAAAAGAAAAAAACAAGCAGCAAGGAAATATCAGTCTTACTTCTGTAGAGGAAATAGTGCAATAAATAATCTAATAAACTATGTTGGACAATGACAAGCAGACATATGTCCTAAGCAGATCTATTAAACTAGCCAATTTCCAAACACAATACAAGAATTTTGAAGCACAAAAATATCTGTCCCCTCTACT
Source organism: Todiramphus chloris collaris (assembly GCA_025345505.1). Taxonomy (NCBI): domain Eukaryota; kingdom Metazoa; phylum Chordata; class Aves; order Coraciiformes; family Alcedinidae; genus Todiramphus; species Todiramphus chloris. The sequence continues at coordinate 23,275,514 of JANVCC010010406.1, read as the reverse complement.
CATAGTGGACACAACAAGAAATCATAGATTTTAAGTGTAGCAAGAAAGATTCACACAGATGCCACAGGAAGGTATTTCTGATGGCACAGACAGGGTCACTGTAATAGTTTACCTATGAGGGTAATGGCTTTGGGAACTTTAGACAAACACCTGTAAGAATTTAGGTGTGTTGAAGCAGTCCATCTAGTGACCGGATAAGCAAGCAACATTTGGCTTTACACAGTGTATCTCAATTTACCCTGTTCTCACAAAAAGCAAGTGTAGGACCTCTAAAAATCATGGTATCATATTCTTTTTCTGAAGACCAAGTTGCTTCAAACAGAGTCTGTCATGGTTTAGGGTCAGGGCAGCCCCTTAGACCTATAACAGACGCTCTCTGTTAACCCCCCTCCCTCCCCAATGGGGAAGAGAAAAGGAATAAGGGAGAGACTTAGTGATTAGAAAAGGAAACTAGAACAGATTTAATGAAATTAATAATAATAAAAATGGAATATATCCAAATCTATACAAAACCAGTATCAAACCCAACCCCCCTGATGGTAATTCCATCACCATCACCACTGATGCTGTGGAGGCACCGGGGGAGTCCCAGACTGGGCCCCGCAGCAGACGGGAGCTGTGTTCAGGAGCTGGATTCTGGTACCGGGTTCAGGAACACGCAGACCGGATCAAAGGCAGAATGGACAGGGGCCTCCGTGGGTGCTCCGAGGAAGGAACCGAAAGAGGACCCGAGCCAAGCCAGGCAAAAGCTGGCAAAACAGTCCAAAAGGGGAGAGAAGAGCCCAGAGACCCTTCGGGTCCCTCAGCTCTAGACCAAATATAGCGTATATGGGATGGAATCCCTCGTTGGTCAGTTTAGAGTCACCTGTCCTGTCCGCTCCTCCCTGCAGGTGCAGCCTTTCACTTTCTGCACCCCCCAGTGTGGTACACAAGACCCAGCAGTGGCCCTGGTCTGCACACCAATCCTTGGTAGTAACTCTAAACGTGGGGTGTTATCACTGCTAGCAGCAGACACTGCCTGTGAGAACAGGCTGCTGACTTCAGACAGTGCAGTTAGCTAGAAGAACTGAGATGAAAAGTAAAATTACTGAACAGAATTAGTTCTGTTTTCACTCAAACCAGGACAAAGTCATTTAAAAAAAAAGGGGCTTAGCTTCCAAGCATAATTACTTTGCAACCACATATATAAAAGATAATACAAAAATTACAGTAATCACAACCAAAAACAAAGGGATAACTTTAACTACAGCTATGCTTCCCTTAACAAGCAATCCTGATGCCTGACCTACCCATCTTTCGGACAGTGGGAGCTGGCCTCTTCCTTGGATGGCTCAGCCACTGGACTGCATGCAGCAAATTATTTGTTATTATTGTCATTGTAACCTGGCACCGCTATTGCTTCTGTGAGTACAGGCTAAGCAGCTAAATGTTAAAAATCTTAAGTGATGCAGTTCAGAAAAAGGGCCAGTGGGCAGGTGGGAAGAAATGCAGGAAAAAAATATCCTGAAGACAGCAGTAGTATTATGGCTAGACTGTTCAGATCTTCAGAGTTTTAATGTGCTTACACAGAATAGGCAGACAGAAAAAAAATGTGTTCATCAAATATGGCTTCCTGCATAAAACACTACCTAATAATTTGAAGTACTGAAACCAAAAGCTGAATAAGAATATATTTGGACAAAAAATCACAGCATCACAAAATGATAGGGGGTGGAATAGACCTCTGGAGATCATCTAGACCAAATACCCATGCTAAAGCAGGGTCACCTAGGGCAAGTTGCACAAGAACGCATCCATGCAGATTTCAGTCTTCAGAGGAGAAGACTCCACAAACTCCGGGCAGCCTGTTCCAGGGCTTTGACACACTCAAAGTCAAGAAATATTTCATTACGTTTAGGTGGAACATCCTGTATTTCTTTGTCCCCACTGCCCTTTGTCCTGTCACTGGACACCACTGAAAAGAGTCTGATCCCTTCCTTCTGACACCCACCCCTTAGGTATTGATAACATCCCCCCTTGATCTTCTCCTCATCAGCCTAGACAGACCCAGGTCTCTCAGCCTTTCCTCATCAGAGAGATGTTCCAGTCCCTTCATCGTCCTCATAGCTCTCCGTTGCACTCTCTTTAGTATTTCCCTGTTGTTCTTGAACTGGGGAGCCCAGAACTGAACACAATACTCCAGATGTGGTCTCACTAGGGCATATTAGAGGGGGAGAAGCACTTCCCTTGACCCACTCAGCACACTCTTCTTTACACACCCCAGGATATCATTAAACCTCCTGGCCACAAGGGTGCATTGCTGTCTCATGGATAACTTATTTTCCACCAGGATGTCCCTCTCCATGGGGCTGATTTCCAGAAGGTCTACCCCTAACCTGTACCGGTACATGGTGTTCCTCTCCAGGTTTAGGACTCTACACTTACCCTGGTTGAACTTCATTAGGTTTGTCTTTGCCCAACTCCCCAGTTTGTCCAGATCTCGCTGGATGGCAGCACAGCCTTCTGATGTGCCAGCCACTCCCCACATTTTTGTACCAGCAAACTTGCTGAGGGTACAGTCTCTCCCTTCATCCAGGTCATTGATAGCTATGTTGAGTAAGACAGAACCCAGCACTTACCTCTGAGGAACACCACTAGCTGCAGGACTCCAACTAGACTTTGTGCTGTGGATCCCAACCCTCTGATCTCTGTCATTCAGCCAGTTCTCCACCTCACAGTCCACTCTTCTAACCGACATTTCCTGAATTTCATATAAGGATGTTCTGGGAAACAGTGTCAAAAGCCTTGCTGAAGCCAAGGGTACACAATACCCACTGTGCTCCCTTCATCTACCCATTCAGTCACACCGTCATAGAATGCTATAAGATTGGTCAGGCATGATTTGTCCTTGGTGAATCCATGCTGACTACTGCTGATAACATTCTTTTTCTCCATGTGATTAGAGATGACCTCCAGAATGAGCTGTTCCATCACCACTGCAGGGGTGAAGGTGAGGCTGACTGGCCTGTCATTTTCTGGGTCCTTCCAGCCCTTTTTGAAGACTGGAGTGACATCGGCTTTCCTCCAGTCCTCAGGCACTTCTCCCATTCTCCATGATCTTTCAGAAATGATGGAGAGTGCTTAGCAATAACATCATCCAGCTCCCTCAGCACTCTTGGGTGCATCCCATCAGGGCCCATGGATTTGTGGGTGTCCAGTTTTCCTGACTGTTCTCTAACTCATTAAAGGGTCTGCTTTCCTCCAGACTCTCTCTCACCTCCAACGAGTAGGATTCCTGAGGACTGGTCTTGGCAATAAGGAAAGAAGCAAAGAAGACATGCACTAACTCTATCTTTTCTCTATTGTCTGTCACTAGGGCTTCCACCTCATATAGCAGTAGGCCCATATTTTCCATAGTCTTTCTTTTGATACAGATATACTTGAAGAATCTCTTCTTCTTGTCTTCTACATCAGTTGCCAGAGTTAATTCCAAGATGGCCTTGGCCTTCCTCGTGGCATCTCTACATACTCTGACAGTGTTCCTATATTCCTTCCAAATGGCCAGCGCCTTTTTCCACATACTGTATACATTCTTTTTCCATTTGAGTTTTTCCAGCAGCTCCTTGCTCATCCATGCTGGTCTCCTGCCTCCTCTACTTGATTTCTTACTCATAGGAATGCATCTATCTTGAGTTTGGAGGAAGTGGTGCTTGAATATTAACCAGCTCTCTTGGTCTGCCCTGCCTTCTAGAGTCTTAGACCACGGGATTCCTCCAAGTAGGTCTTTGAAGAGGTCAAATGTAGCTCTCCTGAAGTCCAGGGTTGCAGTCCTACTTACTGCCCTCCTTCTTCCTCGCATGATCCTGAACTCCATCATCTCATGATCACTGCAGCCAAGGCTGCCCCCAACCTTTATGTCCCCAACCAGACCTTCTTTTTTTTGTTAATACAAGGTCCAGCAGCACACCTCTCTTGTTGTCTCCTCCACCACCTATGTCAGAAAGTTATGATCAGTGCTCTGCAGGAACCTTCTGGACTGTGTGTACATTACTCTGTGGCCTTTCCAGAAAATATCAAGGTGACTGAAGTCCTTCAAGGGCACCACGGAATGCCTTCTGGCCTTCTCAGAATGCCAGAAAAACTCAGAAAATTCTACATACAATCATAGAAAAGACAGTCTGGAATGTTCTCAGGGTATCCTGAAGCCAGTTTGTTCAACTGTGGTTTTGGTCTCTCTTTCTAGCTAAAGAGATGGTCTCTCCTTCTATCTAAAGTGTAAAGATGCAAGTAGAGCCATTGCGCTGGGAAACTGACGTGTGATATTGCATTACGACAGAAAAATGGCAGACTGATTCAGTAAATAACAACATTAAAAAAATGGTATTCTTCCATAACAAAACAATGTAGTGTCTCCTCCTTAAAATTCTTAATTATGATGGTTCGGTAGGCTACTGCACCTGTCCTCTGCATCTACCAACAACAGGTGAATAAAAAGGAAACTGAAAGATGTTTTCACTCAATCATCTTCTCACTAATGTAAAATCAGCTTGATGACTGTTTTAATTACATTATAGGAATCCTGGTATTTTCTTCAGTAACTTACTTGACACTGCTAAAAGCACTTTGTCAGACTGTTTCATGTCATCATATTATTTGGGGGATGAAAGATATTTTCAATGAAGTGATTTTATTTCACGCTTTATTACCGGCTTTGACATATATTTCCAGAGAGCCCCAAGGGCATTTCTTTTTACACTGTAGCATAGTCTTGTTAGCAATTCAGGTGGAATAAAACCACTCAGCTTCACTTTATGGTCTTGTGCCCTGAATTTTTCACATGGCACCCTTTCAAACACAAGGGAGAGCATTGCAGAACAGCACTAAAATCTTATGCTGTTAGTATAGTATTCTACTAACAGATTAAGCAGCATTGTATTTGTAGCCTCCTGCTTGCTTCATTTACACACCTAGTAGCATTTTACAGTTATTTGTAAAACAATATTGCCTGTTTAGAAGCAGACATTTTTTTTCTGTTCTGTTACATACACCAAAAATGCTACTTATTTGTTTATTTTTAAATTTATCTGGAAACAAGACTATAAAGCATCTCTCACGGAGTCACAAATTATGAAACTTGCCTTTATTTTCTAATAAGCAAATTTATTGCAGTGTTTCATATATTATCAGTTCTTACAGAGGAAATGAGCCCACTTGCCATCTCCTGTAAGTATTCAAATCCATGAAGACCAAGTGTCATGGGAAGCACAGATCATTTACAAGCCAAGTCCTTCTGTGTGCAGGAAATGTGGACAACCCTGGATGACTTCTCTGATACCTCACCTTCATCACTGCAGTCCACTGGCCTTGTGGCACAAAAGGTGGCAAAACCCCATTGTATTTTCTAAGAAGAAAGTAAAGATACCAATGAAGCAGACAAACTTAGGGAAAGCACTGCAAACTAATATTGACATGGAAGAGAATAAAAACCTGTAGCCATTGTAGGATCTTTACTTTACACAGACAGGTATTTTTGCACCTTAGCCATTGCATCAAGACTGAAAATTTAATACTACATGTTCTATCACTTCTTTTTGAAAAGCACTCACATGGTGGTGACATATCTAGAAAGAAAAGCCATTTTTTTTCCTAAAATTCTCTGTTTAAAGGAAGAAGATGCATTCACACAGCCTTTTCTAACCTGAAAATCAAAACTACTTTTCTGATTAGTAGATTACAGCCTCCTTCTTCAAAATGGCACTGATGTGTCTAACTCTTTTACATGTAAGCTGTCCCATGGGAACATGATTTCTGCTGCTAGGCTTTTTGTTTTGAGCTCTCCCTTTCTTTTTTCTTAATTGGGATACTATTTTTTGTTGTGGAAACTGATTTGCTGTTACATCACTTCCAAGTCAGTGGTCACCAACCTGAGTCATATTCATGGAAAAGATTTGGTCAATAAGGCAAACTACTAATAAGCTCTGATTCACCTTAAGCCACATAAAAAATGTACACACTAAAAAAAAAAAAAATTACCACACAAAGTGACTACTTTTGTAACTAAAAAAGGAAAAATAATTATCAGCTTCCACATTTCCTTCACTTTGAGAAGTAAGAAATGGACATAGTCTGTCAGAAACTCCTTACACATGAACATGCCCAGTTGCCACTTGAGAAGGATCTGCTAATCTCACAGTTGGTGAGAAGCACAACTTCAAGAAATAAGCAGCTTTTGGAAACATGCAGTCCCCAAAAGGCATTTTATCAGTTCTTCAACCCCAGCTGTAAAATATCTTCACCACACTGCCATTACATCACTGTAACATGTGAAGTACTAGAGGCATAAAGAACAGCAGGTTATTTGAGGTCTTAAATAAATTTCTTGATAAAGCAGGAGACTGCAAAGACACAGTAATGCCCTAGCTATGTCTCTTTCCTGACATCCATAAGTGATGAAACTGTACAGGAAAGAACACACAACAGAACGGAGAAACTTTATCTTTGCTGGTAACATGGCTTTTGGGATTCTAAGGACAAATGATGAACCCCAGAAAATCTGTGAATTAAGAGACAAAAACATGCTACATTTACAACTGTAATAGATGTAATTATGATCTTTCTGGCAGGAAAACAGAAGTTTGTTTATCAAATCGTTTTCTTCTGAACAGAATTTATATACACTCTTAAAACTCATCTAACATACATAGCATCCCACCATACCAAGAGGTACGATCAGTTTTTATATTAGCAAATTTACAAGAAAATTGTTACATGCACTGGTATTTTCTACACGTCTGTGTTTTAAGCAGTATGATCCTAAGGGCTGAACTGTCATTACTTCCAGAATGCATCAAATCCTCCTGAAGGAAGTGTAGTCATGGCTTATTCATTATTACAATTTAAGTCAGTAAGCACCTGAGTGCAGGCACAGGTAAATTACCACCATCTTTTTTACTGTTGGTAATGTGCATATTGCTTTCAGAAACATTTAGTGAACCATCTCACTAATGATAACAGTATGCATTAGGATTTGTTCCAAGTACATCCAAGTTTTTCAGTCAAGACTTAGAGTGAAAGAGAGACTGCCCTCTCATTTTGCTGGAGTTTGAGAGGTGGATAAGGTAAATTAACTAAACCAGTAATCAGAATCAGTTCTTAACTATTAACCAGTGATAAACCAGACGACCCTACTGTCAACTGGACATCAAAAGACTAGTTAAAAGAAAAAAAATCTACATAGTTTTACTGCCTTTGTGTCTAGATTTCTGCTCATTTTCTCATTGACAGTGAATAAAATACCATAAAAACCTTACACTTCTGTTTCTGAAGATCATAATACAATCTAACATTGCTATCTCATTATTATGGCACACACATATTACACCTATATGTAATTTTAGAAAGTATTTATTAGAAGTATCTTCCTTGAGTTATAGGACTATTCTATTAGTCCAGTAAGCTTTTTGTTCCAAACCCATGTAAGGAATAAAATCAGCTCCAAAAATAGAGCTTTCTTGTATCTGACAGTCACTTCTCTCACCGTAGAGGGTTCAGAAGCATAAATATTTCCTGTTTTATAAAGAACACATTTAATTCTTCCACTAATCTGGAGAAGCAAGTTTTTCATTGTTTATCACATCAGATTTTTTAGAAGTAGCTTGCAATAAAGTTGAATTTGGTAATCAAATCGCAATGAGATTTTAGCTGGTTTAAGCTGTTGAAGTGTGTAGTATTTCACTGTGTAATAAAGCCTGCCACGTGTTGCCCAGTCCTTATTCCTGTAGACACCTTCTTTATAATAAACATAACCAAATTTGCTGTAGCAGGAGAAATACTGTCAACAACTTCTATTTCACATACTTCTGCCCAGCCAGAATGTCATATATATTCTCACACTTAAAAGACGCTGTGTCTCATTCCATTTTTTAGATTTGTTTTTTAGTTTTCTTCTTGGGTTACCTTGGTAGGGCAATTAAATAAAAATGATTAACAAAAATAAGATTTAGTTTCTCATTTAGTAAGAAATCTAGTGTCTTATCTCTTTAAGCTTTCAACTGTTCGTGGACCTAGATTAGGGTGATGCCCAGGTTAGGCAAATATTCTTAGAGCTGAGCAGGCATTTTCATTGAGCTGTATGCTGGGAAAAATTAGTCAAAACTCCAGTTTTTCTTCTGAATCACTTTGTTTCTTTTCCTCCAGCACTTCCGAAGTTTCTGCCTTCCAAGTCTACTTACTGACATGTAATTCAAATTCATTATAAAAAATCTAGTATTAAGTAAAAACAGACTGGATAATTTGTTGCTTTCTAAAAGTTTAGTACAGTACTTTTACACAAGTACACTTTTAAATCTGTGCTGTTAAGCTTAATGAACTTTACAGACCTTTCATTTTTCAGTCCTCTCTATTCTGGTTTTAGGAATTTCTTTTTAGTGCATTACTCATTCCTTGATCCCATGTTGTGTATCACATCCATCCCTAGCAGAAGTGCAACATATACAGCCTCTCCTAGTGCACAGGGTCTTCTGAGTGGGGGTCTTCAGTATGAGGTCATTCATTAAATGTTTAAGTGCATACAATATTGTTCTAAACCGTCTGTTTTCTCTAAATCCTGCCATTTAGACTCAGCTTCCTTTCTTGGGAGGCAATCTCATTTTCTGGTGTGCCGAGACTCTGAAACTCTCGATCACCATAAACAGAAATGTGACTACTAGAGCTTCCTGCAACTGCAACAATAGCACTTACATGTTCAATGGCACAAAGTGGATCAGGACTTCTCAACACTAGTATTATCCCTTCCTTAAAGGAAATAAAAAAGTACCAAAGTAACAAGACCTTGGCCAAACACAGGCAGGAACAAGCTTCAGAACTCAGGTAAAGAGAAAGAAACTGGACAAGTCACTGCTGGAAAGCCACCTCTGGAAACTAACCTGACCACCTCAGAAGAAAGACGGTTTCCCTCTCTGCACAAGGCTATCCTTTCTGCGCTCAAAGCACTTCTTAATCCTCTTACTTCAGATGGGAAATCATTAGTGTGTTAGCATGTGTTTGAGCATATTGTAACAAACAAAAAAAATACATATATCAGCATGGAATGCTCTACAGGAAATATTTATTAGGGGTAAAAATGTGGGCAGTGAAAGATGAGCTGATGTCACAAATTGTAAAAATGTTCTTCAACAATTTGCTTCAGTCTGTACTTCAAATAAATTTCCTAGTACTCTGTGTGCCTGGTAGAAAATGAGAAATTGAGAAAATAGGATTATGAAACCATACCTAAATATGAGGGTATTAGTGAAGTAGGTTAGAACAGGAACACATGCCTGGAAGAAAAGCACAGGGAGCAAAGCTGGATAGCCTCTCAAATGATCCTAGTTTAACTAGATATGGCCACAGCCATATCAAAGCCCACTGGGCACTGGACACTGTTTCAACAGAATGGAGTAAGAGCACAGCCTACCTGCTAAATAACACCTTTTATTATTTATTTAAAATCATGTCATTTCAAGACAATTCTGTGGATTTGTTAAAGAGTAATAGAAAGTGAGAGGTCTCCATGCAAGTCCTAGATTCCAGTGTTTTTTTAGATCCATCAGTGTGAAAGCACTGATGCTACACTTAAAATTATATCCATGGGTTAAGAACTTTAAACTTCTCTTTGAGAAGACATGGTACTAGAAGTTTGTACTGTTCGTTACTAAAGTCCAGGTCATGCCACAGTGATGGTTTTTCCTGTGTAAAATGTGAAATCTCTGCTATATCTCATTCTTAGAGGATCAGGCATGAACTTAATTGTGTCATTTAGTTGTTTTGTTCTGGTAGACTATAATAAAGCATGGAAATGACAAAGACACAACAAAGGGTCTTCTGGATGTCTACTGAGACACAATATTGCACTAGCCCTTAAGACCACTTAATCCATTTGGAAACTGGGCAATTAAAAAAATCAACCTGGATTATTGCACATGCCTTTCCAAGGTTTGTGGATTTACAGGAGCACCTTTCATTTAGGAAAAAAAAAAAAAGGTTTCTTTTTAATTCTTTTTGAGAAAGACACAAAAGACAAAAGAATACAGACATCTTTCTGATGAGTGTATTTGTCTTCATAAAAATTTTCAAATTCCCTGAGGAAATCCAGGAAAATATTTAAACTGCTTTCTCTAGTAATCCAATGCTGCTGTTATCACACTCTTTCCTTAATAGCTCTTCATGATAGGAGAATTCCTTCAAGTTGGCTACTGCATCTTTTCGGGAATGGGGCCCTACACGGACATAAATCGCTTGCTTTGAACATGCTAAATAATAAAAGACAAAGATAAGAAGTATAAATTGGAAGAAAATAATTTAAGTTGATTGGGAGCCTTGAAGATGCTGATACATGCACTTTGTTCGCCAATCAACCAGCTCTGCTTATCAGCTCAGGAAGGTGCCAGAGTCCCACCTCCTTGGCTGTGGTCTCTCCCACACCTTGCACTACTCTCCCTGCTGAGGTTGCTCCTCTCTGTTTATTTGCCCTGCTCTTGTTAACTCTGCAGTGTCCACTCCCTGTCTGTCCCTAAAAGGTTAGAGCTGTGGCTTCAGAAAATGATTTTTAGCCAGCTCTTTTAATAATTAATTACTACATTCACCCTAAAACATGTAATGAAGAGAAACCATACACAGGGGGCAACATTTGTCTGCCAAAAAGGAAATATTGCAGAGATTCCCCCCCCCCCTCCCCTTTCCCCCTGCCCCCCTCCCCTTGATATTGAGAGTGCTAATAAAACTCCTCAAATCTGAATTCTCACACCTCTGGGAAATTATGTTTTCCTAAATGCATCTGACTGTGGAGTATGGATATTCTAATGTGTGCTTCTGGGGTGGGGTGTGGTGGTGGTGAGGGAAGCCTTTGCAAGAGAATGAAAACCACTTTCTGATTTGTTTTGCATTTAGTTATATTTTGATTTTTCATCAGTCTAAGTTGTATCCTTCTTCTGTTCTTAGGAGCTGCTCACAATGTACCTCCCAGTAGCCACACATCAGGTTTGAAAATAGAAATATTTTTCTAATGTAGCTGCTTCCTTTCAGGATGTGACAAATACCTGTTATGATACAGAGTATGGTCACTCCTGCATCACATATACGATAACTATACACGCAATGTATGTCTGTTAAGTGCACTATCATACACTACACCACTGTTCAAATATTTTGCATTAGGAAGGACTGACCTAATTTCAAAGCTACCCACACAAAATCAAATGGTTATATGAAATACTACCTTCTAATACACTGCCTAGAGTAGCCATGTTTTCCTGGCTGCTTACTAATTTCAAAGCCAAACTATCAAGTACTAAGATGAACGGAGATAATTAGTGTCATGAATCCAGCATTTTCTAAACCCTATTATAGGTGCAGAAGCATAAAGAAACCTACCTATACTACTTAAATTTTTTATTGTACAATTCATTTAATTAAGAACTTCCAAGAACAAAGAAGACTTTTCAATTTAATGTAACCTCTTGTCATCAAGAAGTTGATTCAAGGTATTTTGTTATCCAGTTACAAATGTCTCCGAAACGGCTTCACTGGGACGTGCAGTAGTAGCGGCACTTCACATGCTTGAGATTAAGAGCCCTCCACTGTCTGTAATCCCAAATAATTTTTTTTTCAAATAGTTCATAATTATCTCCTAGCAAAGCACATTTAAAAACACCTTCAAAAGCATCTTCAAAACTGTCCATTTGGTTAAAACAAACAAGTAAGCAAAAAAAAAAAAAATCATCATCAGAAAGTTTCACTGATGCTGCCTGCACTGCCAGTCTTTAACTGACCCTGTTCCTATGTAGAGCTTTCAACAACCCAGGGTAATTTTTGGCCGCTCGCACGCTGTTCCACTTACAAGTTCATCTGAGAAGTACTGGACCTTTGGGTCCTCCCTAGAGACTAGCTAACCCCAAAGAACAGACAGCAGAGGGCTGCTCCCAAAGGAACACACCTTGGAAACAGACTCCTCCATCCCTAGAAGTTCACGGCTTGGTTTCTTTTTAAGCCAAGGCAAACAGAAGCACAGATGATATCCACCATCCCTTATTCCCTTTTCTGCCCGCCTGAGAGACCCTTCTCGACGCACAAACATGTCGAACTGGAGTACAGGCTGACAATTTTGGTACCTGCAGGTACTCGTCAGGGGTTTTAAAGGCAGCAGGGAGGGTAATTAACAGCAAAGTTGGGACCATTTCCGAATCAACTTTCCGGCAACAGCGCCTGCAGCCCTCCGCACAGACCACCGGTTACCCACCGCGGGCTGCCACCCTACCTTAAGGAGCCTGACGGAGGGGAGGAAGGCGGCATGGCACAGCTTCCGGATGGTCCAGTTGAGCGGGCGGGGAGCGTCGGTCTGATTCATGACCCCCGTGGACTGCCCGCGGGAGGCCAGCCGCA
>JANVCC010010406.1:23214799-23262718 GCA_025345505.1 Todiramphus chloris collaris | reverse complement strand
GGGAATGGCAGTGCTCATGCATACCAAATGTGGCTGAATGGAGGCGACCAGCCCGCTGCTCAGGGCAGGCTGCGCTGGCTGAGCGGAAAGGGGCAGCCCGCATAAAAAAAAAGGCTGCAGCCAGAGCTGCCGCTCCCGCTCTCTCCCTCCTGCCTGCCTGAGAGAGCAGCCAGGTTAGCCTCTCCCGGGCAGGCTCAGCCATCCGCCTCGCTACGCCGCCTCCCTGGGCGAAAAGCAGGGCAGAAAGCAGATAATTTAAATAAAGCAAGCGGAGCGGTACTTGCACTTTCTTTCCCAAAGCATTGCGAGGAGAGGGAAACCGGCATGAGGGGAGGGGCCAACGCTCAGACAGCAAAGATTGAGAGGGGAAAAAAATTAATTCACTCTTGATTTACTGATACAATGGACCTAGAAAGCACAGTTTCATTGATCTGGCGTAGTATTGGTGTGCTAGTGGTGAGTGGCAGCGGTGAGAAGCTGTACTCTGCGTGTTAACGTACACATTCTGTCCGGAAAAAAAAAAAAAAAACAAAAAAACCCAAACACAAAAACGAAACAAAGATTTGAGCAAACCAAGTTCAGAATTCAGGTCATTTTAATATTACACCTATGTACAGACTAATTCTTTTAAAGACATGAAAACACAAGAAGTATTAGTGCTGAGGCAATTTAGGTATAGCAAAGCATGTTTCTGTTCAGGGTGCTCGGGGCAGTAAATGCTTTTCCCAACTAATGAAGATATTCTTAATGCCAGCTCTCCAGCTAAATGAGAAGCACCTTTTTCCCACTATTGTTTGGAGGTGATGAAGATGAGGGAAGAGTTAGAGATGAGGGAACAGTCAGAAAAGTGCAAAATCAGAAATCCTATAAAACAATGGGAATTTTTCATTTTGCCGGTAATGACCAGTTTTTACTCAGATTATGGAAGAAAACAGCAACATTTTAAATTTCTCGTAACTCAAGTTAGAAAATTCACCTTCAATTTACTTGGCTAGTTTTTATTGATTTGCCATTTTCAGACTTCCTTTTCATCCCCATAATGCACATGTTTTTCTTCTCTATTTAGAATTTATTCTTATGTCTAGATTCATCAGTGAAAGATGAATACTTCTTCAAATGAGGGGAAAGAGATGAAGAGTATTGTTTCCATGAGGCTATGCTAATCTGTCTGGTTTACATATTACTGTCTCTAATGGTTTGAAGTAGGGTCACAAATCTAAAACTCCCTAACATGAAACAATACTTCTGGTTTGCTTTTTAAAGTTTGTTTAAGGACAAACAACTCTGGGGAGAAGCGGGAAACTCAGTACCTCAGTCAGTACTATCAGATCCTCCAATGTAAATGGAGGATCCTAAAAACACTGATGTTACCCCACTAAAGTAGGGTAAGAATTGTTTACTCCCCAGTCTTCCTCTCCAGCGGAAGTGTTGCCTTTGTACATAGATCAATATTCTCCAAAGCCTTTATATCGGGGTCATGTAGAAGAAATCTGTGCGCATTGATGTGGAAGCCCAGTACCTTTATGCTTCTTTTGAACACCTACACATCAGCCAGCTCCTGCTCACTGTACTCTTTCAAGAACCATATGAATGTTCTTACTCAGCTGCAGTGTTGGATAAAAAATACTTCTTCCGAGAATATAATGTCCCAGAATATGATGCAAAGCTGACTATGCACCAGAAAAGCACTTTCACCTGTTCCACCCCACCCCACATGGCAGAATTGTAAAACTTCAAAGATGCAGAGACCAGACTGTGGGGTGTCTGTGGAACAGAATGACAAGAACACCAGAAGCCATTTCCTTGTGTCAAAATTTGTGGAGTTACATTTCTGGTTGTGATGGGGCAGCCGCTTTAAATTACGCGTATTTAAATGTGAGAGTGACAGAGCGCTGAAACAGGCTGCCCAGAGAGGTTGTAGAATCTCCTTCTCTAGACACTTTGAAGACCCTCCTGGATCTGTTCCTGTGTGGCCTGCCCTAGGTGTTCCTGCATTGTCAGGGGAGTTGGACTTGATGATCTCCAGAGGTGCCTTCCAACTCCTACCATTCTATGATGCTATGAAGTGCCTTCTTGCTTGAGCTCTGAATGTATTTGTTTTATAAAAGGAGGAAAAAACCTCTTGCTGCTGATAGTGAAATGGAACATGAGTAAGTAAGTATGATTTTCTGATACTACTTTTCTAAGTCTCCGTTAAAGAGGTAAAATTAAGGAGGTTAAAAAAAAAAATCCTGACTTTAAGAAGCATGCAGCTTAAAACATGTGTGGCATGATAACGCTGCTCTGCAACAGGGTAGTAATGTCCAGCGATTAAGTTTCTGGGGTTCATAGCAAAAAGTAAAAGATTCAAACAAATAAGAAACAAGGACTTATGACACTCCCAAGACCATGCCTTTCCCTTGTTCCCCACCCCATAAGCCATGCAGATAACTTTTTTTCACCCTTAAAGATCAGAAAAGAGTTTCTTGGGAAGGTACCAGACTCATCATTGCCTTGAAACATCTGTTTTGCATTAGGCAAATTAAACCAAAATGTTTAGCCTATGTGCCAGGCACAAAGAAGACAGAAGAATCATATCATGCTCTCCTTCTTTCAATGACTGGAGTAACAAATCTCTGAGGAGACTAGATAACTGAAGATAATAAAGAAACATAACAGATAGCTTTAATAAACTAAAAATAGTGAGCCCACTGTATCTTCTAGCTTCCATAGGGTTCCTGTCTTTGAGATGAGCTCTATCATAGCCTTCTTCTGTGAACAGTACCTTAGGGAGAAGAGCAGTGTTTAATACACACCAAGTTTCCTTCATGGGCCTGTTTTCCATGGTCTTGTGCCTTGCCTAGGTATTTGTACATACAGAAGGTGACTGCAAGACTACTAGCTTCTATATGCTGCAACAAGGAAGCTCTGATGGACAGGACATTACCATGACGTGGGATGTTCACTTCCACCAGAAAATTCCTACGTATAAATGTACCTATGGATAAATAATTTAATTTGTGCTTGGCCTTCATTTTAATTCATTTCAACTTTAATGTATGTCTCTTACCTATAAGCAATACTGCAGTGATTTTAAGGCTTTTGAGTGTTTATTTGAGAAAAGTCAAGCAAGGATATTTCTTTGTCTTGGTGGCAGCCTCCACCAATTTTTGGTAAGTATAAATGGTGAAGTGTTTTAAGGAAAATAAAAAAATTTTTGAAAAAGTTTTTTTTTTTTTTTCAGGAATATTGACAACAATGTTTAAAAAACATAGTTAAAGATTAGGGAGATGTTGCTTTTGTTTGTTTTGAAGGGTTTTTATTACTAAATGAAAAAGTCAGAGTTTGAGTCTCTTACTATTCTATCCAGTTGGAAAAAGCAAGTGCTGAACTCAGCTCTTCTACAATCTGAGTCTCATTAGAAGGTGCAAAGGTGTAGCAATCCCACTACGATTTGCATTCCTGTGTTTCTAGAGCTAAAAGACAAGAGCTGCCACTTTCATATTAGAACACTTTGTTCCTGAAGCATGCTCACTGAACAACAGTATTCACATCTAGTTTTTTGTCTCTTGCCAAGGAGCACCTTTGGTACCACAGGAATTGAAGACAACTTCTGTTGCTTCCTTCAATACAGAGAGATTTGTATTCTTGTTAAACCTATTACTCATGGAAAGCATTTCTAAGAGCACCTCTTTGTAGATTCCTACCACACTTAGAAAGCTCTGGTACAGTAAACTTTAACGCCTCTGGGAATGCTGCAGAATGAAAAATTGCTGAGAAGCCCATTAACATCCAGACAGCTCTCAGAATACAAGTAATATTCAACATTTTCAACCTGAGAGCAAATATTTAACAAAATGGTATAACGGACTATAAACCCAGACACGGCTCTTTCAGTTAACAATTCTTTTATGAAATAAGAGATGCTGTGTAAATGAAAAACAGAAAGGGCAGGACAAGAAAACCAGAAAGACGTATTGGTCGGCATGGTAGTAAGCAACCTCTTTTGTATGGCTGCTGCCAAACGGGTGACAAACATCAGGTGGAGGCAAGAGCGTTTTCCTGTGATAGAACACCTATTTTTCCCATGTATGTCAATAGGGGTGAGAAGAAAGATGTATTTGCTTCACAGTGTAGCTATAGAGCCATTTGCCAAGGCTTCCTTGCTCTTGGACCACCTTTTGGGCTTCCCCCAAAGGCTTGCACTGCCCAGTGCAGTAGCAAATACCAGAAAAACTAGAACTACCCTTGCTCCCCTTTGCTTTCAGTGCTCGCTATAGGAGTACTACAGAGACACACTGAAGCAGAGGTCGTAACTCTTCATAACACACTTTGACCATCTCCTAGGTCTATGGAGGAAATGTCAGCGTGGCAATAGAAAAACAATTCAGAAGCCCTTATTTGAAAGTCAGAGCTAACAAAGCATTTCACAAGCATAGTCAAGAAGTACTGGATGTACTACTCAGTCGCTTCAGGGGTCTGTAAGCTTCACTGAAGAATGCAGCAATGAACAGAAGCCTGTATTTCTAACAGCAACAACATTATTTTCAACGCACTCGTATTTCAGTTTATTTACCTTCATTTTGTACGATTTCTTCAAAATCAGGGAATAGAAAGATAAATATATGTTACAAAGTTTGGATAAACTATGTTTTATTTTATGCCTGCCATAGCGTCTTAATGGACCTAGATTTTCTTGCTGCTTAACTCAAACGATAATTAATTTATAAAATTTCTCCACACTCTTGCATTCTTTCTACTCACAGCATGTGTGAGGTAGCTTTCCTGCTGTTATCTTTGCTAAGGTATTTCGCAGGTCTTCTGCCACATGCTTATATCCATTACTCCACCTCCACTAGACACAGACACATATATTAATGTAAGGTCTGTATACTTATTAAACGTTAATTAAGTAATTTGCCCTAAATGCAGGCAATTTTGTAGATGGTTTCGTGCACACAGATAAATGGTATTATATGTATCTATAAATTATGGCTTTTGGCAATTGACTGAAAAGTCAGAACAAATGGTATTCTTTCTCTTAATCCTTTGTTTAACAGGTGTGTGATGAATACCAAATACAAATAAATTATTTCATTTGCCTACTCACTACCACGTTGAGGTCACCTTTAACTCATCTGCATCTGGCTTTTGCCTGGAAAAGCTCCTAGCTGGGTTACCACTGCACACAGCCACTGCAGAGAACCGGTGGAAGTGGACTTGTGAGACAGCAGATGATCCACACAGTGCAGACACACGCAATGGTCCCTTGTCAGAGGTATTTTCCTAGATACCCTGTTAGATTGTTCCCAGTTCCAAAATAAGCAAGTGGAGGTGCAAGCTCAAAATCAGACTATAAACATAGAAAAATGGAAGTTTTAGCAGATACGTCACAAGCAGCCTTCACCCTTATTTGTGCTACTGCCAGAAAGTCCTGATAATTTGCACCATTTTACCTTCAGTTGCTCTCCAGCTACTTCTAAATTTGCCTACCCTTGACTATAGAAGCTGTATCCTTGAATGGTGTATTTCATCACTCATTATTCCTCTTCGATTGCAGTTTGCAGTATCTTAGAGTTTCTTCTTGAAAGGAATTAAAACACACAGGCATATAACACTCTTATTTTGGGACTAGAAATGTCCATGGTTGATTGTTACTTAGAAACAAATACTGCATTTGAAATTACAATCTATCTTAATTTAAATTGACTTTCAAGTAGGCAAGCTGTTAGTTCTGTAACCTCTACAACATACAACTGAAATTAGTCTGCTCAAACATTCAGATTTCTGTTTATGGTAAAAGTTTTTTTAACAAAATTCCCTCTCCATCTTAGCTGTCGTGTTCTTATCTGCACTGTTTGAGTTAATGGTTTCTCAGTTTTGACCTTCAACCTCATTTTCTCTATCATTTCCAGCTCAGATATGAATTTTACTGAGTTACATTGGTGTATTAGTTTTCTATAGATAAATGGGAAACATCTAGTCTTGATTATAAAATGCAGAAAAAATGTGAAACTTAAGAAAGGCAGCAATGCATCCTGAGGGGTAAGCATTTCATCAAAGATTCTACACGACAACTATCTTGCAATAGGGCACTTTTCATTTGCTGCAGACAGATGCAGTATTCATTAAGACCATCCTTCTCACCTCAGCAAATAGTCCTCCAGAACTGGAACGTAGTTTAGTATCCTTTGAAAGTGTCAAAGACTTACAAAAATCTCTTTATGCTTTCTACTGTGGGGTTATAAAGAACCAAGATAACCAAATGATATTTTCAACACGTATTGCATATCTGCATGAATCCCCCCCACCAGCCTTACCCTCTTCCCAAAGGAAGACACCATCTCTGTTGATTAAGCCTCCTGCAACTGCTTGGCTCAGGCGTGCAGAGTTGAGCACATCTGGTGGTTTTTTTACTGACCCATCTGCTTTCCTGTGAATTCCTTTCCACCAAATTTTTATCATCCTTCAGCATACACAAGTGCAGAGAGATAATTCTACACTGGATTTAGTACTTTCCCCAGCTGTGTACTATCTGTATTCATGTTGGTTTGAGGAACTGGACACCAAGTGTTTATGGTGAAAGGTGTCTGCTGGTGAATAGCTCAGACACCAAAACTGAAAAGACCGTACTTGGGCACCCTCAAACTTGTGCGGGAACACCCTGGTGACTGACGGCCCAGAACAGATAGGCACAGCAGGCAGTGCACCACAGAAGCAGCTGCAGGAAGACTTGACAACCAAGATGATTTGACAATCAATTTAACACAAACAGGTGTAGTGCTAGCGACTAACAGCAAAAAGTCCTTGATAAAGAGCTAAAATTATGCTCATTACACAGGTGCTATGAATTAGCTAACTGTATGCTTGTACTTTCATTAGGAAATCCTTCACAAAAGTTTCAGCCTCACTGGAAAATAAAACTTGCACAACAACATTAATCAAGTAAAGGTTTTGTTTTGATTAATTTTTAAATTTACATACCAAGTCCACATATGTTCTTGTTATATTCTGAGGTCACAAGCACCTCCAATTTCACACCTACATTTTAACTGTCAATTATAAGTACATCTGGACAGTGACAAGCTCTGGATTGTGTGATATAGATGTTTTCAACAGTGTCTGTTGCATTTATTATGTATTCTTATTCTGTGGCACACAGAAGTAAAAATCAAAGTTTGGGGTCTTTTGGACTAATCACTGATCAAAGCTGTAGGTAAAGTAGTTAACGCCCTTCAGAGACATTAATCTAGTTTCCAAACCAGGCACAACAGATGAGTGACAGTAAAAGTGCCAGATGAGGGCAACAGTAAAGAGCATCAATTGTATCAAATAAGCTATAGCCTCAGCTTGCACTTGGGTAACCACTTCCTGGTGATGCTGTTTGAGGGTACCTAGTCAGATGCCTGTTAAATTTAGAGAAATGGTCTGAACTGACTTACTGAAAATCCTTCTAGCTCTGACAGAAGACTCAAACCTATCAAGCACAGATACCACCATTAAACATGACATTCTCTCATAGTGTCTTACATTATAGTCAATCTTTTACTGGAGTCTGATATTGCATCTAAATGATATATTTCTGAAGTGCTGTGACTCTATATACCTGGGAAATTACTGAAAAAAAATAAATTGCATATCAGATAGAAACATTTTCCAGTCCTTTTTTCTCAGAGAGAGAAGAAACTCTGCTTGTCTTTTTAAAATCCCTTTTGTTTTTGTAGGATTTAAACAGTTTTCCTCCTCAGACATAAATCACAGTTTAGATCCTTCACCAAAAGAAACCAGAGAAATTAGGAAACCAGAAACAAAATCCTCATTGCTATTTTAACTTTGTATCACATCTGTTTCCCAGTCTATGGCTTAATTAAATCAGTCCATTTGAAAAGTCATCACTCAAACTCCAAAAATGCCTGCCCAAACTGCATTACATTTTGTGTAGATCTTTAAATGTTTGTTTGTGAATTCTTGTACTAAGTGAGTAGCAACAAGAGTCCCCTATTCTTGCTGTTCTAAACTTTGAAACCAGACAGCAGAGTGGAATTGGAATTTAAAGAAATTGGAATTTAAAGCTGCACTGTAGAAGAATCTTACCCTTTTTGGTAGAGCGCAACTGTAGTACTACTCACGGCAGACTAATTACTCTTTTATTTAAGCAGACAAGCTGCCCATGCTTTTACACATCTCCAAAGGGAATACACATCGCTATTCAGTAGAATCCACAGTAGCAGGAAAACAGGGCAAAAGAAAAGGAAAGAGGATTATTTTTCTTAAGAATGACACTCAGTTATGCAATTGGTCTCTAAATAGGCTTTAAGCATGCATTTTCTAACACTGCATTAGGGTCATTGCTTCCATATCACTGCTACAGAATTCTATCCACTCATACCAACACTAAATAGGCACATCCCACCTGCAATACAGAGTTGCTGGAAGGCTTTTCTGGAGGAGCTTTTCTGGCATACCCACCAAGTCTTTGCTAGCTTAATGCCCTCCTTGTAGACTGTCCTGTAACATCCAACAGGGTGTTATGTAAATAACTTACATGTAAATAGCATGTAAGTTATTTTTAACGGACTTTATTATTTGAATCCCATGATTTGTACAATTCTACTGATTCTATTCTATACTTATGACCCTCATTAGTAAGATCATTAAGGTCTTACATTAAGATCTTAAAACTTACAACATAGGTAAATCAGGCAAAGACAATATATCTATATTGTATTTTAGTCCCCTTCCACTAGAACCTGAAAAACCTGAAGCATTCCATATTGTTTTAACAACCACAGGGAAAAAAAAAAAGAAGGGTTATAGTTGTAGGCAACTCCCTTCTGAGAGGAACAGAGGGTCCACTGTGCTGGGAAGATGCTCCTCACAGAAAGATTTACTGTCTTCCTGGAGCCTGGGTTAAGGATGTCTCTAGGAAACTTCCTAGCTTGGTACAATCCTCAGATTATTATCCATTGCTGGTTTTTCATATAGGTGGTGAGAACACTCAGGGTAGTAATATAAGAACAATCAAAAGAAACTTTATAGCCTTGGGACAATTAGTAAAGGATTCCAGGGCACAAATTATCTCTTACTCTCCCCTTCCAGTGGCAGGCAGTGACATTGGAGTGAATAGGCAAATACAGGCTATTAATACATGGCTCTGTAGCTGGTGTCACTGTAAAAGTTTTGGGTTTTGTGACAACGGGATGACCTATACAGCACCAGGTTTGCTAGCACCTAGTGGGAAACACCTTTCTCAAAGGGGGAAGAGAATCTTCACACAAGAGATCACAGGGCTGTTTGGCAGGGCATTAAACCAGGTATGAAGAGGGAGGAGACTGTATCCAGACTAGCTAGAGATGCCTCTGGGGCAGCATGCTGACATGTTTGAGAAACAGAAGGTCTTCCACCCCCCAAGGCTGAAAACTACACACTCAACTACACCTCTGAAATGCTTGTACACCAATGAATGCAGCATGGGGATTAAGCAGGAGGAATTGGAGATCTATGTTCTGTCGCAAGGCCATGATCTCATTGCAATTACTGAGACATGGTGGGATAGCTCACATGACTGTGATGTTGCCATGGATGGTTATGTACTTTTTAAGAAAGATAGACCAGCAAAGAGAGGTGGTAGTTGCCCTTTATGTGAGTGAGCAACTGGAATGCATTGAGCGCTTCCCAGGGTGGGAGGAAGATTGTGTTGAAAGCTTATGGGTGAGAATTAAGGGGCACACACATATAGGTGACACTGTTGTCAGAAATATAGGTGACAATGTTGTGAATGGTAACTTCCTGACACAGGTGTTGGAAGTGCCAATGAGAAAGGGAGTGCTGCTGGACGTTGTATTAACAAACAAGATCTGGTCGTGAATATGAAGGTTAGGGGCAGCCTTGGTGGTAGTGATCATGACATGGCAGAGTTTACTGTCATACAAGGAAAAAGCAAGGCAATAAGTAAGACTGTAACCCTGGACTTCAGGAGGGATAAATTTCTCCTCTTCAAAGACATACATGAAAGAATCCCTTGGGCTAAGATTCTAGAAGGTATGGGGGCACAAGAGACATGATTCATGTGAAAACAGTACTTCCTCCAAGCTCAAGATAAGTGCACTCCTTTGAGCAAAAAGTCGAGTAGAGGAGGCAGGAGACCAGCATGGATGAGCAAGGAACTGCTGAAAAATCTCCAGTATAAGAATTAAGTTCATAGCATATGGAAAAAGGGACTGGTCTCTTGGGACAATAATAGGAATGCTGTCAGGGTATGTAGGGATGCAACAAGGAAGGCCAAGGCCCTCTTGGAATTAACTCTGGCAAAGGCAGTAAAGGAGAACAAGAAGGGCTTCTTCAAATACATAAGTGGTAAAAGGAAGACTAGGAAAATGTGGGCCCACTGCTGAAAGATGTGGGAGACCTGGTGACAGAGGATGCAGAGAAGGCTGAGTTACTCAATAGCTTCTTTGCTTCAGTCTTCACTGCTCAGACGAATCCCTCAGGAGTGCCTCACCCTGGAAGTAAGAGTAAGAGTGAAAGCGTAGAAGGAGGAAGCCTCTCCACTGGTCAGTGAGGACTGGGTTAGAAATCACTTGCGTAAACTGAACGCGTACAAATCCACGGGCCCTGATGGAATGTACTCACAAGGGCCGAGGGAGCTGGCTGATGTTGCTCTACCACTCTCCCTCATTTTTGAAAGATCATGGAGAACAGGTGAGGAAACTGGAGGAAAGCCAATGTCACTCCAGTCTTCAAGAAGGGCAAGAAGGAAGACCCTGGTAATTACAGACCAGTCAGCCTCTCCTCCATCCGTGGAGAGGTAATGGAGCAGCTCATTATGGAGATCATATCTCAGCACATGGAAGAAAAGGAGGTTATTAAGAGTAGCCAGCATGGAGTTACTAAAGGGAGTTCACGTCTGACTAATCTGAGAGCCTTCTATGATGGTGTGAGTGAATGGGTAGATGCACGATGAACATTATGTGTTGTCTACCTTGACTTCATCAAGGCTTTTGATACTGTCTCCCATAACATCCTCGTGGGTAAGCTGAGGAAGTGTGTGTTAGAAGAGTGGACCATAAGGTGGAGAGAGACCTGTCTGAACAACAGAGTTCAAAGGGTTGTGATGAGTGGTGCCGAGTCCATGTGGCAACCTGTAACTTGTGATGTTCCCCATGGGGCCATTTCTGGCTCGAGTCTTATTCAACATCTTCATCAATGAGCTGGATGAAAGGAGAGAGTGTACCCTCAGCAAGTTTGCTGACCATTAACTAAACTGGGAGGAGTGGCTGATACACTGAAAGGCTGTGCTGCCATCCAGTGAGATCTGGACAGCCTGGAGAGCTGGGCAAAGGTAAACCTAATGAAGTTCAACAAGGATAAATGTAGACTTCTACACCTGGGGAGGAACACCACCATGTACCTATGTTTAGAAGTATCTGAAGTGTTGGTGTTAAGTAGAAAGGGCTAGTCTCTTTTCTTTCATTCCCTGTGGTAGAATGAGAGGTGATGGTGGCAAGATGAAACACAGGAGGAAACATCTCAACATGAAGAAAAATGTTTTTCCTGTGAGAGTGACAGAGCCCTGGAACAGGCTGCCCAGAGAGGTTGTGGGGTCTCCTTCTCTAGCGACTTTCTAGACCCTTCTGGGTCTGTTCCTGTGTGGCCTGCCCTAGGTGTTCCTGCACTGGCAGGAGGGTTGGACTTGATGACCTCCAAAGCTTCCTTCCAACCCCTACCATTCTATGGAAATAAATTTGAGAGACAACAATTTTCTACTGCATTTTCTATTTCATCAAACAATGGTGATGCTGGCATCCTTATATCACAGATTCTCTCCTGGACTGTGTTATTTCACCCACTCTTTCATGTTTTTAGCACTTTCTTAATATGCTAGGTCAGATATTGTGGCTTTGCTATTTATGCCTTAGCCCCGGAAGGCAAATAGATTCTTCCTGATTTGTTGGCATTAGACTTCATGCCTCTATTGTGTTACGTATAAAGTGTCTGTTATATTTAGGACGCAAGTCATGAATTATTTTTCAGATTCAGAAAAAAGACTTTCTGATTCTTAATGGAACAGAGCATCTATGGACATGATTTATGTATCATTTTACTACAGCTGTTAAGCTAATTCAAAAGAGAAAAAAGCACCCCCAAATAAAACCTTGACTATTGAAGCTGGACAAACAAAGCATGTCAAAAATTCTTGGGAGAAAAAACTTCTGAAAAATAACAATTAACATCTTTACAAGTATTTGCATCAACCTCTTTTATATCTGTTTTTCAAAAGTATTTGATGTTTGATACAAACTTCAAGCAAGTCAACACTTGGGAATATATTTCTATGTGTGGAATTCTTAATAAATTTTTAGCTAATATAATGTTTCTGTGCAAAGAAATACAAAAATTCTAAATATAATCTGTTTTTCCACCACAGTTCATGCAACAAGCAAGAGATTAACATTTATGTACTTTTGGAAGAAATGTGATGTTCTAAATAATTGTTAATATTATGTGCTTATTCTGTAGAAATCCTCCATGTATCTTCATTAAGGGTTTGCTGTGTTTTATTTTGTTTTACTCTATATCCAGACACACCCAGATTTTGAGCTCTAAACTAGTATCTCCTCTGCTTCGTGTCCTATAAAAACCTACAGATCAAAAGTGTTAAAAACATAATTTGTTTAATATACTTTTATTACTGAGAATTATGCTCAGCAGTCTATTTTCCTCTTCTGGGGTTTTTTTTTTGGTTTTTTTTGGTTTGTTTGTTGTTTTTTTTGTTTTTTTTTTTTTAATCACAGGCTCATAACTTTCTGGTTTATAATCACTAGTAACAGAAAACCATGTATTCTGACACTGCCTCTTGCACTACTGATGTAGTAGAGAAGGAGGAGCAAAATATAACCAGAAGGTATCTACTGACTTGAAAGTTCCATGAATTATTTAGCTTATCCAGCTACATGTTATAATTACTGTATTCAGTTTAACTACTGAGAGAGAAAAATGCCAGCTGAAGTACCTTCAAACCTGAAAGCACTGCTGGATCCTGTGCTAAATAACAAAGCCTAACTTTTAAACTGCTGGTATGCAATGTACAAATTCAATTTCAAGCTTACTTGGTACAAAGGGGGGTCAAATAGGTGAGAAAAAAGCCTAGGGCTCTCAACAGCCATTTTGACATCCACATAAACCTCAATATTTAAAAATATTGTGAGATGTTGAACAGGAAGAAAAAGAAATTGTATTTAAGTGCAGAGTAACCAATTGTGACCCCAGTTCTAGACGACATCTTTTTTTGGGAAAAATCTACTTTTATGTACTAAAAATAAATTGTCAGACTCATAACATATTTATAAAGAAAGCCTTCTCATGCGTGTATCCATGACAACCTAGATTTATATTTTGAGCTCTAGAAAGTTGTTACAGCACAAGCTTACATAAATTACTTTCAAGAATGTAAAAAGATAAAATCACTTGCTACCCAAGGTATTTTATTTCGCATAATATGTAATATTTCAATTATATTGAAGCATACAGGAGAACAAAAATATTGTGAAGTTGTTTGAAACCAGTCTTGTCATAAATTAAGCAACTTTTTTAATACAAGGAAAATATAGAACCTCTTTATGGCAAAGCACACTTGAAATTAAAAAGTCCCTGAAGACTTAGTAATTGAATATTAGCATGCCACAATTGGGAAAGCAAAGAAATGTAACAGAAATGCGAAGCATGAATTGCCTGAAATAAATAAAACTCCTTTCATTTACACTTTTATGCTGCCTACTGGGATTCCATCTGGACTGCTTTGGGCATAGGCAACCTAATTTTTTGATTCTTTTTTTTTTGTCTCTTACCTTGGGAAAGGACCTGTTTTCACTATACAGAGTATTACTAAAATTGTTTTTCTGTTATATGTGTGGGGTTTTTTTTTCTTTTCATGTGAGAGGTGTAGTATATTATTTATATAAGAGATTAACACAGTAGGCAATTTCCAAGTGCAAAATGGAAACAGCGAGAAGATATTTCATGAGATTTTCCAAAATAAGTATCAGTGACTTCCCTAGCACTTTTTTTTTTTTTTTTTGTCAAATAAATGTATTGTCTACCTTGGAAGCAGACATTGAGGAAAAAGAAACAGAACCATTTCAATAGCTGTTAAGTATTATCAATAACAATATACTGTTAAGTATTCAAGTGCTGTTAACAACTACAGCCTCTATGAAAATTGCTCTGAGCAGTGCCTACTGCTTAGACTGGAAACCAGGAAAGCAAAAAAAATAAAAACTCCTACAAGACTTCCCTTGAAATCTGTGTTGAGTGAAAAAGTTCTTAGCATCAGCAATGAAATGCTTGGGTGACATTGCCAGGCAGTCCAGCACTGTGTGGATTCATTATTTCTAGACCCACACTAGGGCCTCAGGAGCTCTGTTCATGGGGGATTCCCAATGGAGTGGTTTCTAGCTGAGGGCTGCCCAAGAAAATTAAACTGAAATTCAGTACCTCCATCAAATGCAGCAACACGAATTTCCTCTGTAAGCTGCATACACAGGCTTAAAGGACTGCAACCCAGCCATGAGCTATGCTTTGCAAACTTCTCTTATGACCACAGAAGAATAAGAGCTTAGGCTGATACTGGAGTGCTACAAGCTTTGCAACTGATGCTCCTGAATCAAAACGAGCAGATGAGGGGGACGTTTACCCTGTATGTATCCCCAGCTGGTTAGCTGTGGCCTTTTGTGGCCTGTTGTCTCCTCCCTCATTTCCTGATGGGTGGGAAACAGTAACTCTATGCCTCCCCCTTCTTATCTGGATGATGGTCTGAATGTGCCACATAAGAACTGAGGGGGTCCCTCAGCAGCCCTTTTGCTTTTTTGTTACTGTGTTAGGGCAAATTGAAGACTGATTTTCTGTATAAGCCAAATGTAATTTTAGTCACTCATAAACATTTGTGGTGACAGTTCATGCAGTTCAGAAGTACTGTAAAAGCATTAAGCAGGCAAAGATACTATTTTTATTGGAAGAATTCTGTAGCAAAACATCATTATAAACATATAATACATTAACTGATTCTCTTTTTCTTTGCATATTACTGTACATTAGTTCCTACAGCACAGTACTACATTTTATTTAATCAAATGTCATTTACTGACCCTACTCAACACTTCCCAACTTAACTAATATAATACAAACGTGAGTCTGCCTTCAGCTTCAAGTTCCCCATGAAAGAGCAGAAAATGTGTGGCAGAAAAGAAATCCCTTAAGAGCCATCAATGTTATAGCTCTCATATATATAGCATCTTCTAAAATTTTGTGACAATAATGTGCAAATATATAATAGTTTCCATGATGTATAACAGAGGGAACTTGAGTGACTGGTTTGACAGAGAATAATATTGCACTTTAACTATAAGTCTGGAGAATATTACTACTTTTGTACATGTGCAGCAAGACAATCTCAAGAGTCCTTTGTCCTGTCCTGCCCCAACTTGACTGAATTAGAAACTTGTACCTATAATGAAAAGATCATCCTCTATAATGATCCCATATCAAAAAACATAGAGAAAGGCATCACAAAGGCAACATAACATATTTGAATTTGTGTTAGATTAGTCAGATATAATCGTAAGTGATAAATAAACTTTACAGTCTTAAAAAAGTTACACATTGCCAGATCATTGGTAAACATCCTACTAGAGGAAAATTTTAGAACATGTTTATTCAACTTTTATTCTTCATATTTTAGAAGGTAGGCTTAGCATAACTGTTTAAAATATCCTCTAACAGCCAATGTTTTTGCATGGAAATTAATCTGCAGCCTATTAAATATATCACATAACATATGCCCATCAACCAGAACAATTGACATATACTGGTTTTGTGCTGATAGCAATGGCTCTAGGGGCATCATGTAAATAGTTCTGAATGTTAAAACCTAGAACAAGTGACAAACTGTGAAAGTGTGATGCTACTTAAAATTCCATGCAATTTAAATGCATTAATTGAAACTATTAAACAAGCTTATTTGATGGGATTCCTCTGGTGTTTAAAATAAAGAGAGTGTCAAGCAATTGTACACAGAACAGTGGAAAATCTGTGGGTTTTGTATCAACATTTAGATAACAGGTATTTCTCTGGTCTACAGTTATCCTCTACATAGGAAACAAAGAGCTCTTGTTTTGCGCAGGTTCAATATCAAGAAAAAATTCTCTTGAAAGTTACAACTTTCCCGTAAGCAGTTTAAAATATATTTCCTTTCTAACAGGAACTACTTTTTATGAAGTAAGCTTGAACAATGTCACATGACAAGGGCTAGCCACAATGAAATGTAAAATGAAAATAATTGTTATTAGTACAGATTTCAGGGCTCAGTGTTCTGCCTTGGTGTTTAAATGCTCCCTAACCTGATCCTCCTCCACAAAGGTAAGTCTTTCTCTGGACTTTCCCACTGGTCTCTGTGGCCTCGGATTCCTGAGTGTAAGCCTTACCAGTAAAAACTAAAGCAAAAAAAGCACCAAGTAAATTTTTTTCCTCATCTCCTGTGTCACCAGGTTCCCTGCCCCATTCACCAATGGGCCTACACTTTTCCTTTTTTTTTTTTTCTTATGATATAAACATAAAAGCCTTTCTTGTTATCCTTCGATTTCTTCACCAAATTCAACTCCAAATGGATTTTGGCTTTCCTAACCCCATCCCTGCATGCTCAGAGTGTGTCACTGAATTCTTCCTGGCCCAGCTTATGCTACTTCTACCTCTTGTGCACTGTTTTATGTCTGAGTTACTTATTTATATGTGCTACTTTTTTATATGTGCTACTTATTTATATGTGTAGGTCTCCTGCTTGATTTCCAGGTTGTCAGGAGCAGACCATTCTTGATCTTGGGAGTGGTTAACTTTGAAAATTAACCAGCTTTCCTGGACCATTTCCTCTCTCCAAGACCATTTCCTGTAGGATTCTTCCAAGCAGGTACCTGAAGAGTGCAAACTCTGTGCTCCTAAATCCAAGTCTGTAATCCTGTTTTTTCTTTTTTCCCTTCTCTCAGGATCCTGAACTCCATCCTCTCATGGTCACTACAGCCATGGTTAACTCTGACCTTCACATCCTTGACCAGCCCTTCCTTATTTTTATGTATGAGGTTCAGCAGAATTGAACTCTTTGCAAAGAAATTATCTCTTTGGCTCCTTGATTAATTCTGTCATCAAATTGCCATCAAAGCACTCCAGAAACCTCCCAGATAACTCATGCTTGCAGTGCTGAGCAAATATAAGCATGATACAAATCTCTCATGAGGATCAAGGCCTGTGACCATGAGGCTTCTTCCCTTTTTTTGGAGGAGGTCCCAACTACTTCTTCCTCCTGATCAGGAATAGATACATGCTGCAGTCTTGAAGAACAAATCTTTTCCTATTTATGAAGCTGACAGTTTTTACAGAGATGAGTTGATTCTTTTCACACCTTCAGAATCTGTGTATGAACATTTGGAGACAAACAAATACTCTTTGTCTCACAGCAATGATGTCTGAGTCCTGCATTAGTTTGCCTTGTGCCGTTGCAGTACTGTAAATTCTAAGATGAGATACAATCAGGTACATTCACACCAGTGAAGCCCTGGTTGTTCTTATTTTACAAATTAAACTAACTTTTGTAACTAGTAAACTTTACACAAAGTCCATTTCAATAATTAAATGTTTTACATAAGAACATTTTTTGTTTGGTTTGGTTTAAATCAACTTCAGTTACTCAAACAGCCTCTTTATAAAAACAAGAATGGTAGAATTTTTAATTGACAGTGGAACTTTACTGACTGTAAATTTATGCTTATACAATGTTGTTCATTCTGAAAAAAATACAAAATTTAGCAATTTCAATTTTAATTTTTTTAAAAGCCCTGTTTAATCATTTCACATCCCTTTTTACTGAAATGTAGACTTATCCATAGGATATGAATGACTGGTTAGCTTTGCACAGCAACTGTATGCTACAGATAAGGAAAGGAAATGAATCCAGTAAATAAATCCTTTTCCATAGTACATTATAACTGGGGGGTAAACAGCTTGCAGATACTTACCCAGGACAGGAATGGTGAAGGTAGAGAAACTCTTAAGAGATTGATGTGAAATGTATAAATAACCACACAGTAGAACTTTTATGCCTTACAGACTACGTCTACAAAGCACTCTCCTGGCAGACCTGTGTTATAAAAGGATCAGTGCAGCCACACTAAGAGCTTTCAAATATTTCCACATCAGAGATTGCCGTGGTTTATTAAATAGCCATCAGGTAATAAGAATCAGTGAGGATTATATCCATCTTTACCATTGCAAGGAGAGGAATTAGGATTAATAAATCTAAGTGGGATCCTATAAATTTATGATTACAATAAAGATGTAGTTTATTAAAAATTTATATAGTGTAAAATAATTATTTTATTTATGTCTGAGCCCTAACTGACTGATTATTGCTGTGGATCTTCTTCTGTTTGCTGTTCTCAAATAGTCACTGAGGGTGTTTTGTAAAAAGTGAGGTTTTACCTTTTATGTGGTGTTTCATGATTTCAAACAAAGAAACAGTATTCATACTGTACTAGCTACATAAAAACTAGCCAGTTTTGGAATGATTATCATTTTGGTTCTGCAGCTCCTTGGGAGATACAGACTGCTCCTGGTACATAAGGTGTACCTCTTGTCAGCAAAACTCATTCCCACACACCACTCACTGTATTAGTATAGCCCATGTCTGGCATTGCTACCAGAGTGTGTACTCTCAAGTGACTGACTGCCTCTGTAATCCAGCTATGTGCATTAGCAGTATGTGCCCACTCACAAGATGCCATCACCCACTATAATCCTGCAAGATAGATTCACACCTCCATTTTATCTCTGTTGTATTCTACAGGTAAGAATTTAACATCTGAGAAATTCATGGATGTGAGGAGGAGTATGATTCTTACATTAACCAGAAGTCAGCAGCAGCAGCACACAAGATCCTTTTGTGGTAAATCAGTGGCAATAGCTGAGCTAGTTTTGCTGTATTGCTGTGTGCAGGGTTGGCAACACATGGAGCAAAGTCAGACTCCAGTGAGAATGTGCTGTTCAGGAAAAAAAAAAAGCACGGAACCAGCAGAATGAACACTTTCGTCTATCACCACTTCAGTTTAGTGGCTTTTACAATCTTTTTCTCTGTATTGGTTATCTATAAGATAAATGACTGGCAGGTATGTAAGTTTCAGCATTTAAGCTATTAACCAGTAGTAAAATATTACTGGGGACACATTTCTATAGTAATGAAGAAGAAATGTGCCAAAAGGGGAATTTTGATCCTACCTAAATTTCCCTATCTACTGCTTCTTTTACCTTAGGGGATATCCACAGGATATACACTGTTCATTCCATACATGGAACCAATAGTTTAGATTTAGATATTAAATTATTTGGAGTGAGATAAATTCTGATAGTAACATTGATCCTATCTCTGTAATTAAGATAAGCAAAGTATTGTGCATATACAAACTTACTATCTATCATCTTACCAAAATAAGAACAGTGACCATGACATGTTTATGGAGATCAGTGTGTTTGGGAGGGCAAGAAACCTGATATCAACAGAAGACTGTGACTACCTGCAATTAGATTCTGTCTGTATTAAAACAAATCCTACTGCTGAGGCAGAATTATACAAGGTACCTAGGGGAGAAAAAGCTATCCTGAGTAGTACACAGGCCATTATTCAAAATGTTTCTAGTGAAAAGCTTTCCAAAGATGTCAAAAGTACATGTTGATTCAGCTTTCTTGCATGAGAAGAAAAAGCCAACAATTTGATTATGGTAGTGCTTTAGAGAGGAAATTTTCTAAATGGAAGTAATGGAGAACAACTGAAAGAGAAAAATGTTTGAAGACAGCACAGAAAGTACTTGTTAGCAATTTGGGTCAAATTAATAGCACCTGTCCAAGAAGATTTTAGGAAAATCAAAATAAAGTCTACATGGCAATACAGGACAAAGAGGATGTTATAAATATAAGAGGGCATCTTTAAAAAGCCTAAGTCATGTTTAAGGAAATGTAATAAAAAGGATTATAAATCCTGGCAGGCTAAAAACACAAGGTAGCAAAAAGAGAATTTAAGAAGCCCTTGCAGAGGTTATAAACACACACACAAATATATAAGCATATTTAAGCATATTAAGGAGGAGGAATTATGACAGAGAGTTCATAAAGCCAGCAGGTGACTGGCAGAATAGAAGAGGGGAGAAGATAAGGTTATAACAGAAAGCAAACAAATTTTTCATAGCTGTGTTCACCATAGAGAGTAGAATGAGGTTTCTTATGTTGGAATTCCCTCTGCCTTAAAGTGAAAACAGAAAATGCATTGACAAAAGGAATAATAATATAACACTAGGAACTTCAATGTTCAACTTAAGTTCATCTGACTTGAAACTGCATGACATCAGAAAAAAGTATAAGTCATCAAATCTGATGGCAAAATTTTTGAACGGTTCAGGAAATTGATTCAGGGAAGAAAAGGCCAGAAAGCCTCATAACTTTGTGAGACAAACTACCCGAGAACAGAATCAGTGGAAACACAGGTACAGTAAAACCATCAACATATTTTTCTGAAGGAAAGACGTTTCTTGCAAAAACAAGAGTTCTTTGGGATATTTGACATGCATATGGACAAAGAAGGTGGGGATCATACAGCTTGTCTGAGTTTTCAAAAGGCAGTTGAGAGAGATTTCACATTATAGATCCTTAAAGAAACTAAATTATGCAAGCTAAAATGGAAAACTAGCAGCTAAACTCTACTGAAAACAAAGAACTAAAGTGAAGCGCAAGTTTTTCACTAAAGCAGTGTTCCACAGTGCATTTTGGTCTCATGGTATTAATCAGATGTATGCATCCCCTAGAAAAGTAAAAAATGGTGAGTGACAGAGTTTACCAGTATTTGCTATTAGGCAAAAAAATTAAAGATGATGCCCTAGAATAAAGAAAGGCAGAAAGACCATATTGGTAAAATGATAAATATTCATGCAGACAAAGTAATACAAATAATTACCAATCCTAATTTCATATACCTAATGATAGTCTCTTAAGGTGACTTTTACTACTTAAAACTGAGATTTCAGGGTAGTTCCATGATAATGTAATCTCAGAAGTCAGCAGAAAAATAAAAAATCAGATACTAGCATTTGTTAGGAAAAAAAAAAGCTTAACAGCATAATGGTGTTTTCTACTATATAAATCCAAAGTACATTTCATCTTCAATTTTGCGTAGTCTTTGATTCTTCATCTTAAAACAGTACATAGACTGCAAAAGTCCTGAGGAAGGTGACATTGGTAATTTTAAGTGTAAATGGGAATAATTAAGCTGACAAGGAGTCATGGGAAATAGATAAGCAGGTATATAAAGTATGATAGAAATAAAATTGCAAATGGAATAGCAAAAATTAATCAGAAACAACTGTTTAGGTTTATGTTTTCTTGTTTGTTGTGGTTTTTTTGTTTGTTTTTTTTTTTACAAGAACTATGAGATGGTAAAGAAAACTATCTGGTACAAAACAAACAAAATACCTGCTCCTGTGCATAGCCTGTGCTTAGTGTGGAATGCTTTGTCACAGATACATGGAAGTCACAAGGATATCAGAAGAAATTTAACAAATTCATGTGACTGTCCTTTTCTCAAGTCTTCCCTAATGGGCAGTGTCAGAGAGAAACATGGTGTGGGTGGACCTTGGAACTGACATTAAATGAAGATTTTAGGATACAAAACCTTGACTGTTGTACAAACTTGTCTTTAAAGTGTCTAGAAATTTCTAACCATATATATATGAGAATCACAGAATGGTAGGGGTTGGAAGAGACCTCTGGAGATCATTGAGTCCAACCCCCCTGCCAGTGAAGGAACACCCAGGGCAGGCCACACAGGAGCAGATTCAGGAGAGTCTTGCAAGTTGCTAGAGAAGGAGACTCCACAACCTCTCTGGGCAGCCTGTTCCAGGGCTCTGTCACTCTCACAGGAAAGAAGTTTTATCTCGTGTTGAGGTGGAACTTCCTGTGTTTCACCTTGCCATCATTACCTCTCATCCTATCACAGGGCACCAGTGAAAAGACACTGGCCCCTTCTGCTTGACACCCACCCTTCAGATATTTGTAAACATAAATAAGATCCCCTCTCAGTCTTCTCTTGGCCAGGCTAAACAGTCCAAGGGTTCTCAGCTTTTCCTCAGCAGAGAGATGTTCTAGTCCTTTCATCATCCTCATAGCCCTCCATTGGACTGTCTCCAGTATTTCCCTGTCCCTCTTGAACTACAGAGACCAGAACTGAACACATTATTTCAGGTGTGGTCTAGTGCAGAATAGAGGGGAGGAGAACCTCCCTTAATCCACTGATCACACTCTACTTTATGAACCCCAGGGCACCATTGGCCCTCCCGACCAAAAGGCATAATGTTTTTCCATGGATAACTTATTTTTCACAGGATGCCAAGATCCCTCTCTGTGGGGTTCCGTTCCAGCAGGTCTACCCATAACCCATCCCAGTACATGGTGGTGTTCCTCCCCACGTGTAGGAGTCTACACTTATCCTTGTTGAACTTCATTAGGTTTACCTTTGCCCAGCTCTCCAGGCTGTCCAGATCTCACTGGATGGCAGCACAGCCTTTCAGTGTATCAGCCACTCCTCCCAGTTTAGTTAATCGTCAGCAAACTTGCTGAGGGTACACTCTCTCCTTTCATCCAGCTCATTGATGAAGATGTTGAATAAGACTCGAGCCAGAAATGGCCCCATGGGGAACATCACAAGTTACAGGTTGCCAGATGGACTCGGCACCACTCATCACAACCCTTTGAACTCTGTTGTTCAGACAGGTCTCTCTCCACCTTATGGTCCACTCTTCTAACACACACTTCCTCAGCTTACCCACAAGGATGTTATGGGAGACAGTATCAAAAGCCTTGATGAAGTCAAGGTAGACAACACATAATGTTCATCGTGCATCTACCCATTCACTCACACCATCATAGAAGGCTCTCAGATTAGTCAGACGTGAACTCCCTTTAGTAACTCCATGCTGGCTACTCTTAATAACCTCCTTTTCTTCCATGTGCTGAGATATGATCTCCATAATGAGCTGCTCCATTACCTCTCCACGGATGGAGGAGAGGCTGACTGGTCTGTAATTACCAGAGTCTTCCTTCTTGCCCTTCTTGAAGACTGGAGTGACATTGGCTTTCCTCCAGTTTCCTCACCTGTTCTCCATGATCTTTCAAAAATGAGGGAGAGTGGTAGAGCAACATCAGCCAGCTCCCTCGGCCCTTGTGAGTACATTCCATCAGGGCCCGTGGATTTGTACGCGTTCAGTTTACGCAAGTGATTTCTAACCCAGTCCTCACTGACCAGTGGAGAGGCTTCCTCCTTCTACGCTTTCACTCTTACTCTTACTTCCAGGGTGAGGCACTCCTGAGGGATTCGACTGAGCAGTGAAGACTGAAGCAAAGAAGCTATTGAGTAACTCAGCCTTCTCTGCATCCTCTGTCACCAGGTCTCCCACATCATTCAGCAGTGGGCCCACATTTTCCTAGTCTTCCTTTTACCACTTATGTATTTGAAGAAGCCCTTCTTGTTCTCCTTTACTGCCTTTGCCAGAGTTAATTCCAAGAGGGCCTTGGCCTTCCTTGTTGCATCCCTACATACCCTGACAGCATTCCTATTATTGTCCCAAGAGACCAGTCCCTTTTTCCATATGCTATGAACTTAATTCTTATACTGGAGATTTTTCAGCAGTTCCTTGCTCATCCATGCTGGTCTCCTGCCTCCTCTACTCGACTTTTTGCTCAAAGGAGTGCACTTATCTTGAGCTTGGAGGAAGTACTGTTTTCACATGAATCACGTCTCTTGTGCCCCCATACCTTCTAGAATCTTAGCCCAAGGGATTCTTTCATGTATGTCTTTGAAGAGGAGAAATTTATCCCTCCTGAAGTCCAGGGTTACAGTCTTACTTATTGCCTTGCTTTTTCCTTGTATGACACTAAACTCTGCCATGTCATGATCACTACCACCAAGGCTGCCCCTAACCTTCATATTCACGACCAGATCTTGTTTGTTAATACAACGTCCAGCAGCACTCCCTTTCTCATTGGCACTTCCAACACCTGTGTCAGGAAGTTATCCTCAATGCATTGCAAGAGCGTTCTGGACTGAGTATACCTCGCTGTGTAGCTTTTCCAACAAATATCATCAGGGTGATTGGAATCACCCATGGGCACCAAGGCATGTGATCTTGAGGCTACTTCCAGCTACCTGTAGAAGGTCTCATCCTCTTCCCGGTTTGGTGGTCTGTAGTAGACACTCACAACAGTGTCACCTATATTTTTGTGCCCCTTAATTCTCACCCATAAGCTTTCAACACAATCTTCATCGCACTCTGGGAGGCACTCAATGCGTTCCAGTTGCTCACTCACATAAAGAGCAACTCTACCACCTCTCCTGTGGTCTATCTTTCCTAAAAAGTACATAACCATCTATGACAACATCCCAGTCATGTGAGCTATCCCACCATGTCTCAGTAATTGTAATGAGATCATGGCCCTGCGACAGAACATAGATCTCCAATTCCTCCTGCTTATTCCTCATGCTGCATGCATTGGTGTATAAGAATTTCTGAGCGGGGCTTGAAAAAAAATTGAGAAAAAAATAGCCCAGAAAGCAGTATATGGTGATTTAAGAGATCAAAAACAAAGGAAGCTTGAAAGCTTTTTGCCTGCAGACGTAATTAAAACATTTTCCAACGCCTTCCAATTTGATGGAACTGTATGTTGCAATTAAATTACAGATCACAATCGATGTGTAACTCTGGCACCCGTATCAGGAGAATAAACAACACTGTGTAGTAGTAAAAATATCTCAGATGTCAGTGTTAACAGTAAAGCTCTAAGATTTGCAGTGGCCAGTGACATGAAATTTTATCTGAAGTTGCATAACAGAAAGCTTAGGAAATTTCTTTCATAAATATGACAGACACCATAATCAGACAACATTAGGAAGGTGGATACTTCTTTAAAAGTAGTTTTTTTACTCACTGGATTTTAATTCGCATTTGTTACATCATTTATGTACTCTAACAACTGCTTTCTTGTGACTAGTAACATTAAAATAAAGGTAAAACCTATTTCTCACTCACAAAAGATTATATCTAACAGGCAACTGGTTGAGCTTTTTGCTTAAAGTGTCAGCCAGTAAGCCAGTTTGAGAACTTATCTTAGCTGGAGAAAAATTTCTCATCATCACCTTGTTAGCCAAGAAAATAAGGTTGTATCATTTTAGGACTTTCTTGTCAAAGGAATGAGTTTAAAACAAGGGTGATGCTTCATTTTCTGAACAACTTTCTTGGCATTCTACTTTTTGCACTACTGCTGCTTCGTTTTCTCCCTTTTATTCTTTTCTTATCACAAAAGTATTTGGTATAACAAAACAGAACAGATTTGTAAAAGAAGAATGCACAGCACATATGAAATTGCTATAGAAGGAAAGTGGTGTCTGATTATCAGAACACTAAGAAAAATGAATTACAATACATGAATGTACTAGACTATATCTGTAAAAATGTTTACTCACAGTCTTTGAATTTGTACTCAGTACAAATTGCACATCAGCACAAGCCTGTGTTACAACTTTCAGACAATCTAGCATAATTCAGAGAAATGTCACTTTTAGGATTTTTTTTTTTTTTTGGTCTTTTTTTTCTTTTTTTTGTCTATTTTTCTGACATAACTTCTTTTTCCCATAACTCTACCCTGCTGTCACGTATCAAAGACAAATTGTCCAATTAATTAATGTTTCAATATGTTCATTGATAGAAGCTATTCAAAGTATCAAAATAATACAACTGTACTTAGTAATCACCTTGATTATGCACTCTCTTCCTACTCCATACCTTGAGCAAGCATCTTCCAATAATGCCAGTGTGAAGGTGCACTCTACAAACTCTACAACACTCTGAGATTACTGTGATACAGAGCATGTCAAAGGATGACAACTGTAAAGTGGGATTTTTCTACAAAATCACAGTTGGCATTACAGATTGTGTGGAGAACATCAGAACAGAAAGGCAGTTAGACTGAAGTATCCTGTCTCCAACGTTTGCTAACGGCACTGCCTATGAAAGAGTGTAAGAACAGAGCAAATTAATACAGTACAATTGGGAGGAGTGATGGTGTCATAGCACCCACAAATTTACAGCTTCCTGGGTTTGAGGTTGTTTGTAATTCCTCAGCAATCCTGAAAGTGTCTTCTGTTCTGTGAACATTGTCCAGTCTCCCACCAAATTCATTTGACCTTTCTGCTGTATTGGCAGCACCCTCCAGAACTGAGTCCTGAAAATACTTATATAATCCAAATTGTTTGGCCAAGGGGTTAGTTGTTGCGGTGATACCTAAAAAACCTTACTGTGATGTTTAATAACTTAAATAGTTGTAAAAAACTGTAAAGAAAAATAAAATTGCTTATACACAGATATGTCTCTGTATTGAATATCATGCAGCATATGTATATTATCTAAAGTTTTGGCACCACAAACATTTGGAAATGTTAATTTCAACTAAAAATGGAATCTAAATAAAACTGCAAAACCAGAGATAATTTGTTACTAATTATGAGACATCTAGTGAAAAGGAAGTTCTGCAGAAAAAATAAATAATAATTTAAAAAATATATATTTTTAATGCAATTAAGAAGAATTTACAGCAGCTTAGCCTACATCCCAAAGCTGATTACATGGTTTCAGAACACAACAAAAAGGAAGATAACCAAAGGCCAAACCTAAAGCTTGCTGAAGCTGAGGAAGTACTCCCTTTGCTTTCAAGAGGCATTAAAAAAAATACTTAGAAGGAGTAATATAGTTCAGAGCATCTATAATTATATATGTCTCTACATTTGTGGATTGGAAGCATAGCATATTTTCAGTTTGCTCAGGTTTCCATCAGCAGCTTGTGAAATCTGTCCTAATTTGATGAGTCAACATGGTAATAATCAAGATTCTAATCTTTGTGCACAATATTCCATTTCTTTGAGGAGTTACATTTTACAGACAAGATGTTGCATAACACAACACCATTTCTATGTGTAAGGCCTCACTCTTCTTGATCAACACCTAGACAATTATCACAGCACTGACTTGTTAAAAATAAACATACTGTAAAATCTGTCATTATTAACAGAATACAAATTATAACAAAAATATTTTGTATATAAGAGTCTGAAAAAAAGCATGCTATGTGTGAATATTCACATCCAATTCACTTTTAAAAGCCTCTTCAGATCAGAAGAGCCAATACAGATCGCACCTACTGAGGAGCTTAAAACAGTGCAAAATATGGGAATACTTCTTGCTGGCAGTATGTCTCTGAGAGACTGCATATACCACCTCTGTTCTGTGATATCCAGGTGTCTTCTGCTGCTACCTGGATAGACTTTTAAAATGCAGCCTATAAAACCTAAAATAGCTTCATACTTCACTACTTAAGGGAATTTTTCCTTCTCCATGACATATTACCATGAGGAAATCTTTGTACAATTTTTTTTCCACTTCACAAGGAAAACTGCTAGCAGGATGCTACAGAAAGGGATCCTTGCCTTGACACCATCACACCAAACCAGAAGGGACCTTTTGGGTCACTGAGTCTGTTCCTCTGCTATCACAGGACTGCAGCTCCTTTATTTAATGGAGCATTTTGCCAACCTCGGTGTCTGAAACTTTGTCCATCCAAATGTACAGCAGCTGCATTGACACTGTCAGATGGGTAAAGCAGCTGAAGGTGCCTTGTGAGCCTGTGTTACAGGACTTGAAAGCTTTTTAAGTCTTGAGTCTAATGATTATCTTACCTTCAGTAAGATGGAAGAACTGCTACTTTAGTGAGGCAAACCTTGGTAAGACTTCATGGAACCTTGTCCAGTATTAAACATACGTATGATCATGCATGTGTGCACAAAACTAGACAGCTAAATGACAAGTATATCATACAGCACTGGGTGAACGGGATGCCACTGGACAACCCCAAGCTGTTGCACTATCCCAAAGGTTCTCCTCATCTCCTTCCTCCTAGCTCGGAGCTGACACGGTGAACAGAAACAGAAACCCAGAAGTTACTTGTGGGAACTAACAACCATGTCTGAACCAAGTAAAATATACCCTTCTCCCACAGAATTCTTTATGTCATGCTGGTGTATTCATAGAATTACAGAATCATAGAATATCTCAAGTTAGAAAGGACCCACAAGGATTAGCCAGTCCAACTACCTGCTCTTCACAGGACTACCTTAAATGAAACTATATGACTCAGAGTGTTGTACAGGCAGTCCTTATTCACTGTTTCCATTAGGTGGGTAGTTATTACAGAGTTGCACTAGCAAAAATCTAGCTTTATTCATGCCAATATAGCCCTGTAAGCTTTCACGATGGAAGGAAGGAATTTATTGTGTATGTGCTTTACAAGTTCCACAGAATCAAAAATTAGAAAGGTTCAGAAAGAATTTGATCTATATGCTCGTATGTAGTTTGAGATATATATGCGCTCTATATTCATTAAAACAAATAGGAAATGCTCCTAGGAAGTTTGATGTTTTCATACACACATTTGTGCCAATCATGTTTCACTGGTTAATGATAGTTAGTATTATGGACAAGTGAAAGGACTGCAGAAAAACTTACTGGTTTTAAACTTCTCAGTATTTTCAACACTCTGTATACTCACATAAAAGACAGAATTTTCTACCTAGCAAATGTTGCAAATAGGCATGCAAATAAGATTAATGAAAGATGATTGAATGTATGCTAACAATTCTTTGAGAAGTGAGCATAGTACTAATTGTGTAGGCTGCATTTTTCAAAGAGAGAAAAAAAATTTACTGTACACTCTGGCATTTAGCATCTCCATAAGTCCACAGGTACTTTGTTCCCCTTTGACTCTTGAAGGTGCACTTGCACATTAAACGTGCAAGTTTGCTAAATCAGATTTTCACCTTTGGAATCCTCCCCTCCCAAACTCAAAAAGTTAGTGACAAGACTTTCCAACCCACCAAGGATGTTGGTATTCACTGGATATGACTTATAAAGCACTAATTAGCATTTGCATAAGCAAGAATAAGAAAATCTTCATTGGATTAATCTAGTCAAGTACCTTTTTCTACAAAAATATTCCCATTTTACAAATCAATGCCCAGGAAAGTGACTACTATAAGTACAGTACAGGAAAGAGGAAAACAAAATGGGTAAGATACAGACATCTGAAAAGTATCTGACATAATGCAATGAAAATTTGTACAACAGGAGTTGTATTTGAGAATATCGGATCACTGGTAATCTACCATTTAGAATCTACACTATCTTGAATCCATATTGTATCATTTCATATTTCAGCTCCAAATGTGTAATTAGCAAGCCATTTTCTCTCTCTTTTGTGCATTTATATACTTGCTCTAAAGGAAGAGCTGTCAAAATAAGTGGATCAAAAGAAATTTTTAAACAGGGAGAGGAGCAAGTTGTATGTAAGCCTCACCACTCCATCATGTCCTTTATGTTGGCCATCTGAAAGATATAATAGGAATGGTTTTTTATTCTTTGTTAAAAACTTAGCCTACTTCTGGTACATTGCACACAAATGAAGAACAAAGGAATGCTAGTAGGCTCAGCCCTTTTTCTATTTTCATTTGTGCTTAATAACAGAAAATGAATTTGCATCATAAGTTAATAGAATTCTGTTTGGAGTCTACTTTGTTTTTTTTGTTTGTGCTTAAATAGAAGGGAATAAAATAATTTAGGAACACTAATATGAAACTGAAATCTCAGAGTACTTCTTCTGTCTTTCCTTATCTCTGGGGCTGAGGCAGCTCATAGAATACCTAATAGCACTGCCATAGAAACAACTCACAAACACAAAATTAGAAGGGAAAACCACTTCATTGATTGATTTTGTCTCAGTTTTATATTGATAAAGGAGGATTACAGGACTTCAGAAAGTAGCTTTAAACACAATTTTATTCCACAAGAATTATTCACTTCATTTGTTTAACAGATATCTTTGATACAAATACACATAGTTTTTGTCCATATAGATCACATGGAGTTATATATAAATACAATTGGTTCTAGCAAGGTGTGGAGGAATCAATACTCTCCTTTGAACTTCTTTCTTCCTATTTCTAGTGTGTTTCTAGTTCAGCTAGCATTTTGTTTGAAGGCCATGTCTTATTTTGTCATGTCTAGACCACCTACATTTCCTTTAAATTTTTTAAGAAGAATCTATCTGAAAGCGTTTAATAATTGATACGTTTAACTCTCATTCCTTTGGAGACAGACTACCATGGCTAAAAGGCTGATTTAAGCAGTGTCACCAATATGGCCCTTGAAATATGAGTTACTCTGAAAAACAGAAGATAAGTAAAAATTCATTGAAAATATCCATAAGCATGAATATTCAGATTTCAGGATATAGCCAGGTATTTACTTAAGGTCCTTCAGAATTTGAGCCTGTGAAATATAAATTTAATTTCCTTGATTATAAAAACTGCTCACGAGCTTGACAGAATTAATGAATGACTAAAAGAATGGATAGAAGCTAGTGTTTTGGCACAAAATCAATTTTATATAGGAATATTTCATTATATTAAGAAAAAAGAAAAATCTCTAATCATCAAATCATTTGTTATTTCCTCAGTGAAATGGAGAAGCTGACACAAGAGCAGACTTCTGCTGGTGCCATTCAACACAGATGCTAATTTATGAAGCCAAAGGACTCACAGAGGATTCTGGACTGTCCCAAAGCCTGGAAAGCTGACTCCAAGGTAGGGCTCAGAAATATCTCTTGGCCATTCTGGACTGCAGTTGTACAGACTAATTACAACGAAATCCTACCTAGAGAACAAGGCTGTCTGCTCTTTTCTTACAGGGAATTTGGCTCTGCATCTTGAAAGAACAGGGAGTGGCTATGTAAAATTTACTAGTATGGGAGTAAGTATGATCCCAGAGTCCCACTGTAATGACTTCTGTCACTTACACCCTTACTTAGGACCCCCCACTTAGGACCTCACTAGGTTTGTTGTATAATTTTGTTCCCAGATAACGTGTGGGAAGGAATACTCCCGAAAGGAGTAATAATAATGCCGCTAGACGTGAACAGGGTATACATGAGAAATAAGACTGAACCAGAAGTGATGCTTTTTCTCTGACATTTGACAAGATTAACTTTTCACTTTAGTGACATCTTACTGATACTGGATGAAACTAGAACCCAGATG
Source organism: Todiramphus chloris collaris (assembly GCA_025345505.1). Lineage (NCBI taxonomy): Eukaryota > Metazoa > Chordata > Aves > Coraciiformes > Alcedinidae > Todiramphus > Todiramphus chloris. The sequence goes on along the minus strand of JANVCC010010406.1, from coordinate 23,231,466 downwards.
CTAACTTCTGAAGTCAGGGAACACAGCAGTGCCCACACATTCTGTTGCTGAAGTCTACTTAAGGGATAAAGAGGTCTCTTTGCACAACAAAAGATTTACAAATTGACACCAGTGAACTGAAGACAGTTACTGGATTATTTTATCAGCTAACCTGGCACAATGCTCGGTGTTTCACTGAGACTCTGTGCTTACCACTAAGAAAAATACAAGTCACTGTTTCAGACTTTACCGGTGCAGTGGGCAGACACTAGGGCTACCATAATTAATTTAGTTGCAAGTGTCACACATGAGCACAACACAAATGTAAACCTCACTGCAATTCCTATACACTGGACACTGTTTATATGGGACTGGTGGGATAGAAATATGACAGGAATCTGTTTAAAAATAAAGGCTGTAGATGAGTGGTTTTCCTCAGGGCACCTTGCAGCATTTTGTCAACTTCCAACTCCACAGCTCCCTGCCAGATGCAGCAAGGCAGCTCCAATGCATCTTAAGCATCACATGCATTCCCCAGTGGTTAGGGAAGAGAGCTGCAAAGTGAATTGGAAAACCAAACATATCTGTGAGACAAAGCAGGCTGGGAGAATGGTAACAACATCCTAGAGAAATCCATGCTTCAGTGTTTAAGGATTTTTAGTTGTTCATATTTTTCCATTATGTGTTGTGAACATAACTTTTTCAATAAGCTGCTTATACTTGAACATTCTACACGGATTTCCTTTTAATAACATGACAATCTTATTATTTCTACAATAGATGTCATACTGATAATTAGATTTTTAAAGATATCTTCTCTCCCTTTTATTGCTGTCAGAAGTTGAATCTGCATTTGCAAGAGGAAAAAAGGTAAAATACGAGTTTTGATCCAATAGCACAAAACAAGTTAGTTTCTGCAACTGTGAACATTTCTGTTGCCATCTAGAAATAAAATTTTACTGTCCGTTCTGAAAATCTTTCTATTGTGTCTTTCTGTGGTTTCCAAGCTCTGCTCAGTGACAAATTTATGTACTACTTATACCTACAATATGACACAAGTAGTAAATAAAGGGCACATACGGCTTTCAGACACTCATCTCAAGAGTTCTCTGTTAATACATGTCCTATTCTCTCTGCACACTTATTTTGCTCTAATTTCCTTTTATGAAGATACAGGACTTAATGCCCAAATTACAGTGGGATATCTTCTTATGTGAAGATAACTGTAAAGAAGGCTCTACTGCCTTGACTAAAAACAAGACTCAAAGCTTAACATGTCCCCACCACCGTGAGATAAACAAAAAAGATGTAACAGTTGGTAACATAAGATAACAAAAAGAATAAGAGAGGAAGTGACAGAAGCAGTGTCCACAGAGTTACAGTACAATTCCAAACTGAAAAAAGTTTTACTGTACAAAAATCCCAGGTACAGGACTTTCTCCCAGACAAAAGCAGCCATGCTAATTGGTGGTAGGCAGTGAATAATGCACTTGAGTTGTATACTTCTTTGTATGTATGGCTGTCTAATAATTATAACTTTTTTATTTGTTTGGTTGGTTGTTTTTTTTGTTTCATGAAAACTGTTGTTTTCATGCATGCATTATTTCAGCTATGGGGGAAAAGCTCTCTGTGGAGGAAAAAGATATTTGAATGGTTTATTCCATATTTGATATTATTCTTCTCAAAAGGAAATTACTTGTATAAACATTTTGGAAAAAATACACTTACAACAACTCATTTACAATTTTAATAGATTTGTACGGAAGAGGAGAGCAAGAAACACTCTTTTGGATGTCTCATTTTATACAGTCTCTTATAAGAGACATTTCACTAGGAAGGAGAGGAGTTGTTTTTCCTCTGAACTTTGTATCAAGTTACGAGGTTACTGTGTGGTACCATGTGCCACATTTGCTTGAAACACACATGTACACACTTCTATGCTGCATCATACACTGAAGAACTTCTAATAAGAATAACATAAAATGTCCTCCCAGTGCTCTACTATAAAAAACCCTGATGCACTTATTTTTAAAGCATGAAGCCTAATATGACAGGAGTTCTTTTCTGGAAGGAAAAAAACCCACAAACTTTTCTTTACAGCTAAATAAACATACTAGGTTATAAAGAAAAAGAATCACTGTGAGCAATGCAGTATCAGACTATCTGCAGTGATTTCATCTGTTGGAGCTAGAACTAAATGCACGTCTCCATTTTTTATTTAGAGGGAGAACTATTACTGTTGGTCTCAGAAGGCACTGCAATTGGTTCAGAGATGAAATTATTTAGCACATCCATCCATTCGTCCATCCGTAATGAATCCTTATCCATACCATCTGATATTCTTGCCTTCTCTAAGCCTCTTTCTGTGCTCCTGTTTTTCTCAATTCCTAACACAAATGCCTGAGGTTTGCCTGCTCTTCTTTCTGTGGAGATAGATTCTCCAGACATCAGGTGCAATTCAACCAGACATCAGATTCAGTGCCATTTCCATGGTTTGCAACATGCCCAATATCTTGGGGATTATGCAAGATTTACCTAGGAAAAACACATGCTTTTCTTATTACTCTCTGATGAAGTTTATCAGTGATATTTTGAAGAGGCAAAAATACATTCTGGCATTGTTTGTATTCTCTTAGGATACCATAACATCAGGGAAATTTTCTTAGTTTGTTTCTCCACACTGGTGCTGCAGATAATCTGCAAGAAATCTCTCTTGGTCTAGAGAGAGCAAGCTGGAATCTCTGCAGAGGGAAACACTTCAAATTCTGAGGCAAGACGGAAGCAGCTTTGCGTAGCTTTTTTTTCAGAGTATAACCCATATGCTTTCTAGTATTCCCCAATTGTGTCAGAATTCATCACTGATTGAAAATATTATTCTGACATCTTTTATTTATGAACAGAAGAGAATATTGGATTTTGGGATTTAAACATTATCTTTTACCTTTATTTTGGAGATTACAGTATGCTTGTGATGCTAACTATATTTTATCAGATATTTTCAGTTTTAACTGCATGATTGTGTATGTATCTATTATTATCCACAGTATTAGCATTCCTGGTGTAGCTGTATTTTCTCTCTGAATGCTGAAAAGGATTACTGTCAAAGCAACCATGGTGTTACACACTCTTAGTAAATTCCCATTGCTAATACTGTATGAGGCAAGCTGACTGCCTAGCTGAGAAACAGCCACTGAGAAGTAAAAGAGAAAAGTCACCAGGGACACTATTGTTCATCAAACAAAAAAGCATAAAATGGAAAAAATGTATCTCAAATATTAAGTGTCTACCTTTTCCTTCTTGAATATTTCTATACAACTAAAGACTGCACCTATATACAATTGAAAATATGTCAGTACTACACTAGGCTTAAAATTGTGATATCCCTCATCCTTAGCCACCTCGTCAGTAACACATTTAAATCACCCTTCAGACATTGACTTTTAATCAGAAGGGCTGTAAATCAAACAAATAAATGTTTTCTGACTTTGGTTCCTGTGGCCAAACTTCTGTTCACTTGTTTGCTGAAAACAGATGTGTATAAGTAGGTACGTTTTAACATTAATTTTTAGAGCAGACATTCAACATGAGGCATTGTTTCATTGACTTGACAATCAATGCAGATTGACAATCTGCACTACCCCCACCAACCTTCCCTCAGAATATTACCATTTTGTCTTTTGCTAAAAAAAAAGCAGTTGTTCATGCTTGAATACATGAATTATGAATATTATCAATAATTATCTCTAAATGAAATGTGTATTAGCTATAGATCAAGGCAGGTTAACAAATGAAAAAAAAATACAGACTAATGAAAAATTAAGAAAGGATAAAGGGAAAGGTGCAATTTTTTTCATTCAAATGGATACTTTCTGAAAAATTAGATTATTATAATCCAAATTTAGAATCATTTAATGTCACAAGGAAACTTCATTCCTTCTAAGAAAAAGAGTCATCTAACAAAATCCATTGCTTTTTTTCCTACGGAGATTCATTTCTTAGACCATCATAACTACAGCATCTCTAGCACATAGAAAACTGAACCAAACCTTAGCATTTCTAGTAGCAAGTAACTGCAAGCACATTGTGTTCTTCTTTACTTCCATATATTTCAGCTTAAACAATAATGCATATAAGATGAATGACTTTGAATTGCCTGTCGTTTTGAATTCTTTTCAGAGATTTATTCTGTCTGAGGACTGAACAAAGTTGTGGAAAACTATCTGTTTCTATCTGCATCTGTGTTAGGCTCATTATAGGTACTGTTAAATTGGATTATGCACAAAGCTGAATTTAGTGTCATGCATGACAAAACAAATAGCTACAAGTACACCATCAAAAGATTTATTTAAATGAAGTGCTGATGCTAAATGTTTTAAGAGGGTGTTACTGGACAAGAGCACTCAACAAAAATATGTCAGGGACTCATATTTTGAATCATTAATATTATAGAAAGGCTCATCCAAGATATTTAGAAAGCAAATTATAAAATGAAATGTTGTATCTAGAACAGATGGAAAAGATGAAGAACACAGAAGGAGAATACAGACTTTGGAAATATTAAAACATTTTTTTGATATTTTTAGAAAATCACATTGTTCTCCGAAACATTTTTCTAATCTTGTGACTTCATTGGGTTAATTTGGCTTCTTTTCATCTTAATGTAATGACATAGTACAAAGAACTCCAAGAAACCTCTGCAAATGGACTTTTTTTTTTTTATCTCTAATAAAATCTCTTTAATTTCTTCAACAAATATCCAGTCATGGCACAACTTCCATAGGAGACATTCTCTACTACTGTCATTCTTTGCATTTGAAAGGAACTTCTTTTCTCTGGCTTTGCCTCTCAAATTCCTAGTGACTAACGTCTTATGACCAATGAAAACCAGAAGACTAAATGTTACAAACATTTTTCTTTATGTGCAAGAACTTCTCTCTCTTTCTGATTGTTCCACCATCGGTTCTTTCAGATATAACTGAAGAGTCATGTGTTTATGAGAAATACAAGAGATAAAACATACCAAGCAAATTTTAATTCTTTATTGATATTTCGTTTCAAGAATGAAGTGCATGGAGTTCATTGGCAGCTTTAGAAAGTGGTAAAAATCGAAGCAGTAGACAAGAGGCATAAGAAGGCAGAGAAAAGCAACAAGCTGGATGGGGGTATTGAAACACATGCAGGTTTATGGGATAGGGGAAGTCACAGCTTGAGCCCCATTGCTGTTGTCAATGCCTGTGGCTCTGTACAGTAAGCCTCATCACACTAATTTTCTGAAATTTCTCCTTGTAAATGCAGTTACACCCCTGATAGCTCCCTTTACCTCCTACATTTCTTTCTCTTCCTCATTGAAGAAAGGAAGATGAACTGAAAGAGCGGTTATTCATTTCTAACAATTACGCTTCAAAAGCCACTCATTTTTGCAAGGCACTTCACAGTACAATTGCAGCATTGAACAGCAGAACAGTACTAGCAGCAGTAATAAAGACAGCTTCTGGAAATCAGCTGGGTGATACTCAAAGGGTTTATCATCTTTGTGGCTCTTCTATCCTTCCCAGGATCAAAATTCCTGGTGCAATGCCCTTCTGTGCAAAAAGGTTTGAGAGATCATGCTGGAAAAAGGCTGCACAAACACCAGTATTCTGGGGTGAAGCAGATACTTAAGATGCACATATGAGACAACATCAGGTAGTAGTGATACACGTATCTTCATTTAAAAAATCCACCAAGAAACCATACAACTGTGCATACCAAAAAACATATAACTAAGCATGACATAGCATATGCTATATTGACAACTTAAATAATTTCTAAACAGACAAAAAATGTCAGATAGGAAACCCTAATTGTCAAGTTAGGAATAGCTTCTTTTGTGAAGTATGAGACCCTTATACAAACCCCGGACTGTCACTATACTGCTTGGGAAAACTTTCCTCTTTTTTTGTAGCATGCACTATAATCCAATCACATAGTTTAACTCAAAAATCAACCTCAGAACTTTGCACCTATTAAGCTGTTTCTTCTGTACTGCATTATTTAATTCATGGGGTTTTGTTTTTTTTTTTTTAAATTTAAAAAGTGCAAACTTACTTAGAATTTAACTTCAGCAAAAATTAAAGGTATTTCTTCACACTAAATGCTGTTATTAAATAGCTTTCATTTTTAAAAATATCACGGTACATGAATAGTAAGGTCATGAATGGAAGGAAGCAGTGTTTCTGAATTTTAATATTCTTTATTTAAAGTCAGAATGTAATACTTGCCATAAAATGTGCTAGTTTCACTGGTGTACTGTAAAACAAATGCCCAAAACCACAAATTAGAACAATTAAAATAAAAATATCAATCATTAAAATGAATAATTAAAACAGATTATAAAGATGTCTAGAGGATTCCAAGTTTTGCTATTTCCTTTTCAGAGGAAACTACAGCAACAATTTCTTATTCTAATTGTGAACAATAAATGACTACCTTAAACTCTCCAGTGGTTCAAGAATTCCAGGTTTCTGCTAAAATCAAACCACCCTGTAACTCCATGCAGAATCTTACACCATGAGAAGGATTTAGGTCTATGGTTTTAAGTCTACGGTCTATGGTTTTAAGCAAAAGGACATATCGATCTGTTTAATTAAATGCTTATTTGACAACTTATTGAATATTGTAGGAGAATTACATTAGCTTAGCATGTCATATAGAAAGGATATGCAGAAATGTCTATGAATATTGAACGTTGGAGTATTTTTATCTGCACACATTTCTCTTCAGATTTTAAAGGGAACTGGAAGCATTCATTAAATTGAAATCATGTGTTCTGAATGGCTAAGTATGCTGGGGGGCAGATAAAAGCCCCCATTCTGACAATAGTTGTGAACGTGTAGTTCAAGGCATGTGAGTACTCCCATCAGTCTTTGCAGTGGGAACATCTGCACACATCAAGTCACTGGAGCCTTTGTTGGCATGGTTTGAACAGCAATGGCCTAAGTCCCTGACCATGCTGAGTGAGCTTTCCAAATAAAATGATAGAGAGAGCTATGGAAAAGTTTAACAAATTAATTAGGTCAAGGGAGGTGATGCTGCCTGCCCTTCTACTCCACTCTGGTGAGACCCCACTTTAAGTACTGTGTCCAGCTCTGGAGACCTCAGTATAATAAGTGCATGAACCTATTGGAGCGGGTCCAGAGGAGGGCCACAAAAATGATCAGAGGGCTGCAACATCTCTCCTATGAGGACAGGCTGATACAGCTGGGGTTGTTCATTCTGGACAAGAGAAGGCTCTGGGGAGACATTATTTCTATTTCCTATACTTAAAGAGGACCTATAAGAATGATGGGGACAATATTTATAGCAGGGTCTATTGCAATAGGACAAGAGGGAATTATTTTTAACAACAAGAGGGTAGATTTAGACTAGATATAAGGAAGAAATTTTTAATGATGAGGGCAATTTAACACTGGAATATGTTGCTCAGAGAGGTGGTAGATGTCCTATCCTTGGAAACATTCAATGTCATGTTGGATGGGGCTCTGAGCACCTGGTATACTTGAAGATGTCCACGCTCATTGCAGGGGGTTTGGGACTTTTAAAAGTCCCTTCCAACCCAAAGCATTTTATGAATCTGTGAAATTGCACTACATCTACACAATATCATAATCTCTTCATGTTTTCCCCACCCCCCCACCTCCCCCTTAATAAAAGGTATTTTAACGGGCAAATACTCTTGCAAGAATTTTCTCACAAAATGACCATCCTGTTCTGTTGATACTGTATCTCTTACTTCAGCTGTATTCATTATTACTCTAAAAGATTACTGAGGTAGCAAAATTTAAGTCATTTCTGAAGTATTGTTTAATCCTGTCCGTTTGCTTAGGAAGAACAATGGCGAATGATACATCTGCAGCACGGAGACTACTTAGAGCAGCAGCAAATCCCCAAGAGCATTTTAAATTACAAAACTTCTTGGTCTATACAATAAATCCACTTTTTTCCATACAAATGACTCTAAAATAAACTGACTATGCTTAGGCTTCCTCTAACCTTCCAGGCAACAAAAGGTTTTTTAAAGATCTCCAACATCTGAGGCAGAACTTTTAAAAATAGCAAGGAGAGTGTCCAAAGCTACACTATTAGATATATCTCATGAAGTCATACTGTAACTGCCTGAGATAAAAAGCTCATTTTTTCCCTTTTCATGCAATGTCTCTGTCAAAGTTTTCACATGCAGATAAAATAACAAGCAAACGTAAAAACACCACAACCCTGTTTCCTCCAGAGAAGCTACAGAAGTGTTCACCACCAGGAGAACACACCAGAGCAGCTGTCAGAGACTGGGTGTAATGTGTACTAAATCTGATATACAATGGAAGTACTAATATATATGATATGCTACTTTAGGAACAGACAGGTCTTTACATATACCTTGTCACAAGACACTGCAAGTACAAAAATGAAGGAGTAAGTCACCAATGATGTATCTTTATTATCATCCTGCACACTGGGAGGCATTTTACTATATCTGCCTTATGCCAGAGAGTCTTCCTAGGAACCTGACAGCTCCCATTTTCCTCCATTCTTCATGCATTCCCATTCTGTGTAACTATTTTGCCTAAAAATTGTGCTGTGAAAGTAAACGTGCGCACCTAAAAATGCAAAGACTCAAGAGCAAGTACCCTTTGAGAAGGGGGATGAAGTGAGGTTTCTGGTGCACATTTTGTGCTGCATGTCTGTAGAGAGAGGAGTTGCAAGGCTAGACTTTCACTGGATTCAGTTTTGTAAGAATCAATTTTGTGACTTCACAGGTTAGACTGAAGGTTATTTGCAGCTTCATTGACTGTTAGGCTGTGACTTTTTCTATACCACTTTGTTAGGTTCTTTATGCTTCAACAGTAGTTTCAGAGACTTGCGGAACATGAGGAAGGATCAGTACAAGGAAAATAGCTTCTAATGGAGAAAAGTTTATCAGCAAGCAGCTGTGCATGAATCCTTCTCCAGGGCAGAATAAAAGTCTGTCAGAAAAGCGTGGCTCCTGATGGAGGAAAATAATTCTATTGGAAAATCTATCATGTATATCTAAGCCCACTATGAATACCACATACTGAAGCCTTAGGAAGAGTAACAGCTGAATTTCAGTAAAAATGTTGGCACTTCCTTATGCTTTCTATAACTCATATATTTATTAGCTGCTTCTTCTGAGAGCAAAAGATAGTTGGGAATGAAGGCTGGAATATGCAATTTCATTAAAATAATCTCAGTCACATAATTTAAAGAAATTTAAGATATGATGTTCTTACATTCCATAAAATGTAATTACTTGCTACCAGAATTTAGTATTGCTGTATTGTAACATGGCATCAATCAACAACAAAGTTACAGGAAATACTTTGAATTACACATACAAATGTGTTATTAGAAATGATGCAATTTTAGAATCATAGAATAGTTCCCTTCAGGGAGTTGTAGAGGGCAATAAGGTCTCCCCTCAGCCTTCTTTTCTCAAGGCTAAACAGCCCCAGATCCCTCAGCCTTTCCTCAAAAGAGACATGCTCCAAACCCTTTACTAGCTTTGTAGCCCACATCTGTACCCTCTCCAGCACCTCAACGTCCTTCTTGTAGAGAGGGGCCCAAAACTGGACACAGTATTCGAGGTGATACCTCAGCAAAGCCGAGTACAGAGGAATGATCACCTCCCTGCTCCTGCTGACCGCACCATCCTGATCCAGGCCAGGATGCCATTGGCCCTCTTGGCCACCTGGGCACACTGCTGGCTCATGTTCAGCCAGCTGTCAGCCGACAGCCCCAGGTCCTTCTCTTCCTGGCAGCTCTCCAGCCACTCTTCCCCAAGCCTGGAGCGCTGCTGGGGGTTGTTGTGGCCCAAGTGCAGGACCTGGCATTTGGCCCAGTGATCCAGCCCATCTAGATCCCTTTGTAGAGCTTTCCTACCCTCAAGCAGATTGACACTTCCACCCAGCTTGGTGTCATCTGCAAATTTACCAAGGGTGCACTCTATGTCCTCATCCAAATCATTGATGAAGATGTTAAACAGGAGTGGCCCCAGTACTGAGCCCTGGGGGACATGACTCATGACTGGCAGGCAACTGGATTTAACTCCATTGACCACAACTCCTTGGACTCATGCATTTAACCAGTTCTTCACCCAGGAAAGCGTATGCCCATCCAAGCCAAGAGCAGTCAATTTCTCTAACAGAACGCTGTGGGAAACAGTGTCAAATGCCTTGCTAAAGTCAAGATAGACAAGAACCACCGCCTTGCCTTCATCCAACAAGCGGGTCACCCTGTCACAGAAGGAGATCAGGTTTGTTAAACAGGACTTGCCCTTCATAAACCCATGCTGACTGGGCCTAATCACCTGGTTGTCCTTCATGTGCTGCAAAATGGAACCCAGGAGGATCTGCTCCATCAGCTTCCCTGGTTTTGAAGTCAAACTGACAGACCTGTAGGTCCCTGGATCATCCTTCCGTCCATTCTTATATATGGGTGTTATGTTAGCTGACCTCCAATCTGCTGGTACCTCCCCAGTTATCCAGGACTGCTGATAAATGATGGACAGTGGCCTGGTGAGCACCTCTGCCAATTCTCTCAGCCCTCTAGGATGTAAACCCATTCAGCCCCATAGATTTATGCGCATTAATGATGAGCAGCAGGTCATGGACCATCTCCTCCTGAATTGTAGGGGGCGCATTTTGTTCCTGGCCCCTGTCTCTTGGCCTGGGGGAGTGACTTTCCCCAGTGCAAGTGTTCCCATTACTAAAGACTGAGGCAAAAGAGGCATTAAGCACCCCAACCTTCTCATCTTTTATTACCATATTTCCTCTTGAATCTGGTAGGGGATGGAGGCCCTCCCTGGCCTTTCTTTTATTGTTAATGTATTTATAGAATTTTTTCTTGTTGCTCTCTTAAGCCATTCTCAGCTTTCAGCACCATTTAGGTCTTTTAGTAAAAAACTGAAACTGACACCTTCCACTCACCTTTTACAACTGAGTCTGACTTTTAGTGCAAAATGCTGGAAAACTGCAGAGTGAGAAAAATGTGAGTGACTGAGCACCACATTTCATAAGTACGCTCACTTAACAGCTGCATGTAGTAAGCTACAATCAGCTTAGCATAGTACTTCTGTGATAAAACAGAAGAGAATGTATTTATCCCAACACAAGTAATTTATTCATTGATAAATCATAAGGTTGGCCTGCTTCTAACAGCAACTTAAAAATCACTAATGCAATGACCACACATTTCCTTCTGTGTAACATGAACACACCACATCCCCTAGCTCATTAGTGGTATAACAGAATGCAAACTTGGGTTTACTGCAGGCTAGTATGCATCACTTAATATGTGGGACTTTTATAAACACATAGGTACTTTTATAAACACATAGGTACTTATCAACACCCTTCAGAACAGCAATACTGCAAGCCCAGCAGAACTGTTGGTATTAAGCTCTGCTACAGCCCTTATCTTCAGTTTGCCAGACTTTTGTGGCCCAAAACAAGATGAAGCAAAGTGACAGTATAGTAGACATAACACATCGTCCTCTGAGTATAGCATATCCACCTACCCTAAGTGAATATCCCTGAGGAGACTTCTGAAACCAATAGCATATCAAAAAGAATGCAGGTGAGGTCATAGGTATACAAAATATGCCTAAAGGACTGACTGTTTTTTCCCAACAATGTTGCTGTTCTTGTAAGAGGTAGTTACCTCTTGCAAGATACTTCAATTTGAAAAACACAGACAGAGACTTCTGGGGACAGCTTCTTTGTCCTGAACCAGCATTTCACCAGAGCACACATCTGCATATTACTCTTTAACTCTGCTGTTCAGTGTTTGCATTGTTTCCTGGAGTGTTTTTCAAAAGACAGTGAGAACTAAGCTGACAAGCGTCAGAGATCAGAAGGCTAATCACATGGCCAAGCTGAGGTGCAGTCACAATTCATACCAAAATGATTCAGATTGCAGGTAGCAAAGGACAAGGAAATAATTTTCAGAGAATGTCAATGAATGGGCATTATCAGCATTGTTTTACCAGGACTCTAAAGTCTACTAAGGGTTGTCATGGTAAAAAGCAAATACTCTTATCACAGATCAAAACACAGATTTGGGAAAGCCACCAAGTTCCGTTTTCTTGTAAACAAATTTCAACCAATATGTCTCATTCAGGACCAGAAAGTTTATGTCTGATTAGGAAATTTAACTGTGGTGTGGAATGAGTAGGAGGCTCAGTCTTGGATCATGAAAAGCAGTGAATCAGCCCTGGCTATCTACAACTTAGATGTTTTTCTCCTCATCTTGACGAAACCTAGTCTAGCTGGCCACTGAAAAGTCTGTAAGATAACAGTTTCAGGGAAACATTTATTTCAGCATGAAATTGCAGGTCTGATTAAAGCTGGTTATTCAAAATTCTTGGTTACTTTGTCCACCTATCATTTCAGATGCTACAGATGTCTGTGAGTGCCTTTTTTTTCTAGATCCAGTTACAATTCCAATACTTTAAAAATATTTTTCTGTTAGTTTTTGCTATACAGAAATCCAACAGTCCAATAACAAGTAGGAAATTAATAATACAGAAGATGAAGGAGTTGACAATGTCCTGCCAAGTAGATCTGTAAACATAAAGAAAATGCAAATGGAGTTTAAAGATATTATCGAAGATGTAGGAGGATCCTTAGTATTGGTTGCATATACTGACAGAGAGAAGTAACATCTCAGAACATCTTAGATTTCTCTGATATGCTGAACATGGCACTAAAGGAGGGTCTAATGGGAAACTTTACCACAAACATGACAGTATTATTCTTTAACAGATGCACATCTTTCTAATCCAGGTAGAGAATTGATCTGAAAGGGCTTGAAAATTTCACAGAAAATAATGTCAGGGTGGGTTTTAGCTCCTTGCTACTGTTTATTTTCTAATATATTGTATAAAAATATATAGGTTTTGCACACATGGCATGGTGGCACTGGCTAAAAACTGAAAGGAATTCTAGCAGTGTGCTTACATTATGAACAACTTTGAATATACCTAAGAGGAATCTAAGAAGAGGAATGATATTAATGTTGTGTCAGAAATATATCACTAAAAATGCTTCAATTGTTCCCATTACCAAGTTTGCACCATCTAAATAAATAATGGCTGCCAAACATTTTTCACTGTTTGAAAATTCACCTCTGGAAAATATTTTAAAAATAGAGGATTACAGAAAGCCGAGGCTTAAAAAAGCAAGTTTAAAAATATCAAAAAAAGAACAAATCAGTAGGCAGTATCAGCTATTTTTGAATTACTATAGTAGTTAATATACTGTTCTAGATAATCCAGTATCTTCTTTCTGTTAGCAGCACAAGTGGGAGTAACAACACAGCAATAGTATACTGTGTATGTCCCTAATGCTGTCCTAGGCATTGATCTCATTTGAGGGACCGATAACAAAGCAACATCGAAGCAACTTACATAAAAATTAAGAAAGGAAGAAGGAATGTGACATTAACAATAACATCAGCTAAGCACCACATCTCAGCTAGGCACCTTGGCTCTTTCTATAGTCAATAGGAAGAGGTGTGTTTTCTAGCACAGAAAAAGTAGGTTTTTGCAGGGTTTCCCCACACAGATGTTAGATGTGGAGCGAGGCCAGAGAGGGTCAACAAAGCTGTGAGGGGTCTGGAGTCATATGAAGAGCAGCTGAGGGAACTGGGATTGTTTAGTCTGTAGGAGGCTGAGGAGAGACTTTAATTGCTCTATACAACTACCTGAAAGGACGCTGTAGTAAAATGGGTGTTGGTCTCTTCTCCCAGGCAATTAGCTATAGGATGAGAGGTTCCCTGGGCTTAAACTGTGACAGGGGATGTTTAGATTGGACATTAGGAAAAAATTTCTATACTGAAAGAGTGGTGAGGCATTGGAACAGGCTGCCCAGGGAGGTGGCAGAGTCACCATCCCTGGAGGTGTTCAAAAAACTTTTTTGTTTTGACAGCTAGCTAACAGTAGGCAAGTCGTGTAAACTCCTGCCCTATATTGTATTAATAATGCCTATGTACATGTTAAAATCCATAGTTTTCTGTATCTATGTATCATATTGTAATATAATGTTTGTGGAAGATAGCTCTTCTTGGTATAAAGATCATTAGAAACAGAAAAGACCTGAGACTGAAAACTTTCAGAGACCATGTTAATATATTGCTTCTTTACAAGAAAATGTTCATAAATTTGCTGGGGCTTTTGGCAGTGGAATTCACATGGATTATAATTTACAGAAGAACTGCAAATTATACCTTAGAAAAAGATAGCTCATATGCTAAAAATATATATTATTAGTAACGACACAGCTTTTTTATGTAACAAAAATGCAGTATTACTTAAGTACTGCTTTAATTTTAGCAAAAGCAAAGAAGGCAGGCTGCAATAGTCTATTCCAATTAATTATAAAAGCACCATGCAAATCTATCCCATAAATACTATACATTTCTAGTTCACATATCTTTAGCCTTAACTTTTAAAGTCTGGAAATGCTAGGATTTTTTCAATGGTTTTCTTATCTGTTCCTGTGGCTACCCAGAGCAGAGACTTGATTAGTTTCCCCAGATTTGTGTTCTGTGAATCATTTATTATTATTCAAAGGGTCAAGTCAGAGGGGAAAGAGGACCACATAAAATAAAGCAGCTTTTATATACAATTCTTTTCCTTGTCATATTTTGCAAGGGCAGAATGTAATTTAACAGGAAAGAATGTAATTTAGCCTGTCTATTAGTACTTGCTTTATTGTCATATGACATCTGCTAACTTTTCTCCCAATGGGTTTCGAAGTAAACCCTGAATCTGCATTTCTGAAGCTGGCTGAGATAAGAAGTTGTGGAAAATGTGACTATTTAAAGACAGCAACAAGCGGGCACACAACATAGGGGCAGATGGCAAATCACAATGTTTGAGTCAAATGTACCAGGCATTTAACAAAGGCAAAATAATTTCATACAAAAGGGCTGTAAAGAGGAATTTTATATTTCTCTGTGTTCCTTTCTGCCATGAAACTAAGCCCCAAACATAACAGAAGTTGCTAATAACATTCAGATTAGCATCTTGCTGTGTATACATGCTTTATGGTCACTTTCTTCTAAACAATGGTTGATACTTAAATAATAATGAAAAAATTAACTAAACCCTTCATTGTCTAATTTGGTATATTAACACACATATTTTATTTTAATCCCTTTTGGCGAAGCTTGCCTAATGATTTTTTTTTTCCATTCTTGAATCCCATCCATCAGGATTGCCTCCCACAGTCAATTTTTCAGAGTAGCAGTCTCAGGTGATAGTTGATTTTGTCAGATCTCCTCGCCCAGTTCATTAGTCAATGTTGTCTCTGGTATCTTCCTACACCAGAGAGATGGCAGAGATGTTGATGCTGTCTTTAACCATACTGTGCTCTTTCTATCTGCTGTGCAAAGCCTGCTGGTGTTGCCAAATCCCAGAAGTGATACAATCTATTTAAGTTCTCACATCTGTTTCCAAATAGGCTTGCCTTGCCCAAAGGCCATAGAATCACAGAATTATTTCAGTTGGAAGAGACCTTTATGATCATCAGGTCCAACTGTTAAGCCAGCACTTCCAGGTCACCACTAAACCATGTCCCTAAGGACCACATCTACACGTCTTTCAAATACCGCCAGGGGTGGTGATTCAACCACTTCCCTAGGCAGCCTGTTCCAGTACTTTACAACCGTTTCAGTAAAGAAGTTTTTTCTAATATCCAACCTAAACCTCCCTTGGTGCCTCTTGAGACTAGTTTCTTCTAGTCCTACTGCTTGCTACATGGGAGAACAGACTGACCTGACCTCTTTACAACCTTCTTTTGGGTATCTGTATAGAGAGCAACAAGGTCTCCCCTCAGCCTCCTTTTCTCCAGGGTAAATAACCCGAGGTCATAGAATCATAGAATGCTAAGGGTTGGAAGGCACCTCTTGAGATCATTGAGTCCATCCCACCTGCCAGCACGGGAACACCTACGGCAGGCCACAGAGGACCATATCCAGGCAGGTCCTGAAAGTCTCCAGAGAAGGAGACTCCACAGCCTCTCTGGGCAGCCTGTTCCAGTGCTTCCATCACTCTCACAGTAAAGGAGTTTTTCCTCATGTTGAGATGGAACTTGCTGTGTTTCAGCTTGCCACCATTACCCCTCTTCCTATCAGAAGGCACAACTGAAAAGAAACCGGACCCTTCTACTTGACACCCACCCTTCAGATATTTGTAAACATTAATAAGATGCCCTTTCAGTCTTCTCTGCCAGGCTAAACAGCCCCAGGGTTCTCAGCCTTTCCTCATCAGAGAGATGTTCCAGTCCCTTCCTCATCTTTGTAGCTCTCTGTTGGACTCTCTCTAGTATTTCCCTGTCCATCATGAACTGTGGAGACCAGAACTGAACACATTACTCCAGATGTGGTCTCACTAGAGCAGAGTAGAGAGGAATCTCTAGAGAGGATCTGCTGGACCTCAGCTACTCCTCCTAAGACTTGTTCTCTAGACTTTTCACCAACTTCCTTGCCCTTCTTTGGAAATCCTCCATCAATACAATGACCTTCTTGGAGTGAAGGGCACAAAAATCAACACAGTATTTGAGGTCCAGTCTCACCACCTCCAAGTCCTTTTTCCTTTCCCTTTTTCCCTTTTTCCCTTTTTCCCTTTTTTTTCC
>JANVCC010010406.1:23193192-23214699 GCA_025345505.1 Todiramphus chloris collaris | reverse complement strand
CCCCTTCCCCTTCCCCTTCCCCTTCCCCTTCCCCTTCCCCTTCCCCGGTTTTCCCTCACCTTGCCATGCCTTGACTTTCCCTCACCTTGCCTTGCCTTGACTTTCCCTTGCTTTGTCTTTCACTTGCCTTTCTTTTCTCCCTTCCTCCACTGTCACTGTTTTATCCCACAGTCTCAAACAGAGAGACTCTCATCATATTTTAAGTTTAGCCTTCAGAAATTTTTGACTGGCCTCATAGAAATAAATACTTTGATCCACTCTGTCTCCATTTGTTAACCAAAATTACATTCAAAAGCTTATGGTTCAGATTTTAAAATAAATATTTTTATCAGAGAGAAATTCCTAAAATGTTTGTATCACTGTTTGACTTACCCTTCTTAGTCTGAACTAAAAATCCACCTAAGAACCAACAGCATCAGAAACAGCTGTTAACTACTGCTACCAGTGCCATTTTCCTGCACAGTAAATGATTCCAGTATCCAGTGCTATAATGTTTTGGGGAGACTTCCAAATTAGATGAACTCCACCTGCCTTTCCATTCAGATCATTTTTCTATTGCAATTTGGACTTGGCAGCATGTGCTATCCAGACCTTTGCAAAACAGCCAGAGAGATCTCAAAATCTAACAGGTGGACTAGCAAAAAGAAAAAACATGGCACTATGCTAAATAGGTGCTGAAATGGCCTCACTGTCTCCAAAAATGTCAGCCTTTTTCCATTCCATTCGAGAGCCAGTCACCCTTACTCAGATGTGTGTCTCCCACATGGAAGTCTTCTCTTATTTTTCCTGCTATATACTTTAACTTCTTTCTCTTGCTTTCTCTGACAGAGTAGAGGAAAAGGTAGTTCCTAATTTCCCCACAAAAAACACCCTGGAAAACAGGAACACAGCAATAAGTAGCCCTCACATCATTTATCTCTTCTGCTTCTCATATGCTTTAAAGTGTTTTCTATCTTTTAAAAATCATGCATAGTGTTCCTATGACAACTGACCCAGATTGCTAATGAGCTTCCCTTGGTACTACTACAACTACTACAAGAGTGAATAATAATTTCCTGTGGGTAGATTTCTGTGCCTGTGTTCTAATTCAAAGCTTGACCCATTTGTCCTGGATTACATGCAGTGTACCAGGAGCCTTCAGCTTTATGGAGCTTTCTTCTTACGGAACCATTTCTTCATCACTGGTTTAGAAATGGACTGGTAGCTCAGATGTGCTGCAGAAGCATGGGAAGCAGCCATGCGCAGATGTCGTTCAGGTTTGACAGGAAAATGAATTCTAGTTGTGTGATCAAACAATCATGGATCTTAAGGGAAAATTAGTATCTCCACGAGACAAAGTTCCTGTGTGCCAGCATGATTACTGCTTTCAAGGTCTTGTGCATTGCTGGGAAAGCTGTATCACATCATGGTTTTATTTTGCTGTTGTATTTCACATAAGAACATGCAGTAACTTTTAAGAGTTTGAGTGCTTAATGTGATAATCCAAATCCACACACACTGTTCTCACAGAATCACAGAATGTTAAAGGTTGGAAGGTACCTCGAAAGATCATCTAGTCCAACCCCCCTGCCAGAGCAGGACCACCTAGAGCAGGTCACATAGAAATGCATCAGGTGGATTTTAAATGTCTCCAGAGGAGGAGACTCCACAACCCCTCTGGGCAGCCTGCTCCAGAGCTCTGTCACCCTCACAGTAAAAAAGTTTCTCCTTATGTTTCTGCAGAACCACTTATGCTCCAGCTTACACCCACTGTCCCCTGTCCTATCATTGGACATAACAGAGAAGAGCCTGGCTCCATCCTCCTGACACTCGCCCTTTACATTTTCATAAACATTAATGAGGTCACCCCTCAGTCTCCTCCAAGCTAAAGAGACTCAGCTCCCTCAGCTTTTCCTCATAAAGAAGATGCTCGACTCCCTTAATCACCTTTGTGTCTCTGCACTGGACTCTTTCAAGCAGTTCCCTGTCCTTCTTGAACTAAGGGGCCCAGAACTGGACACAACATTCCAGATGCAAATATTGTGATGTTCTATATAAAGTCTTTTAATCTCTCCTGATAAGATTGCTTAATCTCCCCTTATTCAATGATAATAGATTAAAACTTCAATAGGTATACTTGCCTGAGAAAGACTATTTTGTTTCCGGGTTGTTGTTTCAATTTTTTTTTTTTTTTGTGAAAAGGGCATAAAACATAAGCAAGGCGTTTTTTTCAGAAATGAAATCAAATCAACCATGAGAATTGTGATAAGGTTCAAAAGTGTAAAAACTCACTAATTATCAAGTGGACACTCTTGGACAGTGAATTACACTGAAATATGGGAAGTCTCAGAAGAAATTTAATAGAAACATGTCCAAGTGTTGAACCTTTTTTCATGCTTCTAAAATCTGAGATGGCAGGCTGAGCTTTTTTCCTATGAGAGGTTTATGAAACTTCATAGATCTCTTACAATCTCTCTCCTGTGTTTGCTGCAACAACATCATTAAGGTGGGTGATGCCAAAAATGAATTCTGTGCAGTCCTCAAAACACTCCAGATATTTTCCACATGCTTTCTCACTGTTTCTTTTCAAAAAGGAATGTTTTTGCATATGATAGATCTATGAACATGCATTTTTCCTTCTTTAAAGGCTTTGTGGTAAATGGAGGTGAGTTTTGATGTTTGCTGCACAGTTAGCAAGTCTACTTCCCTAATTTAGTAAAAAACTTTTCTGAAATCTATAGTCATTCCTGAATCCTGAATTACTTCAGAGATTAGAATATGTCAATTTATGACTGACACACAAATTGAGGCACCCAATGAAAATTTAGAAGCAAGATCTGTATAATTAATTAACTATTTCATACATCTATATGGTCTTAACCAGTGTTGTTAGTGAAAAATAATCTATGCTTTTCTCAAAGCTAAAATTACATTTTACTCAGGTCCCTCTAGAAATATTTTTAATATGTTACTTTAAGTCTATAGTACAACTTGGATTCCATGTTCCAGGATATTTAACAACCTATGCAGTTTTCCTGTCATCACTACTTCCACAGTGCTCTGCGGATGCAGTTGCAGGAGAAAAAGTAAATGAAAAAGTACCATTGTTTCAAATACATGTTACTTTAATGACTCTCATATTAAACCTTTCTCATTGTAAAAGAAAAAGAAGGCAGTAACTTAAAAAAAAAAAAAAAAGACAGGGACTTTTTTCTTTATTTTGGCCCCTCACAAGCACTAATTTTTCCAAGTTTCAGCTACCTTACAAATTGGTTGAGGCCTTTCTTCCAGTGCCACACCAACTCTGCAGAATTAAAAGGAGCTGAGAATCATCTTGGTCATTGGACACATTGGAAGTATTTATTAGAAACATAAGTCAAGTTGCAAACAGAAAATTCAAAAGATTAGTCAGATTGAAATATAACTCCAGTGAGAACTCAGAAAGGGAAACCTCAGAAAAAACGATATTTTTGCCAATCCTCATGAAAGCAGCATGAATGATATGACCCATCAATGTCACTGAAAACTAGGAGTTTCCAAATAAATGCAGAACACTAACCATGTACCTGTAACTCCTTCATCATCTTGGAGTGCTATTGAAAGTCCATTGCAATATAGTGTGAAATTAAATCAGTTTATTAATATTAATGTGGAATATTTGAAGATTTTTTTTTCTGTTTCACTCTATACTCTGCAAATCTGAAGTCATTCTCACTACCATATAAACCAAAAGGGCTTTGACTTCTGTCTGCTGGCAGTGTTTTCCACCTGTGGAAGTCTGTTCAGTGCAAGCTAAATACTGCCGTGTTTACATGGACATCTCTGCCTTGGGTTGTACTGAATTATTTTATCCTTTCTACCACTACACTGGATTAAGCAAGTTTCAGTGGTTCTCTACCACTTCCATGACAGTTGCGTGGACTATTTCAAAAGCATAATGTCAACTTCATTGCATTTGTGATAAACCGCTGAGCATCCATCAGTGCTTTGAGTTCTTCAACAGCCTTTATGCAAATATAAATTAACATAATCACAAAGAAATATGATTTCAGCAACTTTTTAATGTGAGCCACCATCACATCCAGACTTCTGTACATGCATAGTAATTCCCCATGCTCTTAATTCACATCCCCTTAACCTGAAAAACTCCTGTGTTCTCTTAAAAGATCTTTCTCATCTAGTGTGGCGTTTGAGAAATTTAGCCAAAAAAAAAATTTAAAAGTTAACTTTTTTACAACATCTCTTTAAAAAATAAATTTGTATTAAGTGATGGAGAGATTATCCTACATAGCCTCAACCCACTCCAAACAAGTTTTCATCTGTGATGCTTGATGTGCTTAGGAATTGGTTCTTCTGGCTTAAAGTAAGACTGTGTCTTATTTGGAAATTAATTGTCACTTTTTTATAACTGTCTTCAAAACTTGTCTTAGCTGGGTCCTTGGGTAACTGAAAATAATTCCTTCTGGGTGACAGAATGCTATTAACACCAAGTATTTTGAAAATACTTGAATATGAGTGATGCTAGTATAGCCTCAGACTGGACATGTTTTCCTGGAAAACAGGTAATAATATTAATTTAACATGTCCACTTAATCTGTATGCATCATCTATATCCCCAAGCTTTATTGTGTTAAACTTAAAATGATATAAATACCATTTGCTACTGAGAGCTTCTGGTTGACTTCACGTCTACTCAAAGTGCATCCTTTTCCACAGTGTCCCGGTTCACTGTGAAACTAGTGACGTGCTTAGGCTGAGCTGTTAAGAAGAAACATCTTTCACACATCCCTAGCACTTGGGGGTTTGTTTTTGACACTTGAGAAAGACATTTGCTACTCATGCACAGTAGTCTTTTCTACTTCAGCTTGAGAAAAACATTACCTTCTGCCTATGTAAATGTAGCAAAAATAAGTACTTGAACAGGAGGCCTCAGGAAACAGTGTTAATTAAAGCAGTATGTTTAAAAGCTAGTGGCATAATATCAACAACTACTAAAACACAAACCAAGAGTTTGTGAACACCATTCCCCCTTTTGTTTCTGGAGTTCATTTACAGCCTGATTTTCAGCTGCAGCCTCACAATCAGACTCTAAAGCATTCATTGGGAGCTGCAGATGTACATTCAGCGTATTTGAAATGAAGGCTGCAAGTTGCTTGCCTGTGCTCTGTTTATTTGCTCTGAAATCCAGGCCTGCTGCTGGTGCTCTTCTTACCTCTTTTGAAGATGTCCAGTTTAAGGACAAACCTCTAGGAATACATTAAATACATATTTCTTAGATTAGTTTAGTAATTGAAGCTAAGGAGCTATTTTGGCATTAACTTATTGGAAATGTCTCTCAAAATCCTAACCAGTGCATGCTTATCGGCTTTTTTCTCTTTGAGGATTTTAATTTAAGCTGAAGCAACATTGGTGTAAAACCATTTAAAGTTATTATTCAGGAAACATTACATAGTAAAAAAAAATTACAAATCCTTAGAGCAAAACAACAGGCATCATTATTTTTTCATCATCGATCAATATTTGCTCTGAATGTTGTTTTTGGGCAAAACAATACACAATCAGATAAACTTTGCTGAAGTAGAAAGCATTATTTCGTTGTTACTTTCTCTAGGGGTGAGGTGGAGTGGAGTGGATGATAGACATAGGAGCAGCCTGGATTAAAATTTAATGGGAGAGTAATAAGAAAAGGAGGGAGGGAGATACATGCCTTTTTCTTTTTCTCCAAACCTAAGCATAGCCTAGATTTTGCTCAGTTCTCAAACCTCTGATGACTGATGGTTTTTTGGTAGTGAAAAGTACTTAGAAAAATTGACGGACTTTATTTTTCTATTGTTTGAAAACAGCAAGTTAGGAAAAGACATGGTAAACAAAATATTTTTTCATGTTAAGCACATTATTTCCACTTTTTTTTTTTTTTCATACTTTTACATGGAAGGATACAAATGAAGGTGGATAGAGCACAGCATAAAATGAATTAAAAATTCTGTATTTATCCTTTACTCTATTATTACTCATTATCACTCTATTCAAGAATCAACCTGTAAGTCACAGGACAAGGGATTTACTGTTCAAAATACTACAGGTTTGTATACTTTTGTAGGTATTTGTAGGTCACTGCTATCTATCCAATGAAGTTCTACATTGACACCGAGGATGAGTATTTTAAGGACCAGTAACAATTATTTATCATTAATACATTATTCACTCGACATGAAAACTGAGGGATATCTCGTGTCTATTAATGTACCCCATTAAGTATATCTATTAATACTGTATTTCAATGTCTACCTAAAGTTGTACTATAGGCTTCTTCCCTTGACCCCTGCTATTATCTCTGGAGTGTTTCCTCTTTGTTTAATTGTGAGATATTCATCAAGCCAATAAGAGGCTGATACTAGAGTATCACTATACTCTGTTGACCAGAACAGAAATCTACAGTACTGAAAATTCAATTTCCTGCTGTAAATCAGGTAAAAGAGCTTGATCTTCCTGCATCTACAGTGAACACTTCAGCCATTATCTGACTATTGATGGTTCTGGGGTTTCAGATCTCTACTTTTTCTTTCACTAAAGCAACCATTTATGAAAAATTATTCTCTTGAACCCAGTGCAAGGAGAACAAAATTCAATCTTGGTTTAAATTAACTGAAAATTTTCAGTCTGCAAATATCAAAAGATATTTCATTAAAAAATTCCTAACCTACTTTATTGCTGTACAGATATCTACTGAAATAATGGTCATAACAAGTAAACAGTTCTATGGTTTCAATTCTTGCTGGAATAAGTATCTGATTAGATGAGAAGGATTACCATAAGTCTCATACTTTAAACTGCAATTTGAATGTGTAAACACAGCTGTCTGATACATCTCCTATGAGTTCCAATGGAAATGACAATACTCAGACACCACTATTTATTTTTTAACATTAAAAATAGGAACCTCCAAAAGCTCTCCCAGGAGGACTGTAAATGCATGGCACCTTTGCTATAATGCAGAGAATATTACTCAAGGATCAGAAAGGAGAACAGACATATAATCATAAGAAATAACACGGACTAAAAGAGAGAGAGGTTTCATTAGCAAAAATAGAAAAGCTTTTCATGTACAAAATACTTGTAAAATTATTGGTGTTTTGTACATTATCCATAACCCACTAAGAGGAAGAACAGTTTCACTTGAATCTGTATCAGCCTGGTCTTTTTTCAAAATGGCTCCTTTGGAATAGAGTCACTGGTAAAGATACATCATGAGCAACTAAATTTGAAAGTTGAGCCAATTCTTACTGTGCCCAGTATTTTAGCCTTACATAGCCCTTCATCAGAGCAGTTCTCCCTATCCCTTTCCTACTGAAAACATATCTGAACACATATAAGAAAATCAAACCTAAAAATTAAAAGAAAGAAAACTGAGGAATTTCACATATTATACTAGTGAAGGGCAGGCACCCTTCATAAATACTTGCAGAGAGGTCTTACCTGAAGCAGCTCCTTGAATTAAAATACTTCAGAACACCTCTACAACTGAGAATAACAAGTCCTAAGTGAACTGGCAATCTCAGACTTTCAGCACCTTTTTTCCCTGCTATTTTCTTTTTAACTGCTTTTCACTTTACCGTTTGGAATGTCTAACCAAACTGTAGGCTTTTCAGTTCCTACCAGAACAGCAATAGGCAAACAATTTCAAGAATGCTTCAGAACAGGTTCTGTTGCTTTTTCCACCACAGTGTCCTCTAACGTCTTCACCCCTCACTAGTGCTCACTTTCCCCCTCTCTTTTGGACCCCCCCCCCCATTGGTCTCAAAACACTCAAACACATTCAGTCAAATTTGTAAAGCAGAAAACAAGGAAAATAAGCCTTAGTATGAAGAAGAAGAGACATGGAGAGATGCATAGCATGTTGAGGGAGGTTTCAACAGCAGACAGCAATAATCAGGGAATGTAACACTGCATATGTTCTCTAATAAAAGATAAAGAAGTGGGGACTGGAAAATCTCTAGCACATGACGTGACAGGTAACTTTACACAGCAATGGAGTTGAGCATTTCAGACTTCTGCCACCCTAAACCTATACTCCTCCCTAAAAATAGCTATACTGACTCTCACTATTTATCCCAAAATTCTTTTCTCATTGGGACATATGGAAACCCTGGGAAGAGTCAGCATCTATGGGATTTCCCATAGGTATCTTCCCATCACCTACCTGCTGTCCAGTTTAGCAATCTTCCGAGATAGAGATGATTTAACACACCCTCTTTAAATGTTTTACTGCAGTATGCTCTCAGGTCTTTCCTTGTTTCTATGGCAATTTCTAGCCAATGTGTCCTTAGGCAAAGACATCACCACACCCACTGTCCATCATATGCAAGTTTGGACCCTGGGAGTTTGGACTCAGGCTTCCACAATTTTATTTGCTTCAGCTGTCTCCACCTCAAGACTAGCTTTGCCTTTCTTATGCCATTAAGCCTTTCAGACCTTAGCATGCCCCCCCATCCCTTAGTGTTACCTTAAACATAGCATAGAGTTGCTATTCACATGGTAGCACCACCTCTTCCATAGTTAAGAGGTTGCATCCATGCCCAAAGACTGAAGGCTCAGAAGTATAAATCTGATCAGTTTGGCTACAGAATGATCTTTTTAGGAAGAAAAATGTCTGCCAATGTTTTACTTCCAACTAGCTTTTTTTTTTTTGTTTTTTTTTTGGTTTTGTTTTGTTTTGTTTTTTTTTTTTGTCTTTTTAAACAGACCACTAACTTGGTCTTTTTAAAGTAACAACTTTTTCCTAATCTTTTATACCTAAGATACCACTTCTCAGCTCACATCACAACCTATTTGGGAGATGAGATATTACACAACATTGGGTGAAAACAAAAGAAATCTATATTATTATTTACCCATTAGCTGCACCTGACCTGAAAAGTCAGAATATACATTTTACAACCGATATACTACCTTCACTCTCAGCAACAGTAGAAGACTTTTACCTGATGGCAAAAACATAGTCTACATAATATACATTCT
This sequence comes from Todiramphus chloris collaris, assembly GCA_025345505.1. NCBI lineage: Eukaryota > Metazoa > Chordata > Aves > Coraciiformes > Alcedinidae > Todiramphus > Todiramphus chloris. Next base: position 23,205,702 of record JANVCC010010406.1, on the reverse strand, counting down.
TTTCAGTAGATATAGCAAAATATACTTAGTAAAACCAGATCTCAATGCTAATATTAAACTCTTCAAAGAAGAGTTTTTGAAAAAACTCTTTTTGAAAGACAAGTAAAATGCCACAGAGCTGTGTTTCTGAGTCTTACACGAAATTAAAGAGAAGTTACTAGTACTTTGAAGGCCTAGTGGGAGGTGAGATTATCTCTACCATATTAAGTCCTTCTGCTTCTTGCATGCTGGTCTGCTCACAGGCAATAGCTGACTAATACATTTGAACCATTGATCCACCCCAATCAAGATGTTAGACTTCATTCCTGACTTCGTAATATTTTTCACTTTTTTTTTTTTTGCTTCTTTGCCATCTTGCAAACATGGATAGTTCTTTTCCCTAACAACTCTAAAGCTTCTTTATTGCATTCTTTAAATAACACTTTACAGCTCTTCTCTTCCATGATCTTCCTCGTCTATCTGTGGGTGTCCCATTAATACTTCAGGTTTTCCTTTTTCCTTTTCTTAAAAAATAATGTATTTTCTTCAATTTCACTTCATTATTTCACTCATTTGCTTAATATTTTTATTCATTATTGTAACTTCAATACATTTCACTCATTTCACTTCAATAACTGGTGTTTTGGATGGGGGAGGTAAGATAGAACAACCTGTCAAAATGTATTTGAATGGATAATATCAAGATCTGTGACTGGAGATTTTAGGCAGTAACTTAATACAAATTCAAAAACTAAAGAGAAGGGAGGTAGGGAAAACACTGAAATAAAAAAAAAAAAAAAGAAAAAACAAAACTGAAGACAGTCAGGAAATGCTAAAAAGAAATAAGCAAAACCAGGCATAACATCGAAGACACTATTCACACATATTGTTAATTCTCCTATCAAATCCCATTGCCTGCATGGAAGATTAAGTCCTATCATGGTCCAGAAGACAGGGCACAATTGCTCTTTATGCTCTCAGACCTCACTGCAGAGAAGAATGCTCATAGCCCTCATTTTAGTTTCCACTGTCAATACTGCATTAAAGCCTATCCTTCCTACCATACAGAACTAGTCACTATAGCAGTGGAGAACAATTAATTAGTGATGGAAAGACAGTTACCTACAATCCAAAACAGTTTGAAATTACTAGCAAAACTGATTCATAATGAGATATGACAGTCACTGAATTTCAAAACTCAGCTTCATAGACAAAATGGGAAATATTTAATACTCTGAGAAACAAAAGAGATTCTATGATTCTAGAATTTGTTTTCAGCATAATAGGTTTACTACTGCTTCATTTAACAGGATGAATAACAGCAGTTCTAATTGCACAACTGCAGCTTTCAGTGCTTTATTTTCTTATTTACCTAAAACATTAAACTGTAATTACTTGTGAGAGGGATCCATGAGTACATGGATCAAAAGGATTGTAAAAGTTCATCCTAAGTTTACAATAAGGACAATTAACCATGAAATGTACTCCACCAAAAAAGGTAGCTTTGCACTGATCTGAATAGAGAATCTGGCCATACCATGACTTTTTGGATCTCTGAACACTATCTCTAGAGTATCAAAACCACATTTTCTACTCAAAGTATTATTATACATCAGGAAAAAGACAGGTGTATAGTCTAATTGTATCCACCCAAGTAACAGGGAAAAAAGAATGTTCCAGTTCTTTCCTAGGAGCTCCACAGCTTTTCTCCACTATGATAAAGTCTTTCTACTCAGCTGCTTGTATTTTTTCATCTTTTACTTAATTTGCAAATAGAATGCAAAAGTGTCCTGAAATGTTCTGACTAACCTGTTAAAAGTAATACTTGGGTATTAGATACAGATGCTCATGCCACATTCATACCATGGCCCAGCTTTTCCTGCGACAAAGCATTACTTTGTTTTGAGACCGCCAAGTTCCTTCAGTCAGTGGCTTGTCATTCAAAATTTATCTGTAGAGTGCCACAGACATCCTGCTGGCACAAAAGCAAACACCTACAACGTCAAAACTTGTGGCTGGCTGTGAATGCAGTCATTGTCTCCAGTAATTCTGTTAAAAAGGTGAAGTAAATGATTTCATAAGCTGATCTGTCATTCATCTGAATATATCACTAAAGGAATATGTATCCACCTACTCAGATCCTGACAGAGTTTCTTGATTTATGACAGAAGCTCTGTAGAGCAAAGTTCAGAATGTACCATGTTTCTGCGAAGAATCTAGACATGATTAATCTCTGCATTGTATCACTTCCCCTCTTACACTGGAAAAGGTGTACATCTTGTATAGCACTATTAAGTCAGTGAAGTACCATTAAATCAGGACCTTAATAGCCATAACTGTGTTCAGTGGATAGGGTCACTGTATCACCACTAGTCCTATGTTATTTTAGGACTTGAGAGAGAAGCATGTTTAAGGACCATACAGAAGTCATGCTGCGAAAATCAGGCTTTACTGATGTGCTCTACCTAAAGTCTGAGATTAACTCTATTATAAACCAGCTTCTGTATGGTATTTATTTCTTGTATTTTCCCAATTTTTTTTCCTAGATAACTAATATTACCCTCATGTTCTATCTGTGAAGAGTTAGAAAAATAATAATTCTATAATGACTAGCAGAGCAATAAAAAAAAAAGGGGGAATTTAATTCATGTGATGTAAAAGGGATGCTTTGGGTATTTGTTTATCTTTTTTAACTCCACAGCCTTTTTCTCATTTATACTGCCAGTACTTTAATGTCCAATTCAGAACAGCATGCCACCAGAGGGATCCAGTGTGTGACAGAAAAACATGTGTGATTTTTTTAACAGTAAATTATAAAACATTAATAGCCTACTCAGTATCATCTCATTCCCACAATAGATACAAGCACCAAGTATGTTACTGTAAAAAGAAAAACAAAAAGAGATGTCATCAGGCACTGTCACACACAGTTATGAAGAATATTAAAATACTTTGAGAGATGTTTCCCTGTTCACCTAGCCCCAAGTAACATATGCTCTTTTTTTTTTTCCACACAAAACCCATACAGTTTTAATAAAATTTGTATGTTTCTTTTGTATGCTTCTTCAAATGGTTTATGATAGCCATAGAGCAGTTCTTGCTGGCAAGAAGTGTATCAATAGGAACAGTAAGAAATTCAATATTTCATATAGAAGCTTGAATCTCAAAAATTTTCCAAACCATTTCCGCTTTCCTAATTACCAGCAACAGATAAATCCTGATATCATATTGTACTTCAAATAACCTTGACAACAATTTGCCATATGTGAACACTAACAATTTTTGAGAACAATCAATATATAATAAACATACGTACTACAGAAACCCAGCATTCATTTAGCATTTCAGTCACTAATACTTTGCATCAGAAAGTTCAAGTCTGAGACCTCACAATGTGCAAGTTTCTTAGTGTTAAATCATGTTCGTATTCTGACAGTAATATCTTAGTGGCAACTGAAAAGGAATTACCAAATTTCAGTAGCTAAAGGAAACCTAAAACTGCTGAGTAGAATGTAGGTGCTTAAATAAATCCAGCTTATAGCAAGGTGTTGAAGGTATGCACAGAGTTCATGCTTTTAGAAAACATAGATTAATCCTCCTTAGCTCACCTTTAAGTAACCAGAAACTCATTACATTATGCATAAGGTGACAAGTTTCACTGGGCAAAATACTTGAGGAAGTGTGGAAGATATCATTTTAATTTCATTTTATTTTAAATTATAAATAATTTCCAATTATTTATTGTGAAGAGTTGCAGCAAATATTCTTTAAAAATGAATTAAGTGAAAGCAAGAGGCAAAACAGATAGTGAATTCATTAAACTAGCCACATCCCTTAAGTATTTATGAAATGTGAGGAAAAGCATGAGTTTATTAAAAAAAAAAAATGCTTTCCTTTATTTTTTAATTGCTAATAGGATGATTCTGTCATCCTTGCGCAAAAATAAATAATACCAGTAGATTATTTTAGCCACTGAAAAGGGCCAGGAAAATGCAGTTTTCTCAGTAAATGTAGTACATTTTCAACAACTAAACTGAACACTTACATGCCACCTGGACACATCCATTACAATTTTACATTTCCCAAAAGTCATCTATTGTAGTTTCCTTCAGCCTTGAACTTCTTTAAGGCTCAGAAAATTAAAAAATAAAATGAGAATCTTCCGTAAAGTCAAAAAACAGAGGTATCTTTCTACTCTTAATTGAACATGAAAACATCTACTTAGAAATCCCTTATATATTGTCTATCTTACTGAATTTGACATGCGCAACTTTGAATAATTTTGGATCTGTACTATACCAAAAACTTGTTCATAAATATTCATACACAACATGACAACTGTGCGCAAACTATGCATTATTAAAATAAATGCCCTGTACAGAGATCTGAAAAAAATGCACAGAAGGGAATTTCTGAACAGCTTAATAATGTCTTGCATTACCATTGTGTCCATTCAAACTCAAACTCTTACACTATCCATCTTGTTTCTTCTAAAAATATGGTGCTGAAATCACTATTATCCTTCTGTTTAGCTTAGAACTTCCCCCATACATGTCTTTTTTAAAAGGCATTTAAGCTGTGTTTCTAAAAAAGGAATATTTTTATTGCCTTGTAAAATTACATTTTCTATCTGTAAAAGCATAATGTATTTTGAGCAACAGTGTCTGTAAAGGCAGTTGTTTGTCCTAAAAGTGTGTCTACAAGTGCTTACTTTTTGCTCTACAAACTCTTTTACTTTTCTGCCCTATGGATTGATACAGGGTTTAATCCAAGAAAAAAACACCTGGCTACAGTCTGTCATCTCAGTATTAAATGCGAATGTGATGTTCATAGCAGAAGTAGCGCTCAGCCTCTCTCAGTACATAGCAGGGTCTGGTCCTACTGCATGATGGATATGGAGTTTTTCCTCAACACAAACCTATTGGTTATGAACCAACTCCCATAAAAATGTGAGAAGCAAACAAGTCATGCCAGTGAATAAACATCTCAGCTAATAAGGTTGAATCCCACCTAGAGAGGGAGAAGTGGGCAATGATATAAGTTTAAGTGCAACTAAATTAAATTAACCAGCACTGCACAAACACCTTGCTGTACAGATAGATTCATAGTATGTCTGTAAACATCTGAAAGGGTCATTCAGCTCAGTCTCCTGTGTGGATAAACAGCAGGAAATTCTTTAATGGATCACCACTGCATGGAAATGCCTCTGTGACATTCTGATTTAAAAACTGACAGCAAACAGGAACTTCTGGCAACTCTTGTATTTTGCGATGGACAGTGCTGTAGTTGTTGCAAGCTTTTTATATTATAACTTGCCATTTTCCATCCACACCTCACTGTATACTTGTCTGTTAGAATATTCTGTTGTCTTACCAAGTGTGGTGACACTGATCAAATCAACTCCTAACTTTCCTCTTCGAGGAGATCCTGGATTGAGCTTTCTGAGATGACTGCATGGCATAGTGTCTCCCTGGTATTTAATACCACTCTATATTCTAGCATGGGGGAAAAAAGTACTCATAAGAAGCAATACCTATTTTTGACATGTTATTTTAGTTCTTAGTTGAGTTGGTACAGTGTTTGCATGCATATATCACTCTTACAACATTAGTTCTTGCTCCTCTATTTTTAACTGCATTATAAATGCATAAAGCCTGCACTGCAGTTAAATTAAGGAATCAGAAAGCTAACTGCTCAATTGAAACAGACATTTCCTCAATCTCATGAGAGCAACTATTCAAAATAGTCTCTATAAAGTAAATTCTGTCACTGATTTTGAAAGCATTTACGTACAAAACCTAACAGTTGCCAATACTGAAGGAAAGCTTCTGCACACATCCTTGAAGCATCATATAAACATTAGCTTTTCCATATTGAAACAAACTGTATTAAAGTGACAAAAAAAAAAAAAAGACAAAAGCCTATATATGTCAGTTATGCATCAAATATATGAAATTCCTAAAAAGAAGCCAGCTTTTCTTCAATAAGAATCATGTAAAAAAACCAACCAGCTCAAGGCACTTGTAAGGTTCACTGCAGAACTGTAAGGTGCACTAAAGTCAGGCTTTACATGTTAAACTAATAGCTCTTGAAAGAGGGATTGTGCTTTTCTGACCCTAAGCACAGTCACACAGAGCCCTTATATAAGTGATAGTCATCATCATAAAGTAACAACACTGATCCTGGCTGCTGAACTGACACCATTAAGCCCTGGTCCTGAAAACCTAAATGCAGTCAGTGTACACACCTAAGAAAGCCTTTAGATTTCAGAAAGAAAACACTCTTCTGCAAATTGGCAGTCTCTTAATGGCTAGCAAGATTGTCTCATATATTTACTTAGGCAAACTTTGCATAAAGCTGCTTTCAGTGAACTTAAAGTCATTAAATAGAGGAACTCTACAAATAAGAGAATTACTTAGCAAGATGCTCAGCTGAGAAAAATGTTGCAATGTCCTTCTCTTTAAAAAATAACTTCTGATATACGGAATACAATGTATCTGAATACACTGCAATCAGTTTCTGAGTCTGGCTTGTTTTGTTCCTTAATATGATCATATTGTTACTTATCATTTAAGTCACGCTAAACATGAAAGCCTAATGCAAATGACACACTTTTCCTCTGTGTATTTTAAAGACAAACTTAATCCTGTAGCTTCTCAATTAGTAGTTAGCAGCTAAAGATCATGGATTCTTCCTCTGAAAGGGACCAGAAAACAATAAAGAATCACTCTTACATAACTTACATTACAGCAATAATTGGATGTGTAGGTACTATTAAAAATCTGGTAGAACTGTTTTTAGGCATCCTATTTGTTTAGCAAAAGCATTTTTAGTTCTGTTTTAATATAGCATCACCTGTCAGTTACAACACCCACAAGGGACTTCATGACTGACATGAAGAAATGCTTTAAGGTTATCACAGCAAACATGTTTGAACATGATAAAATCAAATTTGATGGAATACATTCAGGGTGTCTTGTTATGAATTAGTGCACGAGAACATGGCAGAACAGTAAAGACTGCTTGAAAGCTCCCTACCCCCACTGCCTTCTAGAGTGTAATTCAGTATGGCAACACACTGGGTTCATAAAGACACTGATTTGCTGCAGTCCTGTGCAGAGCACATCGAACAGCATGATAATAAATGAAAACAAGGACTACACATAGAGAAGCTTCTACAATAAAGCTATTTTTCTGACCTCTAAGCATCACATCTTACACAACGGGTTGATCCAGATTTCATTTTTCATAGGGAGCTCTTAATTGACTTCTCTTAATGAAAACTGAAGCATTCATTTTTATTTGTACATTTCCTATGATTCGTCTGTTCTATGGCCAGATTGTATTAAAAATCCTTATGCTTCCTAATCCTGCACAATGGATGGGAATTCAGTTTACTTAGGCGTTTTTTGAAGGAATAAGAGTATGCTTTGTATACTTAAAATTTCCTTAAAACTCTTAGAATGCAGGAGAGTCCATGAAGGATAACTGCACCTTTTTAAATCCTGGATTTTAAATACAGCTGTTCTTTCCCTCCCATACTACTTCTGTATTTCTCTTTATGGCATAATAGTAGAGCAGTTTCAGAATAGCTGGGGGGGGAAAGGGGAGGGGGGGATAAAAAATATTGTACAGCAGGGAATGACTTTCACAGACAAAATATGGAGTAAGTTCAATTCACTGACTGAAAGAACTGTCTCAACCGAAGTGTTATTTTCTTGTTGTGCTTAACAGCCTGTTTACTATCTAGTAAAAATGAAGCAGAACAGGTAAAATTCTGTCCCCTTCTGAGTCCATTTGGAAGCTTAGCATTTCTTCCTGAAATCTTATTTCAATCTCCAAGCAAGAAACCTACCTTCTAAAATTGGCAGTGAAACAAATATAGGCAATTTTATTGGTACAAACACACATTTTAGAAATACAGGAAGGAACAGAAAAAACCAGCAGGATGAAATTACGTGTGCTGAAGAGTCAATAGCAGTAGAAGAAGGTTGTTACTGAGAACTCACATCATTCCAAAGACACCTCAGTAATGTTAAAGAAACAAATAGGAAGACCCTGACCTTCAGAGAAAAGGCTCTTCACTATATACAGCACATCCCACAATGGGGATGGTGTCCTTGGGTGCTACAGCAATGCAGCCAGAAGGAGCAGGAGAATGAGACCTAGAAGATTCAGCAGCGTAATTCTTGGTCACTGCCCGATGCAACAGTACCTGTGACTATTACTGCAGAGAGGTCCATGAAGGATGGAAGAGGATGAGGTCCAGAAGGAGAGAAGCCACAACTAGGGCGGGAGGGGCAGGTAGTGGGCATGGAAAAATGAAAGAAGTTAAGGAGCCCTTCTCTCCACAGAGGAAATTGCTGGGTCATGGTAAAAAATGCTTCACAATGAAGACAGCAAACTGCCTAAAATAAAGTAACTCACTTTAGATTTAATAGGAGATAAGATTAACAAAGTCTTGTTCAATTTTTTGTAACCTGGAAGTGCTGTAGATACTACACTGTATAAATTAGTGGATTAAGTCACTGCAATCCTGCTATTATGACTCTAATGATTAGTGACTGAACTTCTGATTCAGTCTGCTCATTTAACCTTTCATTAATTAATGCACTCAATTTATTGAAACTTATTTGCTTGAAAGCGTTCCACTGAGGCTGCATAACATTCCTCTGGTTTCCTCAGCTATTCGCAACTATGTTTGTGGTTCAGGCATGAAGAGATGCACTTCACAGGTTCAATACTTCTCCCATTAAGTGCACTGATGTGTTCTTGACAGTAATTAAGGCTAACTGCATCCTTCCGCTTCTAGACAAAACATGCAAATCATTGCAGAATAGGTCACATTTTAACTGTTAGGCAAAGGACGTCAAGACGGCAATTAGTTTGTGGAAAAAATACCTGATTTCCAGAACCAGGGGTGTGATCATGGGCTAAAGTGTATATTATTCCATAGCAAAAAGCAGTTTTCTTCATTTCGGATTTTAAAGGCAGGTGATCTACCACCAATGTCTTATACTAGACTTCCACCCCACAAAGATACAATAGTTTGGTTTTTTTAAATTATTTTCAAATTCTGGAACCCTGGCTAGTTTAATGAACCATACATATAGGTGGACCTGAAGACACTTGACACAACAGTGTATGCTAAAAAATATCAAGTGTTCTGGGTTTATTCAACTGTAAAAAAGTTAACAGAATGCAGGCCTGTGCCAATTCACAGAAGCCTGTAAGCTTTTTCTCTGCTTCCATTAATTTCTTTCGTATGTAAGTAAAGTATCCAAACAGAAACTGTATATGACACTTTTTGCATTCTTATTTAGTCAGAACAAACACCCACCTTTAGTCAGTATCAACATGAACTTCATAAGAAAATTCATTTCACACTGGAGATGAAATTTCTTACTATTTTAGAAACATTTTAAAAGGAGGGGGTCCTTACATTCCCCCGCAGGTACATGAAGTAAATACAGATGTATAACCAACAGATTCTGTGAATTTTAATTTTAAAAGGCTAGACTGAATGTAGTACTACAGTCCATGGGACTTGTTAAGATCTGTGATGACCTAAGCACCATCTTTCCCTATCTCAGTGGACTTTAAACTTGCTCTGATGTAATATTAAACAACCAGTAAAATGTTTTTTAACAAGAGAGTATTACAAAAATAACTCTGCAAGCAAAGCTGAGCTGTGAGATAAAAGCAGTGCATGCCTCTCTTGTGCACGTTTGCTGGGAGTCACAGCCCATCAACATATCTGTGTTCATGGGTCTTCCAAGGGAGCCCCAATGTCCCTCTGCCTCCAATTCTGGGGAAGCAGGAGCACTTGCAAAGCTGCCACTGCAGTGCAAGATGCCCAAGATGGATTCCTTGTGTGACATGGCAGATCCTCACCCAGCTATGCTTAGGCTTAATTTATGGTCAAATTTACAAGCTAGTAGCATAGATTATCAGGGAAAACAGGGCAAAGGAAGAAAATGCTTTTCTGCCTCTCGAGGGAGAAAGGAGCTGGCATAGCCAGGCCACCCTCAGCACATATGGGCTTTGCTTGCAGATGTGAAGGATGCCAACCACCTCTCACTGCAGGTGACTCACATTTGGCACGGCCATCACACCTACACACACAGCTATGCCAAAACATCCCACTCAGAGCTGGAGGCATCTTTCTGGGTGGCCAGGGCTGTGGGAGGGAGGCTTTGGAGTCTTACTCCCTTGGTTGGCTTGTTGGTGCCAGGCCAGAGGTGAGCTTGCAGGAGATCAGGAAAGTGAAGACAGAGAGGAAAAAAATGCAGAGATCCACCCTGGAAAAACCCTAGACCCTTCAACAAAACCAAACTCTCAATGCTTTATGGAACACTTGTGATGCTGAAAGATTACACATGTATAAGACCCTATGCCTTATTATCTGTGCTAGTACTAGAAGAAATTTTTGTTACACTTACTGTGCTAGGTGAATGCCAAATAAGCAAGTACACAGATGCTTTTCAACATCCTACTAAGCACAGTGCACTGCATGCTTTTTTTCAATAAACCTGAAATTTCTCTGATGAAGCTGAAAGAATTCTTTAAATAAACCTGAAATTTCTCTGATGAAGCTGAAAGAATTCTTTCAGATCACAGTGTACCTGACCTTCACAGAAACTGCAACACAAGAAACCTCCCCTCAAGTAATACTATTGTATAACTACTGAAATGTACATCTTCCCAGTTCTCTTTTAAGTATTACCTTTCCAGAATTCATTAGAAATCTAAAATTCAGACATATATAGTAGTTTTTATCTGAAAACAGAATATAGGCTTTTAGAGGCACTGTAACACTAAATTAAGCATTCAAATAATCTGCTTTGGGTAAACCAGCTTATTAAAAAGCTTCGTACCTGAAAACAATTGGAAGACTCCATCCAGTGGCTGAAAGCAGCACAGAGTTAATACAGAACTGGCGTTAGGCTTCAGCTACAGTGACACTTAGTGGTGTAAAATAGCAAACCGGTAGAACAAGTTTCAAGAACTTCACTGAAAAAGGATGTTTTAATAATATTACTTTTAAAATTAATTCAAACAGAAGTTAATCTATAATATTATTTAAAATACACCTTGGTAATTCTGTTGTATCCTATCACTTTTTCATTTAAAAACATGACATAGGACATCATCCAGCGCTATTAGTAATTCTTATTATCTATTACTCACAATAAGTACTTTAAAGCAAAAATAATAAAGAAATTATGAATACACTTCTATTACCCCAACGGCTTTTAAATTAGCATTGCTTGTAAAGCTAATTGTCACACAAGCCATTTAAAGTTAACTTACTTAGTTCATGAATCCTATGGGTTTTAATCCAAAAGCATACTTGTAGAATACAAGTTATAGGAGGTTTTAGAATTGCTATTAAAATTACTCTATGATTGGCACTGTGGTGAAATTACAGTTCTGCAGAATCATATTATTTTCCTATGCAACATAATTATATATCTGGACACTCATAATTTTGTTGTATTAGTGAGTATTCTCATAGATGAAGTTTGAAACAGCCACTGTATATTGCTTTTAATTGGTTATATTGAAACATGAATTCAGTAACTGGATGCAGCTTTTTAATTTTATTTCTTGCATTGTCATATTATTTCTTCTACTTTATTTCTGCCATTACATGTCTTTCATTCTTTGATTCTCTTAAAAGAGAAGAGATCAGGCTGAGCTGATGCAATGCAGGTATTGCAGATTCCAAGAATACCATGCTTAGTGAAAGATCACCAGATGTGAAACAGGGAAAGGACAAAGAAAAACTTTTAAAAAGCTCCATCAAGAGATGGATCTTAGTTACTTCATGTGACAAATATCCATATCAATTGCATTGAGGGCCAGTAAAAAAAAGACCAAACAGATACTGATCCTAGAGAAAAAAGAATGAAGGGTCGCATTTTGAAGTCCTTCAGTCGAGTGCCAAGGTATTCTGAAAAGTATTATTCAATTAAGAAAAATATTAACTGAAGAAGAAAGTGGCAACCTCTGTATTTACTTATAGGCAACAAAACCAGTATTTTGTACAATTTATGTACATGTTGTATCAACCACGACACATTTCTGAACTGAACATCTGGTTCTACACGAGTGAGAATTATAGTGTTGGTTCAACACATTATGCAGCTGAAGTGCTCTGCAAATAAAAAAAAATACAAATTGTAACAAGGAGAGCTGTGCTTTCATGCTTAGAGATGTGGCATCACTGGCAGCAGTCCCCAGTGACCAGTGCTGAAAAGACCCACACTTTAGCTCTGCAGGTGCTGTAAAGCTCACCTTGAGATATGGGAGAAGGAAAAACCAGCAACTGATTTATGAACCAACTCCTGAAGGAGCAATGCAGTTCCAGCCTTAGGTGTCAATCCTGTAAAATCATGGGAGTAAGAGCATTATCTTGGTACAAAATAACAGGAAGAAAAAAAGATCGGATATTGACAGATAACCAATCAGACATTGATATTCACTCTGAAAGAATAATACTTATACCTGTGCACAGTTTTTTTTTTT
>JANVCC010010406.1:23122878-23193092 GCA_025345505.1 Todiramphus chloris collaris | reverse complement strand
AAAAAAAAAAAACAAAAAAAAAAAAACAAAAAAAAAAAAAAAAGAAAGAGAATATATCTCTTAACAGAAACAGCATACCCTACAGTGAGGATCTACTGAGGATATATTATTTGGTAATCCTTACTACCTGTATCAAACAACAGTCCCATTGCAGGGAGGAGATTGTTTAGCTAAACTCTGCCTAGTTTACACACACAGTTCTATACAGCTAATATTCCAGGAGTTTTGAATCTGTATTATTCAAATAAATCAATCACTATTGTAGAAAAAGAATTCCATAAAAATGTAGTCCCTTTGTAAGGGGATCACCTTTAATAAAAATGCTTAGTAACAGGAACTTGAGAATCTGTATATCTAATGAGAAGTGCACCCTGAAGCATGATTTCACAGGTAAAAAATTCTTAGCTATATTAAACAGGTTAAATGTGTAAAGACAAATGTGCTAAAGAAAATTGATGCCAGACTCAATCCATTCTCTAAAAGCACTTCTGTGGGTGAAACTTTTAGTGCAGAAGTTGCTCCAGTATGTCAGAGCAGAATTTATTAACAGAAGGTCAAACAATAAATAAATAAGATAGTTACTAAACACCATCTATGTCATGTGGTTTCCTGATTGTCTTGAGAAGCACTGTAAAGACAGCAGAGGTTACTGTTCTTTATATTAAACTGTTTTAGTACTTTAATTTAAAGAAATGTTCAATTCTTACTTGTATTAATTTTTTCTTAGAAGTTAAGGTTGTAATAATGTGACAAATTAATGTTGGCACATTTGGGCTTGTCAGCAGGTTTAGGTTTTAAATCAAACCAGCGTTGACTGTTTTTTTTCCCAAAGCACTGTGTGTACTCTCGACACCATCCTCTAACTCAGCCATGAATGCACACAGGGTAACTTTGAGTTCATTTACTGAAAACTGCTCACTGAGAAAAACTCCTACATTTCTATGAGAAAACGGTTTATAAAAAAGATTAGTTTTATATAAAAAATAGTTCCTAAACTTGTTACATTAAACTGTTAAACTGGAACCTTTGGCATCATCAGGACTATTTTTCCATTTTTTTTTCACTCCAAATGTTCATTTTACCAGAATGTCATGCATTGCTATTTTCAGTGGAAAATGTACTACTGGCAACATAATTCTAAAGCTGTTATGCCTATTTCAACTCCTGAACTCCAGGTTCAGGATAAGAATACATGAAATATATTTAACAGATGAAAAAGCTTCAATTAATTTCTGTAGTTAAAATACCAAGAAAATTCATATAGTAAGATTAATTTAGTAATAGTTCTAAATACATTCCAGTACAATATATTGTAATAGCTGTATAATTTTCCTTAAATAAATATTAGGTGCCTTCTCAAAATATTACACTACTCAGTGTTATTATTCAGCTATCTACAATTTATTACCAGGCAAAGATATTATTGCCACAAAGTGCAACACAAAGACAATGCACTAGAAAGGGGAAGCATGTGAGGGGGTAAATAAACCAAAAATCTTAGGTAAAGTTTAGCAGAGAGTGGGTGTATTTTTTCCTTACCAAGGCTTAGAATAGGCAGACAAAATCTGGTTGTGAAGCATTTACAAAAAGCAAAATTAAATTTGCAGGATAACAGAACAAGTTGTTCTTTCTGTGCAACACCCACCCAAGCCTCTCATATGCAAATTGAGTGCTTATATTACTTCAGTATGAATTAAGAAAAAGCTGACTTTGAATTTTCTTTATGTAGAAGCTGGAAAGGGTTATGACCCAATTCCACTGACTTTTCATTCAGTATTACTGTTTTTTTCTGCAAAATGTTATTCACACTAATCATTCATCTTGGGATTTCTTAAAAAAAAATTTAAAAACATCTTGGGTATTAAAAGGAATTGGCAATTATGTTGATGAAATATTGTTCTAAAAATAACAGCAGAATAAAAAAACAACAAACCTTTTAGACACAAAATCAATTCTCATGAGTGAGTAACCTTGAAAATTAGCCTGAGGGATCTATCTTCTAATTACAGCTTCAGTTTTCTAAAAAGACGGAACTACATGGTGTCAAATAGTGCTTAAGTTTTTGTGCATGGATCAAAACTGAGAAAAAATTTATTTGCACTGAGCAATGCCTTTATGAAGATTAATACTATTTCACTAATGTATTAACAGAGTTACAAATGTTTAGGAATCTGAATAAAAGCATTTGTATTACATGGAAGGAAAGGATTTTGAAAAATCATTTAACATGTTTTTTCAGGATCCACTGTAAACTGATCTTCATTGTATCATCATAAGATCTTGAAGAAGATTTGAACTGTGAATTTGATGACTAAAATACCAGTGGATGTTTGACAAAATGGTAGATTTCCATGATATACAGTAATGTGCCTTAGTCAAATTTTCTTCTACATCTCCTAACCTACTATGCATGTTTTCTAAATAGCTACTTCTCTGGTAATGCTGTTTTAGTTGCTGCTGAAGTGATCCTTACACACTCTTAGCTTAATGGGAAACCGAATTGCTAATGTCAGTATCCTGAAATATTAAAATAAAAACTACTGCAGAAGTTACTAGTAGTTAATAGAACTATCACTTACAAAAAGTTGTGCTTAAAAAATAGCAGAGTATAAAACCATATATCTCTTGCCAGTATGATGCCCATCTACAGGAAGGGCTGAAAGGAGGATCCGGGGAACTACGGGCCTGTCAGCCTGACTTTGGGAACAGGAAAAAATATGAAACAGTTCATCTTGAGTGCATTGACATGGCAAAGGCAGGACAGCCGGGGGATCAGGCCCAGCCAGCATGGGTTCAGAAAAGGCAACCTGATTTCCTTTTATGACCAGGTGGCCTGCCTAAAGGACAAGAGAAAGGTTGTGGACATTGACTACCTGGACTTTAGTAAAGCCTTCGACACCATCTCCCACAGCATTCTGCTACAGAAACTGGTGGCTCATGGCTTAGACAGGTGTACGTTTTGCTGGGTTAAAAATTGCCTGGATGGCAAAGCCCAGAGAGTTGTGGTAAACAGAGTTAAATCCAGTTGGTGACCAGTCACAAGTGCTGTTCTCCAGGGCTCAGTATTGGCAATGGTCTTGTTCAACATCTTTATCAATCACATGGATGAGGGGATTGAGTGCTTCCTCAGCAAGTTTGCAGACTACACCAGATTGAGTGGGAGTGTTGATCTGCTTGAGGGTAGGAAGGCTCTGCAGAGGGATCTGGACAGGTTGGATCAGTGGGCCAAGGCCAGCTGTATGAGGTTTGACAAGGTCAAGTGCCAGGTCCTACATTTCAGTCAACAACCCCAGGCAACGCTACAGGCTTGGGGAGGAGTGGCTGGAAAGCTGCCTGGCAGAAAAGGACTTGGGGGTGCTGGTGGATACCTGGCTGTACATGACCCAGCAGTGTGCACAGGTGGCAAAGAAGGCCTACTCCATCCTGACTCATCACAAATAGTGTGGCCAGCAGGAGAAAAGAAGTGATCATGCCCCTGTACTCAGCAGTGGTGAGGCTGCATCTCAAGTGATGCATTCAGCCCTGGGCCTCGCACTACAAGAAAAAGTTGCTGGAGTAAGTTCAGAGGAGGGCAGTGAAGCTGGGGAAAGGTCTGGAGAACAGGTCCTATGGGGAGGGGCTGGGGGAATTGGGATTGTTTAGTTTGGAGAAGAGGAGCCTGAGGGGAAACCTTATCACTCTCTACAGCTACCTGAAAGGAGGTTGTAGTGAGGCTGTTGGCCTCTTCTCTCAAGTAAATAACAACAGGACTAGAGGAAAAGGCCTGAAGTTGCGCAAGGGGAGGTTTAGATCAGATATTAGGAAGAATTTATTTATTGAAAGAATAGTCAAGTGGTGGAACAGGCTGCCCAGGGAGTCACCATCCCTGGAGGTGTTCAAAAACTGTGTAGATGAGGCCCTTAGGACATGCTCTAGTGAGATGGTGAGGTGGGTTTAAAAAAAACAACCACAAAAAATTGTGGGGTTTGGGTTATTTTTTGTGGGGTTTTTTTTTTGTGGTTTTTTGTTTGTTTGTTTGTTTGTTTGTTTTTGTTTTTGTTTTGTTGACAGTTGGATGTGGTGACCTTAGATGTCTTTTCCAACCATGACAATTCTGTGATTCTTTGATCTTAATGCAATAATGTTTACTGACTCAAGACCATGCTGTGTTGATTCAATCGCGATTGCATTAATTATCTGAGTATTTTTCAGTGTTTTCATTTTCCCTCAGCAGCATTCTGTCATAGTTATTCAGAATAATTTAAAAGTCTTCTATGTTTTATGTCAAGACTTATTTATACCTGTTGCTTACTTATCAACAGATTCTTAGGAGCTAACAAGGGACATCGCACAAATGAGAGTATCTTTGTTGAAAGTAGTAAGAAGTTTGTGGAAGGTAAAAATAGTTGTTGAAAGTTATCAAAATAGTGGAAAAACTCCAGGGACAAAAAAAAAAAAAAGTATCTATGTTTAAGGCAGAAGGGTAAATTTTTAAAAATCTGTATGGTTCTTAGACATGTGGAAATATCCCTACAAATACAGTTACTGACTTTAATACAGGATGAAATTAATTAATGTACTTCTAACGTACTTAATTTTTAATAGCATAGGGTTTTGTGATTCAATTCTTACTGTTTGGATAGGTAGTACTAAAAGCAATAAATTATGCAGTCTGGAAAATGGAAAAAAAGTTACTTAGTAACATGGACATTCTTCTTTCCCTTCAGGAAAAACTACTGGTTCTTGTGTTTCCACTCCTAAGAAATTCTTCAGAAAGTTCCTCTGGCTATAGAGCAAGAAATTTATATATAAGTACTTAAGAACTTTTCCTTCTTTTAATTTCTACCAAGTGCTTATTCTGTATACAGTTGTGTTTCTTGAGTAGCACAAAAATATTAATAAGACACAGGGGAAAAAAAAGCAAGCAAGGTATGGAAGGATTAATTCACCAATGCCTTTTTCAATCCAACTAGAGGGAAACTATCATTTCAGAGTATGCTCAACAATTAAAGCTGAGATCTTTAATTTTGAGTGAGAACAGTTCAGTTCACTGATTTTACTTTTCAGCTCAGTCTCTTCTCCCTCCACAGCCTCAGTGGTGACAGTGACGTAATTGCCATCAGGGGGGTTAGGTTCGGTACTGTTCTTGTATATATTTGTATATATTCCATTTTATTATAATTATTTTAATCTTCATTAAAGCTGTTCTAGTTTCCTTTTCTAATCTCTAAGTCTCTCTCCTTTATTCCCTTTCTCTTCCCCTTTGGGGAGGGAGGGGGCTTAACAGAGAGTGTCTGCTATAGATCTAAGGGGTTGCCCTAACTCTAAATCATGACATTAATACAGCCATTCAGTAATACACACTTCATTCTTAAGCACTGATTATATTTCTTGCTATTCACAGGTAAGAATTATAAAAACTCAAAATAACTATTAAGAGCTAAATGCTGAGTATACTTCAAAAACTTTTTCTGAGCTTAATGAAAAAAATATCTTCTTCTTCTGGAAAAGGAGGAGAGTTAGAAATGTTTCTAAGCCCTAGCTTATTCTCATATTGGACTACATCTTAAGATAGGTTTGCATCATGTGGTTTGAGCAGGACTAGAAGACCTACTGAAGTCACTGTCAATAATGATCCTATGTTCCAACCCTAAAATCACATATATCTCATAGATGATTATCAGTAAAGTCGCATAAAATCATTAAGGTTGGAAACAATCTTCAAGAACATCAAGTGCAATCATCTATTAAATATTATCAGGACCACTAAACTATGTCCTGTAGTGACACATCTAAATGTTTTTTGAACAGCTCCTGGGATGATGATTCCACCACCTCCATGGGCAGCCTGTTCCAATGCCTCACCACTCTCCCAGTAAAAATATTTTTCCTAATATCCTAATATGTCTCTGTGCCTTTCTGTTCAAATTTCTCTTGCAGTAAGTGCTTATGGAAATAAAATAGAAAATTTAAAATAATGTCTTAAAATGGATCTTAAAACTTCCTGAGGTGGTTGTTGCTTAATAATAAAGTTGTGCAACTCATTTTTAGAACTAGACAAGTGTAGTTTCAATATCTCCTTCTCTTGGCATAAAGATATTTCCTTCAGTAATAAAATAAAATAAAATAAAATAAAATAAAATAAAATAAAATAAGAAAGCTGGCCAGAAATAAAGAACACACTCTGTAGCTAGCCTTCCTAGACATAAAATATATTTTCCTTGTGTGTTTGCATCTCAGCTATTACTATCTTTTTAAATAGATGAAGAGTGGTTGCTGTTATGAGCTGTGATACTAGCATTCTAAGAAGCATAGTATGAACATTTATTTTTATGGCTATTACCCTGCATTAGGCCTACACATTTTGTATGCCTGACTATACTATATTCAAGTACTATTCAAGTACTATAAATTGCTCTGTATAGTGCAATAAATAAAATACTTCCTGTTACTGATTTCTGTGGGATTATGTGAAGCACAAAAGGATAAATTATCTTGCACTTTGTTGCACTTTGTTACAAAGTCAAATATTATTAATTCTGTCAGGGAAATCCACTGCTTTTTTAATAGTAATATTAAATTAATTAAAATTAGATATTAAAACCCAGAATATCTCAAGTACTGCACTTTTTAAAAAAAGTTACACTTCAAGCAGTGGTGATACAGTCTTATATAATATGTACTTCTTTCATTTTTAGCAATTCTTTGTAAGTTTTTGGCCAACTGAATTACTGTTGTTGCTATCAAAACTTCAGGTTGCATCTTTACTGCAAAACTAAATATATTATATACAATATTCAATTCACATTGTAGCTTTTAAAGGTTCTGATACCTGAACTGTCCAATACCCTTGCACTTATTGTTAGTCTCACATTGTAAGTGATTATATATGCGCTTAACATGAATTCTGGTTTTCTTTGCATAATTCAGTGCAATTAAAATATATAGGTTTGAAATATTAAATTTTGCTTTTTTGTTGAAACAACTTGTTACAACTTATTCCTTAGATTCATTTATCTACTATTTGTGAACAAAAGCAGATTTTAATTTTCCATATATTTATTCTGACCATTTATTCCATTCAGACACACACACACAAAACTCAGTGGTTTTTTTTTTATTTCAAGTGGGTCCTCCTTTTACATTCTTTACACCCTGATTTCAGTGTAGTAGGAAACAGAAACATGTGAAAAAAATTGAAACCTTTTAATTTTTCAGTTAACTTTTTCTTCTAGCAGATGTGTCCATAGAAACTCTATCACTCTTACATCAGATTAGTTTTCTGTATGAGCACAAATGTCAATTTGAAACCTATTTCTGCTGTCAAAAATAATAAAAATTACCATATCTAAGATGAAGATAGTCCTACAAATACATCTGCATTACAAAATAGAAATAGGAAAGTCATGCTGCTTAGTTCTTTGATATCCTTCTCAACTGACACAGCGGAGTAGTTTGTCTAGGTATGGGCACATTTAGGATGGTTCCCACTGCATTGCCTGCTCAATGTCTCTAAAACCTCAATGACAAACATCCAAAGCCTCTCTTAGAAAGAGATTCCTCTCATCCATTTCTCTATTGACATTCATGTGGGAAAGTCTCCTTCTCTTTCCTTTAAGCAGTGTACCTGTGTAAACTGTTTTCTCAACAAGTCCCCCTTGAACATAGCCTTACATGGAATTTTACATATTGCTAATATACAGTATTTGTGTTGACATATAAACAGTGGGAACATGCAGATAAAACAGATGAGATCGGTGTTAAATAGTCACTATAAGATTGAAGAGAACTGAGAACCAACATCTTCAGTGTAGGACTGAAGGAGGTTTTACCTTCTCCTTCTTAGCCACAGCTCTAAAAAGGTTTTAGAATAGGCTGAACACATCATTGTCAGAAGTTTTCTTTTGTATCCTTACTTGCAGCACCTTTCTGAGTAGGGGTAATTTTGAAATCAGGTAAGGAAGGAAGTAGTGGGAGAGGCCAGCAGAACAGCAAGTTTCCCTCCCTGCTTCTTCAAGATCATGTCCATTTGAACTCGTTCATCAAAATATCCTCAAAGTCATAACTTCAAACACATCAAGAAGGTATCATTTAGCATAAAGAGTAAGTGGCTGAGAAGTAATTCTCAAGATATTGTGGTTCTCTGGGACCTTCATGGACTTTAGAGTTTGGTTCTGTAGCTGGGACAGGTCATAGGCTGAAAAAATGAAAAATGATGGAGCCACTAACTCCAGAACATTCAGTGACGTATGACTATTTCAAGACTGTTGCTCAAATATATCTTTTCCTGAGTCAAGCAGACACACATGCTATAAAGTGGTCTTCTGATAGAAAACAGATTATGTTTCAATACCAGAATATAAAACTTAATGTTTCCAAAAGTATTTTAATTAAGAAATCAGCAGCTTTTGACAGAACTTGAGTCACAAAATTCCTGAACATTTCTTTATACAATACACACCAAAAAGTTTAAAAAAAAAACCAACAAGCCAACCATCTTGCATGCCATTAATTAGGCATAGTACTGATTTTTAAAAACTTGTATCTGCTTCATAACTATGCATCCAAACCCAATATAAATATAATCTACTTTAAATATGTTCCGAAGAAAAAGAATACTTGCAATTTACTGAAATATGTTACATGTCTTCACAAGCAGTACCTAAGCATTTGTACATGGTCCTTGAGACCAGCAGTGAACTACAGAAAAATTAGCTCCTATTACTCCTAAATTCTCTTCTCTAAATCTTAAAATAAGCAACATGGACATCTGCTGTCTGGAAATAGGTGGCATGATGGTACATGGAGAAGTCACGGAAAAGGTTTCTCTGACATCACATGTGATAAGGACACAATACTGCAACTTCTTGCATTGCAGATTTTGCATGGGCAGGTAACACTTCAATTTCAGCAGCACCACTTGTGTTTAAGCAAGCTCACATACAACCATTGTTTTGAGAATCTAGGTCTAGAAAAAGCTGAACAACTGTGATTTTAAATAAATAAAATTATTTTTAAAGTGAAAGCATTTGTGTGTTTGTTTTGGGGGTATGCTATCCCCCCGGTTGCAGAGTCGCACTGGTCTGGCAGGGATAGGGTACAGACAACAGATGGATCTCTACTGGGCTGCTGATGGGTGCCCACCTCCTCCAGCACAAAGGACACACGTGGGAAGTTCCACCTGCCAACACAGGTACCATAACGCCTACAGGGAACCATCCTGGTTTACTAATTAAGTTTTATTCAACCTACAGGATGTGCAAAATTGAGCTACATTTACCAGAACTAGTAGTTTCTGAAAATTAAAAAAATTGAGATATATTTGGAATGTGGAGCTCAAGTCTTAACTGTATCACCACACCAGATGCAAAAATCACATCATGGGTAACCTGTTCAGTGAATTGAAAAATGCCTTTTTTTTTTTTCAATCTCTGAAGAAGCTTTGACAGACTAGTTTTAAAATGCTCCTGGAATATTTGAGATGGCATTCAACCACCCAGTGATGTTTCATGCAAGCTGACTCTATTTCTCCTAAATTAGTCAGTGAGATATAAAGTATCAGAAGAAATAATTTATAAACATAAAGCAGCTGTATAGATCCTGTACAGATCAGTGTCTTTCCCTAACACAGACTGTGCCAAAAAATTACAAAGCTGTTTGCATATTTATCTACTTATGTAGAAAACTTCAAAGCAGAATTACAAGTTTAGAAGTTATTGGCAGGAGACGTCTGTTGCACCATCTGTACAAATATTGAAGAAATAAACCCACCCTTTTCGTGCAGAGCATTTTTTTCTTTTTGTTTTAATCCTTGTAAATCACCCAAACCAAAGTCTGTGCTAATTAAAGCTCACCATAGAAGGATATAATTTAAACCCAGTTGATAAAATCATATTTTAATGAAATGGTGAAGAAGCAGTTGATCAGAGTGTAGTTGTAGTGATCTGAGAACATTTGATAACAATAGATCTATGAAAGATAAATCACAATGTAATAGCTAGAAACAGAAAAAAAAACCCCAGGGAATAAACAAGTAGATTACAGCAGTATCCCTAGGGCCTGGATTTTCTTTCTGGATTTTCATTTGTAGCCTCCCTGTAGAAGTTTTTGAAGACTCAGGACAAAATGAAACTCCTCAAACTCCAGAAAATAGCAAACAAAGTGAATAAAATCAGAAGAACAAAAGATGGAATTCAAATAAATGTTGTGCTGAAACAAATCAGGTATTTTACAGAAAACACTGGAAACAAGTAAGATCTGTAAGGTCAATGTTTTCACAAAGATCACCAGTTAAGGAAGGTTACTGAGAAGTCAAGTGAAAGAAATACACCCAGTTTATCAATGAAGAGAAGGATTGTCCAGAAAATCTGATGTATTGATACACAATGCCAAATAGCATAGAACCAAAGACTATGAGAAGGTTGAGAGAGGTAATAAAAGCTTTTGGTTTCTCACTAGTTAATGAGCTACTATTCATTCATTTTCTAGGCACAGGGCAACTTTCCAGGGAACTGAGAAAATAAAAATATGTAGCAGAATTCAGTAAATAAGCAACAATTGCTGAAGTGATCATTAAAAACTAACAAATAACTCAAGTTTATATGGAATTTCTGCAGCTGATTATGGATGTGCAAGAAAATAAAGTTTTGGTTGTCAAACTGAACATCAGAAGAACTCCTCACAGCTCCCATGTCCAGTATGTAACTTGATTACCATCAAACTGTTCAGCTAGAAAACACGGAAGATAGCAACAGATCATTCAAAATGTGAAGATAACTGTATTGTCACAGCCACCATCAAATTTCAGATAAAAACATGCATTACATATTCCTTTTTAAAAATAAAATTAAAAAACCACAAAAACAAACAAACAAAAAACCCACAAACAAAACCAAAACTAAATGAAACTAAACAAACAGGTTTTATGCATATGAACGTTTGTATTGCAGAAGAGCAGTTGTACCTTTTACATTTCACTCAGCATGTCCAAGTAGTAGATACAAGAAAATGAGCTGACGGTACCTCTACATTCACAAAGGGGGCCTTAATTTGGCCTGTCTTTTCCTAAATGACAAAGTGCTAAGGAGTTAAAAAGCAAGTAGTAATATCTTGGACCAAAAAAACAGTAGGAAAAGGATAATAAGTAGCACAGGTTTTAACTGGTCAATTTTCACCTGTCAGAACAAAGAAACTCTTACTCCTCTCCATCAGCAGGGAGAGCTCTATCAGTGCCCCACAGGATCTTCAGTGTTCCTTGGATTTTTTATGCACGTGTACAACAGAGACAACTTTTGGATGATAGTCAAAAGTTAACCAGAATCACAGAATTACAAGCCAGCACCTGAAGGCTATGATTCAAGTTTTCTCATCTGCAAAACCTGGATAAAGATTTCTCATTAATCTCAAAGAGCAGCCCTTTATGTGCTGAGAGGAAGCATTACTGACAAAAGACACATAAAAAGGAAGCACTTAACCTTAGCATTTTAAAGTCATAACTGCGCTACAAATAAAAACAGATTTCATTGCCTCCTTGCCACGTGGAGAGTCATCTGAAGTGACAGCAATCTCTTCCAGTGTTTAGCTGTTATCATGGCAAAGATCTTTACTAATACGCTCACAGAATTTTCTGTTGAAGAAGTTGAGCTTGTTTCTTTCTGTCTTGCCCCTGTCCAAATGAAGATAGTACACACATCTTGTCTGTGACTATCTTCAGTACACAGACTTTAAAGGCATAGATAACTAAATTTTTGGCTAGTCAAACTCATTGAAATAACGACCAAGAGTTATATATACTACAGAATCACATTATTTATTACTCTTAAGAGTTGGAATATATGGTAAAGCCAAAGAAGGGCTGATTACTTTGCCAAATAACTGGGAATACAGGTTTTCCTTGCAGAATTATGACTGGTAATGACTGCATAAAGCAAAAGTTGCAAGCATTTCAGGAAATAAATGGCTTTATTCTTGCAGACAGATTACAAAACTTGACTTTACAGACATTCTTTCAGTCACAGGAAGAAAACTAAGATGTGTGTAGTGGGATCCTTATCACACATGAGCACTGCTAAGGCAAAAGCAGGTTACCATTGACTTGCAACATGAATGTATGTGTTGCTGACACATTTTGTTAAGTTAATAATACATGATTATTTTCCTTCTGTGAAGTGATTTGTATTGTAACTAGAAATAAAAATGAAGAAATCAACATGTGTAACATTTAAGACTTGAGGCACTGTTTGCATTTCCAGTTATATTGCGAGGTTGGTCAAAAAAATCTGCAGGATTTTGTTATTCTGAAAATTAATAAGTGAATGGAAAAATCCATTCATTTACAACAAAAGTGAAAATTCTAGCTATTTTGTCGATGCTAATTTTAATATTATGATATTTTGCATATGCTATTTGCAGTTCTATTTTGCTAACTACTAAATGTAAGTTTTACCTGTATTTTTTCATTTAAACCACGAGGTGTCTCTAGCTCCATTCAGGATAAAGGCAAATTAACAACATAAAAAAAGCACTACATTCACCTTTGAGCCACCAAGGCAGAATCCCACAAGTTTCTTGCTATCATTCCAATAGAAAGTCAGTGTTCTATACAAAAGGTGCTATCCTGTTGCTTTAAAACTCTAAAGGAAATTTAAAATATTCTGTCTGCAGTATAATTCTTAGCTGTCAGTAAGAAAGTCTGTACAAGTATGTGCTTCATGTCTTAACATTCTTAGGAAGTGACTTCTAGTCTTAGATGGCCAACTTCTCGAAGTAAACAGAAGAAACTTGCAAAACTCTATAATCCTTTTTTGTAACAAAGATGAAGAAAAAGATTCCTCAACCAGTTTTACATGGCCTTTAAAACAATTTCTACCTTTTTTTTTTTTAATATTTTCTTTATGAACTGTTGCTTTCCATATTTTCACACTATTAATAAAAAGCAGTTGGCATACTTATGTAAGAAAATGGCTCCAGAAATATCACTGAAAGAGCTCATCTTCATACACACACACAAAAAGAATGATTGCATAGTGCTAGTGTTTCAATTCAATATACTGCATCCCAAATACAACATCATGCTATGAAAGAGAGACAACTGCACTGCAGATGGGATTACTTCATCCTAAATGATATCTAAAGGTCAAATGATGTGAGTTTCATGGTAGGTGCAGGAAGGAAGACCTCCTGAATGATGAAATAATTTTCAAGATTTAAGAAAAGATCAGTTGAATATCACAGAAATAAGTTTTGCCTACTTTAAAATGAAGGAAAAAGCAATGGGGGGATTTACAAGGCTGTTTTTAAGAAAACATGTCTCTTTATGCTAGTGATCACAATTTTAAGCTCTGGGGAAAGATATACTAATTTTTTATTAATTTGCTAATTGTGTTTTCAAAAACAGTTTCTGTGAGAAGTACCAGAGCTGGGGACTTATGGTAGTAACCTTGGGAGAAAAAGGTCATATAGACAAATTTTTTAAGAATCAGATGAATTAGTATGGGTCAGAGCTATGGAAACCAAGTTAGGAGAGGCTCTTCAGAGAAAGGCACAAGGCCTTCTGGGATGAAGGTGGCTAACAGCACAAGCAGAAAAACTGTGCTGACTTTGAGGTTTGGTAATGAACATACTAATGGAGATGGGATAGTCATTAAGTACCAGAATAGAAAGTGGAGTACAGTATGGAGTGGCAGAAAAGAAACTCCAAGCAAGCAGTTATGAAAACAGAGGGCACAAAAATAGCTGGAAAGTGAAAAGCATCGAGAACAAGCATTTTGAAGGCAGATATAGTGAAAACAGTATTGTGGAAGTCTTCAGTAAATGCAGCTTATCCTGTCTCCATGCCCTGTATTCATTCCAAGCATTACTATAAAGATCATTTTACTAGCACATGTGATGGAAATGTATATCTAATTCCATAATACTGAAGGAAAATGTTGTGCACTATCCAGTTATGCTAAAGCATAACATAACTGAAAAAAATAGAGCAAATGTCAATCAAATGAAAATGAAAGAATCACATCTCAAACACTGTTTATTCCAGTGCACACTTTCCAGACATTATAATAAGGGCATCAAAATACTGAATGTCAAGGCTTCCTGGGAACTTGTTAGTCTGTGAAGTCCAGTGAACATCTCACTTGGTGTGAAAATTCTCTGACATGTCTTGGTTTACAGGTTGAATTTCCTCAGGGTATGAAAGTGTTCCACATAAAACATGTAAATTTATTCAATAACACCATCACTTCAGACCTCAAAATGAAAACAAGAGCCTAGAACACACGATAACTTTATGGTTAGTTTATTACTATTTTGGGGCACCTGTGAGGCAGTCTACATTCAAAGAGGTAGGCCTTGCCTCACACACAGAGGCCAACTCCTTGCAACTTAAGACAGTAAAAACAGTCTCACGAATTGAGTATCTGCTGGCATTTACTCCTCTTCCCTTTTGTCAAAAGAAGTTTTGAACATCTTACCAAAAATAATGATGGACACAAAGCCAGAAAAATTTATTAGAAGTAACTCTAACCTCAAAAGGGAAAAAAAATAAAATATAAAGATTGGATAGTAAATACAGATCTTCAAAAAAGCATATTTAGGAAAAAAAAAAAAACCAAAACATCAAAACAAACCAATAGGTTTAAGTTACAAGAATAACACAAACACTATCAAATTGCACATACAAGTGGAATTTTAAGTCTAGCAAAGATGTATACAGAAACCTTATATTTAACACTAAAATGAAAAAATATTCCATAGTAATTCCTTATATTGTTGTACATTTAAAGAAATTCCTAAGGTGCAAACAACTGGAGTTTAGAAAGCACAATGAGGAATTGTGCTCATAGGTTTAATTTGTCTGTATATTCTCTCCAAAAATTCTCAAGGCATGTCTGAGAGTCACTTACACTTGGAGCAAAAACACTTCAAATAATTCTCTTCCTGTGTTCTGAAACACAGTTATCGCTGTGAAACTGTCTTTCTCAGACATTGGTAGATGGCAACATACAAAGTTATACCATTACTTGATGTGTCTTCAAAGACAGCTAATTCTGTGCTGATTCGGCTTTGACATCTCTAGTGAATTTTTCCATCGATATGCATAAAAGGCAAACTAACATACTCTCACTTTTCATCAGAAATTATTGTGCTGTTGTTGAGATGTATATTGAAGTGTGTTACGTGACAAGAAAACCCAAATTATTAGTAAGAAAACCTGACATTAACTCTTTTGAGCATCCTGTCCTAAGATTTTCAAAGAGATTCTAACACAGTGTTTATATTCTTTTCATATCTGTCTGGAAAATGGTCACTTGCAAATAAAAGTACAGAGAAATAAATCTCATGTGCATTAAGAGTAATAATAAAGGTATGTTGGCCAAAAAAGAAAGGCTAAATAAAATGTTATTCCTCCCTGATAAATAAAACATCTGGTGACAACCAACATGGAGAAGGAGAGGTACTTGACAATCTTTATGCCTCAGTTTTCATTCGCAATCTCTCCCCAGTAGGGACTGGTAGAGCAAAGTCCCTCCCATCGTAAGAGAAGATCAGGTTTGAGACCTGAGAAACCTGAACACACGCACACACGCACACATGCACACACGCACACACGCACACACAAGTCCATGGGACTTGAGTAGATGCATCCAAAGGTCATGAGGGACCTGGCAGATGTAGTTCCTAAGCCACTCTCCATAACATTTGAAAAGTCATGTCAGACAAAGTCACAAGTGGCCAACGAAAAGGGAATATTGCACTCAGGTTTTGCAAGTGAAGATCAAGTTTTGCAAGTGAAGATCAGGTCTGTGACCATCTGATGAACCTGAAAGTCCACAAGTCCCTGGGACCTGATGGGAGGCTCCCACAGATGCTGAGGGAACTGGTGGATGAGGTTGCTAAACCACTCTCTATTATATTCCAAAAGTCGTGGCAGCCCGGTGAAGTCCCCACTGACTGGAAAAGGGGAAATATAACCCCAATTTTCAAAAAGGGAAAGGTGGATGAACCTGGGAACTATAGGCGAGTCAGTCTCACTTCTGTGCCTGGTAAGATCATGGAGCAGATCTTCCTGGAGGCACTACTGAGGCAGATGAATAATGACGAAGTGCTTGGCTACAACCAACATGGCTTCACCAAGGGCAAATCATGCCTGACTAACCTGGTGGACTTCTATGAGAAGGTCACAACAACAATAGATGGGGGAAGAGCAACTGACATCATTTACCTGGACCTGAGCAAAGCCTTTGACACTGTCCTGCATGACACTCTCGTCTCCAGGCTGGTGAAATATGGATTTGATGGCTGGACAATTCAGTGGATAAAGAACTGGCTTGATGGTGCTCCCAAAGAGTGGTTGTCAATGGGTCCATGTCCAAGTGGAGACCAGTGACAAGTGGAGTCCCTCAAGGATCAGTACTGGGACCAGTCTTGTTTAACGTCTTTGTCAGCGACATGGACAGTGGCATTGAGTGCACCCTCAGCAAGTCTGCTGATGACACCAAGCTGTGTGGGGAGGCTGACACGCTGGAGGGAAGGGATGCTATCCAGAGGGACCCTGACAGGCTGGAGAAGTGGGCCCATGACAACTTCATGAAGTTCAACAAGGCCAAGTGCAAGGTCCTCCATCTGGATTGGAGCAATCCCAAGCAACAATATAGGCTGGGCAGTGACTGGCTTGAGAGCAGCCCCGAAGAAAAGGACTTGGGAGTACTGGTGGATGAGAAGCTCAACATGAGCCATCAGTGTGTGCTTGAAGCCCAGAGGCCAATTGTATCCTGGGCCGCATCAAGAGAAGCATGGCCAGCAGGTCAAGGGAGGTGATTCTCCCCCTCTATTCCACTCTTCTGAGACCCAACCTGGAGTACTGCGTCCAGTTCTGGAGCCCCTATTACAGGAAAGATATGGACATGCTGGAACATGCAAATCATATCCTGGGCTGCATCAAGAGAAGTGTGGCCAGCAGGTCGAGGGAGGTGATTCTCCCACTCTGTTCCACTCTCTTTAGATCTCACCTGGAGTACTGTGTTCAGTTCTGGAGACCCTATTACAAGGATATGGATGTGCTGGAATGTGTCCAGAGAAGGGCCACGAGGATGATCAGAGGGCTGGAGCACCTCTCCTATGAGGACAGACAGAGAGTTGGGGTTGTTCAGTCTGGAAAAGAGAAGGCTTCAGGAAGACCTTATTGTGGCCTTCCAGTATCTGAAGGGGGCCTACAGGAAAGCTGGGGAGGGACTTTTTAGGCTGTGGGGCAGTGATAGGATTAGAGGGAATGGATTAAAACTAGAGATGGGTCAATTCAGGTTAGATATTAGGAAGAATTTCTTCACCATGAGAGTGGTGAGACACTGGAACAGGTAGCCCAGAGAGGTGGTGGAAGCCCCATCCTTGGAAGTTTTTCAGACCAGGCTGGATGGGACTCTGAGCAACCTGCTCTAGTGGGAGGTGCCCCTGCCCATGGCAGGGAGGTTGGAACTAGATGATCTTTAAGGTCCTTTCCAACCCTGACAATTCTATGATTCTATGATTTTTAAAAAGGAGGACCCTGGGAGCTACTGAAGAGTCAGCATCCCCTGAGAGACTAATAAGATCACAGAACAGTTCTTCCCAGAAGATATGTTGAAACATAAGGAAGACAGAGAAGTGATCAGAGGAAGTGAGCATGACTTCACAAGTGACAAATTGTGCCTGACTGATCTACTGGCATTCTACATTGGAGTGACTGGACAAGGGAAGAGCAAGGGCAATCATCTACCTGGACTTCTGTAAGACTTCTGACATGGTCCCTCACAACATTCTTGCTGCTAAATTGGAGAGATGGTTTTGATGGATGGACTATTAGATGTGTAAGGAACTGTCTGAGTGGCCATATCCCCAGAAAAATATGTCAATAGCTCAATGTCCAAATGGAAACCAGTAATGAGTGGTATCACTCAAGGGTCCATACTGAGATGAATACTTCTTAATATCTTCATCACTTACATAGATAGTGGGATTGAGAGCATCTTCAGCAAATATGCAGAGCTCAGTGGGGCAGCTGACAAGCTGAAGGAAAGGGATGTCATTTGAGGAACTATAACAGGCTTGCAAACAGGGCCCATGTGATCCTGATGAAGTTCAACAAGGCCAAGTGCAAGGTTCTGCACCTGGGTCAGAATAATCACCAGTATCAATACAGACTGAGGAATGAATGGATTGAGAGCAACCCTGCAAAGAAGAAGATGAGGATACTGACAGATTAAAAATTAGATATGAACAAGTAATGTGTGCTTGCAGCCCAGAAAACCAACTGTATCCCAGGTTGCATTAAAAAAAAGCATAGCCTGCAGGTTCTACTCAATTGTCATGAGACACCCATCTGGAGTACTGCATTGAGCTCTGGGGTCCCAAGTACAAGAAAGACATGAACCTATTAAAGCAGGTCCAGAGGAGCTTCACAAAAGTGATAAGAGATCAGGAATAGGTCATCCAGGAAGAAAGGCTGAGCAAGCGGGAGTTGTTCAGCCTGGAGAAGAGAAGGCCCTGGGGGCATCTAGTTTTGGCCTTTCAGTTAGGTACTGAAAGAAGGCTTAAAAGACAGAAAGACATTTATCAAGGCTAGTAGTGACAGGACAATGGGCAAAAGCTTTAAACTGAAGGAGGGTAGATTTAGATTAGATGTAAGGAATGCTTTTTTTATGATGAGAGCAGTGAGACACTGAAACAGGTTGCCCAGAGAAGTTGTGGTTGCCTCCTCCCTGGAAGTGTTCAAGGTCATATTGGATGGGGCTTTGATCAATCTGGTCTAGTGGGATGTGTTCCTGTTCACGGTAGCGGGGTGTGAACTAGATGATCTTTAAGGTCCCTTCCAACCCAAACCATGAATCTAATTAACCTCTCAGTGCCTATACAAATCAGTAGCTCTTTGACTCCACACTGAGGGGAAAAAAGCATCTAGATGTCAGGGATAATGAAATACTCTACCATCTGTCTAGAAAACACTATTACCTTTAGATCTGTAATAGAGAAAACTGAACACACCCCTGTCCCTATCTTAAGAAAAAGTTGTTCCAGTTAACTAGAAACACTTGTTAGAGTGAAGTCACATTTGCTGATAGATGTCTACTACTTGGAAACACATATTCTGCTGAGAAAAGCATGCTGCATCTCCACACTCAAAATGTGAATAAACACAAAGAGCCTCATTAAGTTCAAGCACCCCATGTTATTTCTGTCCTGACACTGTAGGTGTTCAGACCATTGACTAGGTTTCACCTGAAATTTTAATGGTATGTCTTTAAGATATCTTCCAACACTGTTTCCTGGGAACAACATAATTCAAAATTCTGGAATACTAACGACTTAGTAATTTTTCATGCTTTTCTTATACTCTAGATATTTGCTGCACAACACATAATTATGTTTTCATCAGAGAGAAAATAGATGCACAGCAAGTGCCTGCACACAATATTCAAAGAAATAAAACCAGAACTGTAATAATATGGCATTTAAATTCAACTGATAATGAAAATATTTACTAATGAAAATTTACTAATATTTACTAACAAGCTTCTAACCAATAAGCCCCTCTTACACATCAGAGTACAAATTTCACAATTACTAATCTGTCATGACTTTAAAAACAAAATCCCTCATTTGATGGCTGTAGATTAAATAGGTTTGGTTCTACATATATGCTCTAGTCTAAAGGTTTAAGTAAAATCCCTTTTCTTTTCAGCAAAGGCTTTGAGGTTAGGTATTAATGCTCTAGCTTTGACTGCAAACTAATTTACTTCAGCAACCAAAGGAACAGAGTTTTTTGACAATAATGGTATTGTTGTACGCTGCAAATTGAACTAGCAAGTGACAAGTGAGACATAAAAAGGGCCAAAAACAATACAGGAAAGTTTCAATTTCTAAAAATCCACTGAGATTAAGCAGGAAGGAGCAATAACGTTTCACACTGTGGTGAGATAATTGATTCCTTGGGATCTGAGGTCCGGCCAACTGTTTCTGTTTATCTTGAGATATCCCCAGCAAAGAGTTTTTCCTAATTTCCATTACAATAAGTCTTCAAGGAATGGGTGAACATAAATTCATTGCACTGTAATAAGTGATTAAATTCCAAGTCTTACTTTCACTACGGTTACAAGACTTTTAGGGGAGGCACGCAGCATGAAGCAACTGCAGGCTTTCCCCCCTTTTTGTTCCTCGCAGTACACATCAATGCCTGCAGTGTCTTGAATTTACTTTCTGCTTTTTTTGGAGTAGATGCTCTTGGACAAGTGGAAATTAAATTAAGAAGTGTGACAGTTGTTATACTGTTCTGTTCTCTGGAAAGCATGAAAAAATAAACTGAAAAGAAGTAGTGAAATAAATGTTGTTTTTCAGCCACAACGACAGAACTTATACAATAAATACAAAACTGACAAAGGAAAATGCATCCATGTACCCTCAGGCAGCTAGCTTAAGGACTACATGCATTAGGTATTGTGTTTTCTCCCTCATGAGATCATAATGTACATAATGCATAATGACCATTTTTCACACTTAGAGGACACAATCTCATAGAAAATGATATTACTTCACTCTGAGACTTTCCCAGACAAGTAACATCACTTGTGACAAAATCAGTACACCTACAACATTATGAATTTTGTTTTGCCAAAGCACGCATGCCTAAAGGTGCAGAAACGGCCTATAAACAACACATTTTGTACTGGTTCTGCTATAATATCTGAGGCAGAAATTTGAGTGACACGGGCTACCAAATCCAGGCAACAAGAGAAATGATCAACACCCTGAATATCAACAGGCAGGATAATATTTAAGTCACTGTACGTTCACCACTCACTAAGCCACCTGGTCCCTCTTCACCCACATACTAAGAGTACAGTGCTGACTTCTCCTTGATCATTAAATTTGCCTGTAAAAAGCAGCAGAGACAGAATGCTGAGTACCAAAGAGACTTTTTGGGGCACAATGAAGGCAATAAGGAAGGCCAAAGCCCTCTTAGAGCTTAAGTTGGAGTAAGGTAAAAGAGAATAAGAGAAGTTTCTTTAAATACGTAAGTGCCAAGAGGAAGAACAAGGAAAGTGTGGGGCCACTGCTGAATGAGAAAGCAGTCTTAATAACCGAGGATGCAGAGAAGGCAGAGTTGCTCAACACCTTCTTTGCTTCAGTCTTTTCTTCTAAGACCAGCCCCTGTGAACTCCTGGTTGAAGGGGAGAAAGCCTGGGGGAAGGATGACTCTCCACTGGTCAGTGAAGACTGGGTTAAGGACCAGTTATGTAAGTTGAATATACATAAGTCCATGGGCCCTGATGAGATGCACCCAAGAGTGCTGAGCGAATTGGCTGATGTTATTGCCCTGCCACTCTCCATCATTTTTGCAAAAGCATGGCAAACGGGAGAGGTGCCAGAGGACTGGAGGAAAGCCAATGTCACTCCAGTCTTCAAAAAGGGCAGGAAAGAGAGTCCAGAAAACTACAGACCAGTCAGTCTTACCTCCATCCCTGGAAAGATAATGGAGAGGTTCATTCTGGAGGTTATCTCTAGGCACATGGAAGATAAGAAGGTTATCAGGAGTAGTCAACATGGATTTACCAAGGGGAAGTTATGCTTGACTAATCTAACAGCCTTCTATGATATTGTAACTGGATGGCTAGATGCAGGGAGACCAGTGGATATAGTCTATCTTGACCTTAGCAAGGCTTTTGACACAGTCTCCCATAACATCCTTGTGGAGAAGCTCGGGAAGTATGGGATAGAAGAGCAGGTAGTAAGATGGATTAGTAACTGGTTGGACAATAGAGTCCAGAGAGTGGTGGTCAATGGTGCCAAGTCCAGCTGGAGAGCTGTAACCAGTGGAGTCCCCCAGGGATCAGTGCCAGGTCCGGTCCTGTTCAACATCTTTATCAATGACATTGATGACAGGACAGAGTGTCTGCTCAGCAAGTTTGCTGATGACACAAACTGGGAGGATCAGCAGATACACCTGAAAGCTGTGCAGCCATCCAGCGAGACTTGGACAGGTTGGAGAACTGGGCAGGGCAGAACCAAATGAGGTTTAACAAGGATAAATGTAGAGTCCTGCATCTAGGTAAGAATAATAAATGACACCAGTACAGACTGGGAGGTGATCTGCTGGAGAGCAGTCTTGTGGAGAAAGACTTAGGAGTCCTGGTGGACAACAAGTTCTTCACGGAGCAGCAATGTGCCCTTGTGGCCAGGAAGGCCAATGGTATCCTGGGGTGTATCAAGAGGAACGTGTCCAGCAGATCGAGGGAGGTTCTTCTCCCCCCTCCCCCTCTACTCTGCACTGGTGAGACCTCACCAGGAGTACTGTGTCCAGTTCTGGGCTCCCCAGTTCAAGAGAGACAGGCATCTGCTTGAGAGAGTCCAACAGAGGGCTACAAGGATGATGAAGGGACTGGAGCACATGCCTTATGAGGAGAGGCTGAGACACCTGGGGCTCTTTAGTCTGGAAAAGAGAAGACTGAGAGGGGATTTGATAAATATTTATAAATATATGAGGGCTAAGTATCAAGAGGAAAGGGACAGCCTCTTCTCACTCGTGCCTTGTGATAGGACTAGGGGGAATGGATATAAGCTGGAGCACAAGAGGTTCCACCTTAACATGAGGAGGAACTTCTTTACAGTAAGGGTCACAGAGCTTTGGAACAGGCTGCCCACAAAGGTTGTGGAGTCTCCTTCTCTGGAGATTTTCAAAACTCACCTGGATGCGTTCCTGAATGACCTGTGTTAGGGTAGATTAGGTTGTAGGGTAGATTAGGTTGTAGGGTAGATTATATGATCCTGCCCTGGCAGGGGGGTTGAACTCGAAGATCTCCAAGGTCCCTTTCAACCCCTAACACTCTGTGATTCTGTGATAGTCACATCCCATCAACTTTTGGGGCCTAGGTTAAAATGCCCACACTCCTTACACCTGAATATGAAATTGAAAAGATTTTGTATTTTCTTTCATAGACCTTCATGGACCACTGTACTCAGCAACTGCTCTTAGCCTTCAAGATGGGCAGGTGATAACAAGCCATTGCAGTAACTAAGCTAGTTTCAGTGCAGGTAAGACATTCTGCTCTTTCTGACTAGTGCAGCTGCTAAGGGGTTATACAGCCTATTGGGATTTAGGGCAAATCAACATCTGTCAGAAAGCAGTACCTAAATAAAGCTGTAAGATGCCAAAAAATGTCATTTGTGGTAACATGAATTTTGGATTAAATTTGCTACACATACTTCTTTTTTTTGAGTTAAAAGTCAGTTGAAAAATGCCCGCTTAACCAGATAGTCTAAGCTGAGGGTTTGCATTTTCACACTTTTATTTATTTATGCTTTTATAATAATCTAGTATGGAAGAAAAAGTAGAGGGAAGACAAAAGAAGAATCATATTGATTAATTTATCAGTTGAAGACAGAACTTTTTCAGTTTTGAATCAATTCAAATACTCTTCCTAACTAAGATATCAACTTAATATTTCCGGTGTAAGATATGAGACCATTACTTGGGTTTGAAAAGTGTCAATTGTTCTTCCAAGAACTGCACCCATTTACTGAAGCTAGTTCCTTTCCTATATAAGAACCATCAGTCCCCATGTTCTTGACCTGAGTTTGACCATGGTTATTGAGGGTAGAAAGAACTGTATTACTGCAGATCTCCAGGGTTCTGAACTCAAACCCATCTCAATGAAGCCCATGCTAAAATGGGATGTTCATCTGACACTGGAGTCAGGAAATGCCACACAGCAGACTCAAAGCTGATAACTTATATCAATACTTCCATCTTCTCCGTGCAAATTCATACAGGCAACTCATTTCCACAACTGCTCTGCAGATGTTTAGACTTTGCACAGTTTGCATTTATGGTATGAACAGTCAAAATTGTTCATTAAGGTTCTTTTTTGTTCATACAAGGCTTGTAACTATGACAGTCAGTCATAACACCAGCCTGAAACTACATTGTTTCAATACCAGAAAGCAAATATTGTGAAGAAAACATCACTGAGGTCACAGGCATGCTAATTCAAATTATTTGCAAGCCTGAAATAACAGCAGGAGATGAAAATAGTATGGTAGATGTGTGCACGGTTCTCTCACAGGTTACTTCTCAGAACTCTTCTGTTAGGCTGTGTGTTAGCTTGCAAAAATAATATTGGGTTCATTTGTAATTAAGGCACAATTTTTGATGACTAGAAATACTGTAAGGTTTTTTTTTTGTGTTTGTTTCTAGATATCCCCTTCCTCCCTGTTAATTACTAGCCCATATGAAGCTAATGAATCATCTCCCTCAAATAGGGCTTGGTTATTTATCTCAAGACAAAGGTTTATTGATCTTAGCTTTGGTGGCCCCAAATGAAAAATTTACTGGTCTATATATCCCATCCCTACTATAGATAATATATTGACAAAAATCTAACTTAATAAAATAAAGCTGTTTTGATTTTACAAACTATCTCCATGTTTCGTTTCCTTCAGCTATTGAATAGTAGACAGAAATCAATTCAAACACCATTTTTTTTCATTTTCTCTTAAGGGTTTCTACAAACTCTGTAACATATAACTGGAGAAAGATGACACTGCAGCATACACCTAAGGATGTTTAATTCTATACATATGAATAAAAGTGTTTGGATTTTCTCTTCATTTAGTAGTCATGCAGTTTTAGTATATTTGTAACTCCTCAGGCCCACTAGCTTCAGACTTTATGAATGATACTTAAACCAGCAAATCCCATTCAGGAGGCTGAGTGAGCTCTTTAAACATGATCATTTTCTGCTCATTCAGTGTCTCTCGTATTTTTGTACAAGCTGCTTTCCCTAAATCCCCTTCAGGAAATAATACCTAGTTGTCATCAATGTGAAAATTAATCTGACACCTGAAGAATCAAAACCATGCAATTATGACTTCAGCTAAAAGTCTTAAATTTGTAAGCTGAAAAGAGACTAGAGTTAAGGGCATTACACTCTTTAAAAGCATAGTTGGATCTTCCCCGAACATCCACAGCAATTATTGACTGAAGCATAGATATGGATGAGCCCATGTCTAAGGAGCACTTAGAGCACAACAGAAGTATCAAATTCATAAAAAGTCATCATACAATATCAGGTAAATAATACCCTCCCTTAGGCTGGAAGGACAAGATAATCATGCTTGGCCAATCAGATAGCCTTCTGTGATGTCATAACTGGGTGGTTAGATGAGGGAAGAGCAGTGGATGTCATCTACCTTGACTTCAGCTAAGCTTTTGACACTGTGTCCCATAACATCCTCATTAGGAAACTCATGAAGTGTGGGTTGGACGAGTGGACAGTGAGGTAGATTGAGAGCTGGATGAGTGACAGAGCACAGAGGGTTGTGATTGATGGTGCAGGGTTGCGTTGGAGGCCTATAGCCAGTGGTGTTCCCCAGGGGTCAGTACTGGGTCCGATCTTATTTAACATATTCATCAATGAGCTATGCAAGGGAACAGTGTACCCTCAACAAATTTGCTGATGTTACAAAACTGGGAGGAATGGCTGACACACCAGAACACTGTGCTGCCATCCAGCATGACCTGAACAGGCTGGAGAGTTGGGAATTTCATGAGGTTCAACAAGGGTAAATGTAGGGTCCTGAACCTGGGGAGAAGCAACTCCATGCATCAGTATAGGTTAGGGGTAGATCTACTGCAAAGCAGCCCTGAGGAGAAGGATCTTGGAGTCCTGGTAGACAGTAAGTTAACCATTAGCCAGTAATGTGCCCCTGTGTCCAAGAAGCCCAATAGAGTCCTGGGGTGCATAAAGAAGAGTGTGGCCAGTAGGTCAAGGGAGGTCATCTTCCCCCTCTATTCTGCTCTGGTGAGGCTGCATCTGGAATACTGTGTCCAGTTCTGGGCTCCCTAGTTCAAGAATGACTAGGAACTACTGGACAGAGACTGGTGGAAGGAAACGAAGATGACTGGGGACAGAAGCACCTCACATACAAGGAAAAGTTGAAAGAGCTGGAACTATTTAGTCTGGAGAAAAGAAGACTGATAGGAGACCTTATTAATGTCTATAAACATCTAAAGTGTGGGTGCAAAGAGGATGAAGCCTTTCAGTGGTGGCCAGCCACAGGACAAGTGGCAACAGGCACAAGCTGGAACACAGGAGGTTACATGTAAGTATGAGGAAAATCTTCTTTCACCTGAGGGCGATGGAGCACTGGAACAGGCTGCCCAGAGAGGTTGTGGAGTCTCCTTCTCTGGAGATTTCCAAACCCTGTGTAATGAGCTCTAAGGCAAAGCTGCTTTGGTGGGGGGATTGGACTGGGTGATCTCTAGAGGTCCCTTCCAACTCCAACAATTCTGGGATGAGTTTTTTCTTTTGCTTCTGATAAGAATAAAACTAGTGAACAAAACTAAGTGAAAATGAAGTGAAACTATAGGAAAAAAAAACCACATCTCCTTTTTCCTTAGTAAATTAACTTAAAAAACAAATATATTTTACCTTAGAAAAATAAAAATTATATTGCAGCTCATATAGATTTCCTTTTCTGGTTTGGAAATCTTTTTAAGTTCTCAAAGATGCTGAGCAGTATTTAATTTCTCTTCTGTTATGTATGTGAACTATCAAATGTTTATGATACAGTACTAAGGGAGAGGCAGATCCATTTCAGCTGGTGCGATTTTGGTCTGAAATTACCAACTTTAACACAACACAGTCATTTTGTATACTATTGCTGTGCAACTGGCAGCAGAGGAAACACAGCGTTGTGTAGCTTGTTCTGATTGACTCAGAAGGGATGAGCTATCCAAAAAAGAGACAAGATTTCAACTCACTGCAAAATTTAACAGCTGTATGCCCTAAGAATCCAGGTTCCCCAGTTACAACATACTGAGGAGTAGTTAAAATCCTGCTATGGGCCTAACTGCGTGATCTACAAGGCTACTCAATGTGTCAGCATCAGAAAGGAAAACCATAGGCAAAATGGATTTTGAAGGGCATTTGTCATAGGCATAAGGTGGCTTATAAACAAATGTGCCCTTCATACCAGCCTGGAGCTGGTCATGAACTCATGTGCTGTAAACCACAATGCAGAGAAGCGCTCATCTCAGTAGAGCTGAAATTGTGTTGCTCTGTAATGGCACAAAGGAACAAGAAAATCAATGGGACCTGAACCTATGTCAGAAGCACCTTTTCTGTCTTGAAATCTCTAGAGTGGGGCACTTTGACAATCTCACTGAAGCTGCTGTACCTGCAAGAAAGTTGACTGTCAATACAGGTGTTGTGGCTCACAGGGAAATGCACATACTTGAATTTAAGTTTCTCAATCAATGTCTTCTTAATATAAAAATGAAAATCTGTATTTTCTAGGTGGGTGCATTTCATCACAAAGCCAAGGATAGATTTTTCTTCCAATTTTCAGTCCATATATCCTATCCATTTAAACATATAACACATTGTTTCCCATGAGATGACGTTAGTTTGTAAAGAGAAATTGCAACTTAATCATAAAAGATTTATGCACATAAAATGATCTGAGTGTATACATCATAGAATGGTTTGGTTTGGAAGGGACCTTAAAGATCACCTAGTTCCACCGCCCCCTGCCATGGGCAGGGCACCTTTCACTATACTCAAAATCCCACCCAACCTTGTCTTGAATGCATCCAATGTTGGGGCATCTACAACCTTCCTGGGCAACCTGTTCCATTATTTCCCCGCCCTCAGAGTGAAAAACTTCTTCCTCATTTCTAATCTGAATCTACACTCTTCCAGTTTGAAGCCATTAAACCCTTTGTCCTATCACTACAAATCCTCCTAAGAAAAGCCTCCCCAGCATGTAGGCTCCCTTCAGATACTGGAAGGCCACAGTAAGTTCTGCCTGCAGCCTCTCCTCTCCAGGCTGAACAACCCAGCTCTCTTGTGGCCTCCCTCTGGACCCACTCAAACAACAAGATCATGTCCCTGTTGTATTGGGGGTTCCAGAGCTGGATGCAGTACTACAGTTGGGGTCTTTCAAGAGTAGAGTAGATGGGGAGAATCACCTCCCTCAACCTGCTGGCCATGCTTCTCTTGATGCAGCCCAGGATATGGTTGTCTTTCTGGGCTGCACTCACATTTTGATGATTCAAATTGAACCCTTCATCAATGAGCACCCCCAAGTTCTTCTCTTCAGGACTGCTCTCAATCCACTCATCACCCAACCTGTATTTGTGCCTGGGATTGCCCCAGCCCAGGTGCAAGACCTTGCATTTGGCCTTGTTCAAGTTTGTGAGGTTGACATGGGCCTACCTCTCAAACCTGTGAAGGTCACTCTGGATGGCATCCCTTCTCTCCAGCATGTCGACTATACCACACAGCTTGGTGTCATCAGCAAA
Organism: Todiramphus chloris collaris; assembly: GCA_025345505.1. NCBI lineage: Eukaryota > Metazoa > Chordata > Aves > Coraciiformes > Alcedinidae > Todiramphus > Todiramphus chloris. The sequence continues at coordinate 23,164,783 of JANVCC010010406.1, read as the reverse complement.
CTTGCTGACAGTGCACTCGATCCCACTGGCCACATCACCAACAAAGATGCAAAGATGTTAAATAGCACCAGTTTCTGTACCAGTCCCTGAGGAACACCATTCATCAATGGTCTTCACTTGGCTGTCAAACTGTTGACCGCAACTCTTTGAGTGAGACCATCCAGACAATTCTTTATCCACCAAGTGGTCCATCCATCAAATCCACATCATTACAATTTAGAGACCAGAATGTCATATGGGACAGTGTCAAACACTTTGCATAAGTCCAGGTAAATGACGTCAGTTGCTCTTCCCTTCCTTATCCACCAACACTGTAACTCCATTGCAAAAGGCCACCAAATTTGTCAGGCACAATTTGCCCTGAGTGAAGCCATGGTATTATTACCAGTCACTTGTTCATTTTCCATATGCCTTAGCAGAGCCTCCAGGAAGACCTGCTCCAAAACCTTGCTAGGCATAGAAGTGATACTGACTGGCCTGTGACTTCCTGAGTCTTGCTTTTTTCCCTTTTCGAAAACGTGGTTTTGTGGAAGTGACTTAGCAATTAAAATCATAATAAAGGTACATCATTGTTCACACATTAATGAAAGGTATAATCAAAGAACCTCCCAGGGTGGAGTGCAACTGGTGTGCAAAGAATCCAATCCATTCCAGTTCCCTGCACAACATGGCCTGTGAACAGCATGGTAGGTGGAGTAGAGTGGAGACTCCATGGCCAGGCTCTGTGAATCACCACAGAGGATGGGAACTTTGTGATACTATGGAACTGATAAGCAGAATAAATTAATTTCTACTAAAATTCTACACCTCCAGGAAAGGCCCTTAAGACTGTGTCCCCAGTTTAAACCTGTAAATAAATTTTTAAATTTGTAGTTTCATTTTACAGTAAGATGCAGGCATGGCCTAGGTAAAATTTAAAGATATTAAAAAAAAAGTCTAAAGAAAGACAAAGTTGCTTTAAAATGAATCTCTGAGATGCTCAGCATGAAAAAAGACCAAATAAAAGAATTTTTCCATATTTCAAGACAAGGGCATGTATGTGCTTATTACATAATCTTGAAGGTTTACACATTTAAATAAGGAGTGAGAAGGAGACAAAATACAGTCCCATGACAGTAAAAGCAAGACCAGTGTCCACAAGCATGCTAAGAACAGATGTCTGTGAAGGTTACTAAATCATGAAACAGCACATAATGCTCTGCAGCAGTATAAGGAATGTCTAGAACTTGAAGACGGTTGTATTATTTAACACGTTCATCAACCAGTTGAAGTACTTATGATTTGCACCATTAATCACCCAAAAGAAAAAGATTCCCAAAGTGTAAATCATTTTTATATATCAAGATTTACAAAAGACTATATAGAAATTGCTAGAGTTAAGAAAGTTGTACCTGTTTTTGAAAAGGAAAAGTTAGCTATATTCTCCTGACAGACTGCAACAGTTAAACACTAAGCTCTCCAACAACTTTTGCAAGAAGAATTTGCCACAATACCTAATGAAAGCGATAATCACCTGTACAATTTATGAAACTGACCTCTGTGTCACTAAGTGATACACCCCATGAACAAAGAAAAGCTGTCCGAGAAGTGATACTCAATCCTTCCCTAAGTACACCTACCGAGTGTAGTTTCTTCTATTTACAGAGAAATATAACTGCTTCCAGAGAAATGTGACTACTTGCTTCCAGAGAAATGTGACTACTTCCTTCATCCTGTATTTCCTCCCAAGGGCAAAGGGACACTCAAATGCTGTCTTTCTTATACCAGACTAGTTAAAAGTGAGAAAGAAAAAAATCTAGGAGCTCAAAAATACTTTCTGCCAAAAGACAGCTCTGTGGAAGTCACCAGGGCACGAAAGTGTTTTAGTTTTACCTTAGATACATTAGACAGTATATGTATAATTTCATGTATAATTTAGTTAAGGTCAGAATAGGTCCATGACAGAAGACATATGTAAACAACAATCTGTGGTCTAAATAAGCATTTGTAGAGGCATTCAGTATTAGGATGACAGAATGCCCCTTAACTTGATCCCCTTTGCTCAGGATTACAAACTAGATGCAACAGAGGAAAGTTTTGACATCAGGAATAGATGTTGTGGCACATCACCCCGACTTTATATTCAGTGTGCAGAACTATTTTGTGAGGACTGCTTATGCAGAAAATTGCACATAGAGAAAAATTAACCAGAATTAAACATTCTGTAAAAAAGATAAGCACAAGCTCTTTTTTTCACTGTTTCTTATTAAAATTGTTTTAGGGATGGGACAGTATATAGAAATACAAATGCCTGAGATGATAGCTTATAGTGGTGATAATGCAGAGACAGGAAAGGCCAGCATCTTTAACCCAATCATTTTTATCCATTGGATGACAGCATTTGGTCCAGCACACCCTGATGCACCTTCCCATACCGAGACATTTTCTACTATTTAAATCCTTGATATTTACATTCAGTATAAACTCTGAGTTTGATACCATAGTAATATTATGATCAACTAAAGCAATCAGAAATGTCAGGCCAAACTCATACTGATATTTCACTGTCAACAATTAAGGGTGTGTATCTTCTCTGTGCATCAGAACTTCATACATCATTCAATTAAATACGAAACCACACTAAAAACCAGAAAAACACAGAATCACACAGAACCACAGAATCACTCAGGTTGGAAAGACCCTTGGGATCATCATGTCCAACTATTAGCCCTACTCTACAAGTTCACCCCTAGATCATGTCCCCCAGCACCACATGCAAGCGATGTTTAAACACATCCAGCGATGGAGACTCAACCACCACCCTGTGCAGCCCATTCCAATATTTCACTACCCTTTCTGTGAAGAATTTTTTCTGAATGTCTAGTCTAAACCTACCTTGTTTCAGTTTGAGGCCGTTCTCTCTGGTTCTATCCCTAATTACCTGAGAGAAGAGACCAGCACCAGCCTCTCTACAATGTCCTTTCAGGGAGTTGTAGAGAGTGATGAGGTCTCCCCTCAGCCTCCTCTTCCTCAAATTAAACAGGCCCAGCTCCTTCAAACGATCCTCATATGGTCTATTTTCCAGTCCCTTGACCAGCTTTGTTGCCCTCCTCTGCACCCGCTCCAGCACCTCGATATCTCTCTTGTGCTGAGGTGCCCCAAACTGGACACAGCACTCAAGGTGAGGCCTCACCAGTGCTGAGTACAGGGGGACAATCCCCTCCCTACTTCTGCTGGTCACACTATTTCTAATACAGGCCAGGATGCCATTGGCCTTCATTGCCACCTGGGCACACTGCTGGCTCACATTCATTTGCCTGTCAATTAGAACCCCCAGGTCCCTCTCCATGAGACAGCTCTCCAGCCACACTGCCCCAGCCTGTAGCTTTGCATGGGGTTGCTGCGGCCCAAGTGCAGGACCTGGCACTTGCCCCTGTTGAAACTCACACCATTAACAGTGGCCCAGCGATCCAGTCTATCCCAGTCTCTCTGAAGAGCCTCTCTATCCTCACACAGATTGACTCACCTCCTTAACTCAGTGTCATCTGAGAATTTACTGACGGTAGACTCTATGTCCTCATCAAGATCATCAATAAAGATGTTAAATAGACACAGCCCTAGCACTGAGCCCGAGGAACACCGCTTGTGTCCTGCCACCAGTTGGATTTAGTACCATTGGCCACTGCTCTCTGGGCCCGTCCATCCAGCCAGTGCTTGATCCAGCAGATCGTATTCTCATCCAGGTCATGAGCAGCCAGTTTTTCCATTAGAAATCTATGGGGAACTGTGTCAAAAGCCTCCCGGAAGTCCAGGTAGATCACATCTACAGCCTTTCCCTCATCCAATAGTTGGGTTATCTTATCATAGAAGGAGACCAGGTTTGTCAGGCAAGATCTGCCTTTCCTAAACCCATGCTGACTGGCCCTGATCCGCTGGTTGCCCTCTATACAACTTGTAAGAGAACTCAAGATGATCTGCTCCATGACCTTCCCTGGTACCGAGGTCAGACTGACAGGTCTATAGTTACTTGGATTCTCCTTTCTGCCTTTCTTGTAGATGGGCGTCACATTTGCTAACACAATTTAGATTTGCTAACACAGTCCCAAAATGCTGTAATATTTACACCCACTAATCTGCTAATTAAATGAAGACTAGAATATTACATAATTGCACTTTCAGTGCAAAATTACCTCAGTAATTTGGATTTCCTTAGAACGTGGATTATGTATATAATCCCATGCCTTTAACAGTACACATTACACAGGAAAATAAATTGAGTTAATCTATGAGCAGATAATTAGCCTATCTGGAAAGGCTGTTTTGGGTGTAGGAGGGTGTAACTTATTTACTGATAGTAAGAGACTACATCCCTAAGGGCAGGTAGCCATGGAATATATCTATGTTGTCAAATCCTTCTACAAAAGATTAACTAAGGAATACTTCACCAGAGTGATGAAGAGGGGAGTTTTTCTACCTAAGAGCTGCTTTGTAAGGAAAATATTGCATCTACAGGAGCAACTGATGGAAAATTTCAGCTAAAACTACTGAAAAACATTACTGTAAAAAGTACACTCTCACATACTGGAAATTTGTCATTCAAAGACCAATTATTCAGTATATTATAAGGAAATCAATCCACAACAATGACAATGAATGTAATGAAGGCACACCTCAGTTATATTAGGAGAAATTAAAATTCTGCAAATTAAAATTTTATAGCAATTTACCAAAAAAACACACACATATTTGCGCTTTTTATTAGTTTCAAATCTCTGTTACAGAGTTACTCAAATACAAGAAATTTATATTTTAGTTTGTACTCCTTTAAAGCAGTGACTTCATTTTATTTGGAAAGATATGAATAATGCAATTTGGAGTCAAGGGAGATTTGAAAATCATAAGTACTTAGAAAATCTTAGATTTAGAAAGTCTCTTCCTTCTTTGAAAATACTGAATTCCCCAAGATGACCATAATAGCAAACACTAAGACAGAAAAAAAAATTTGAAGCCAATTCATAATACAGTAAAATCTTGGTATCTGAATAAATATTACATTAAATAAGATCTTCTAAGAAATTAATGGATTCCCATGTGCAAAATGCTGTATGTTGTGGAAAAATAAATTTGAAACATTAATTCTAAACTTCCATTTGTTCTCTCTTGATGCATAGAATTAATATTGATATTGAGGCCCTTTTGTCTGACTTGACCACTTCAGTGTGAACATCATATCATCTCTTTGCTGAACTATAATGAAAAAATTAAAACCAGAAGCTGGAAAGAAAAGTATGTGGACTATTGCTCCAGGTAGGACAGAAAAACTATTCAAAACTATATAAAGCACATATATGGGGAAAACCTGTAAATATTTATTTTAAGCTTTAGAACCTATCCCATCAACACTATTCTCACTTTGCAGTTGGCCCACCAGTTACAGTGAAATCAAGGTAAAACAGGGTCTGAAAGGACATCAGTCTCCTTTCCAGTCAGTGAGCAAGAGTCCAACAATCCACTGGATCTTCATAATTTAATTTCTCAAAACCTAATCTATTCCCAGCTCCAAGCGTTGCATCAAGTATAGTAAGGGTTCCCTTCTTTCAAGCTGTAACATAAAGCACACAGTCTGTCACAGCATCACGGCCTAGGGGCACTTACATCACTCTAACATAATCTTGCAGAATATAGCAATATAGTGGGATCTGCCTCAAACCTAACATTAGGTTAATGCAGCCAGAGAGAACATGAACAGCATTACTGGCATATTCACCACAAAATAAAAGTTTACTGAAGTCTCTAATCATTCTGTCATTTGTTTGTGAGACAACAAATGCACCACCTGTAGTACAACACCAAGCATTTATGTAAGAGATTAAAAAGGTAATTTCCCAGCTGCTTTTAGCTTGCAGAGATTTGAATATAAAATTTACATGGATGTTAAAGAAATGAGATTTCTCAAGAATGATCAATTTGCTTATTTACAAAGACTGGAGACTCAAATTATAGCAAATGATCACCCTGGAGTTAATGTTCCTCCATGATCATTTATGTTCTGCAATTCAGCATTAATTACCATCACAAAGTGTTTTGTGTGAATGTTATGCAGCTATATGAGACACTACAAGAAATTCACTTTTTAAATAAACTTAGAGACCTCATTGACTCTAGGGTAGCAAAATGCAATCTGATGTATTTCCAATGAAGTTAAAGACTCATTTTACTGAAATAGTTCTCGGGCTTCTTGATTTAGTCTTTGTGGATAGACAACATCCCTTCCATCAGCCACAGACTGAGAATGATATAAATTCACTGTAAATACAGCATACTTATTTTAACTCAGATTGTTAATTAGGTCTTTCCGTTTTTTTTCAGAAAAAAACTGAAATACTGGGGTTTTGTGTGTTTTAATATGTTTATCATCACAGCAATGAATATCTTAAAGGCTTGCCCCATGCTATGGGCACATACTATGTGGGCACACTGATTTTCACATCTCTTCAGCTCTCTTTTGAACTATTAGTCTTCAGTATTCTGCACTCTGCTGCACTTCACAGGTGTCAAAAGCATCCATTTTTAGCATTTCCTCCTTCATAAGCCACTAGTGATACACTAATTGATTTCAGGATATCCCATGGCATGCTTTTCATATAGTTCTAATTAACCCTGCATCTCAAAACACAGACTGGTTGTGATTAGGACTGGGTGGCAAGGAGGCCAGAATGTGGTACAGGACAGGAATGTAAAGAAAAAGACAGCAAAATAAAAAATGAGACCTCCAAAGACGCTTTTTGATACACAAAGCCTCTCCCCCAAAATCTGCTAGAATCTGGGATTAGGTCCATATGCCTTTTTCTTGTCCTAGGATGGGAGAATGTGGATACTTCAAAGGTTCACACAGTATATCTCTTTATCCTTTTCCCTACCTCCTAATATGTCCAATCCTGCCACCCATATATCATATTATACAGTGTACACACATACACACACTGTACTACCTTAAAATCAGCTGATTTTAAAACAAATCATGATTACAGATGCTTTTTGCATTTAATGTCAAGCATTCAAGTTTAGTGAGTTTGAACCTCAAACTAAAGAGTTAAAGGTTTCAAGATCCCATATTTTCTGGCATTTGTCTATAAAACACAAGCTTCAACAAGATGCCAAGACAATCACCTTTCTGACAAAAGAAAGACACAGGCAATATAAAGATGAATTTTGTTAGTTTAGCAGGCTGGCTGGCTGGTCCTATCATACAAGACTTATAGTTCCCATGCAGACATCTACTCTACGTGGGACCTGTCTGCTGAAAGTTCACACCTGTCAAATGTACTTGCTGTTGTGCTCAGCAGTTGAGTCCATGCTACAAAACAATACAAGGAGAGCACATAAAATTGTGTTAAATGTGACAAATTGTTGTTTAAAAAAAAAAAAAAGAAAAAAAAAAGAAGCAGAATCTAGAAATAGAACTGATAGAAATAGTTTTGTTACTACATGACTATCCTACATCTCCAGATTACTAAAACAAGAAAGCAAAGCATGTATTGAACAAATCATCGACTGTATCCAGAAGGAAAAAATCTTATTTTATCCTAGAAAAATAAAGTGGAATTTTAACTGCAGCAATTGCTGCTAATAGCATAAGATGATGGCAAGTGTATTTAGCCCATCCAAATTTGATTCTTCAGATGATATTAGATTGTGTCTATCTGTCTGTTTGACTAGACAAACTTCCAGAACAGACAGTCTCTAGGTAGGACATTGATATCTAGATGAATAGACCATAGCTGAAATAATTAACAATATCACAGATAAAATACATCTTAATGTTTAACATTTAGTACTGATCAAGCACTTAATCATAAATTTACAAAGACTTACTAGTCTAGTTTTCATTCGGTCCAAACAAATTATGTTCTTATACGACAGATCCTATTAGAAAGAGCTATCAAAGTATTAATGCATACTTAGATAAACAATGGCTGTTCCAAATCATTGTAACACAGGCAAGTATTAGCAGCAGGAATTTTCTCTCTCTGGGCAAGCCATAAGACAATATAAGGTAAACTAGCAGGATATTATATCAGTAATTCACTCTTGTATTACATACATATAATACAAGAGCATACTGAAAGTAGCTCTAGAGCTAAAAATCAGACACACATACCCACACACAGACACATACACTTGCCACCTTTTGCGTAAGAGCTTCTTCAGCCGTGGGGTTGTATAAAAGTCCTTTGCAACTTTGTATTACTGGATTTTACTTCTTACGGTGCATTCAGATACAAATTCTAAAGTGCAGTTATGATTCAAGTTCTTTTTTCTGCAGGAAGGATGTAATTTTAGGCAGGCTGACCTACTTAAAATTACTTAGTTATATGGTGTATGGAATGATTATAACACATATCTCATTTAGGTTTGAAGACACTGGCCACACAGTCCAACCTCCCGCTCAAAGCAAGGACAAACACATATGAAAGGTTAAACCTTCCAGTAACTTTGGGGTGATATTCATACATTTGTAAACCAGTGTGGAATCTCACAGTCGTCTCAACTAACCTCCTGTGTAAGTGGTTGTTCACTGAAGATTCACCTCTGCTGCACCAAGGGTATGATAGATGGACAAAACCAGGAGAGGTGCTTCTTCACAGTAACATGGCCTCTTGGAGATTCATAAAATTAAATCTGCATTAACAGGAGTGATACTTGCATCCTTCTACTAGAAGGATTACTAAGAAATACTTATGGAGTGAGCAATTCAAGTGGTAGGAGAACTAAGTATCTCTCTATCGCAGAAGAACATTATATGGATCACCAATTAATGCTAATTATTTATCCTAAAAAGCTAAGAACAGAGACAGCTGCTGTCTTTACAGAGGTGAAACAAGAACATCAGCCAAACAGTGACATTTAAACAGCAGATTAAATACCCATCAATGCCTAATGGAGGACTGCCTAGCATATTTCATGTGCTAGACATTGACAAGGAAGTTCACAGAAATGATCTTTCACTCTATACTTCATCTTAAAATTACCTTTCACACTATCTTTCAAAAAGCTCATGACTTACTGAATGCTATTTCAACCTAAGAATATGCACGTCACCTGAATGTATTTGTTAGTCACCACTGATATTAACAAAGATGTTAATAAGCAGTACAAAAACTCAACACTTTTATTGATTGTTATTTATCTTTTCATATTTAGGGGTAAAATATCAAAAACCCAACTGTTATTTTTCCCCTCTTGGAAGACACTTGTGCTGAACAGTATTCAGTCCTGTTCTAGTAACTAAATGTTATTTGCAAAAACATCACTGAAAATAGGTGCTTCCTTTCACTGTAATTATCACTTAGACATGCATAGATGTCTGTATTAAACTTTTTTTTTTTCTTTTTTTTTTTTTCTTTTATTTCCTGGGCATCAGCTTTATTGTCCCATATTTATCATAGAGTCATAGATCAGTTCCATATGGAAAAGACATTCAAGATCATCAAGTCAACCTCGCTTCTAGCCCTATGAAAAACCACTAAACCATGTCCCTAAGCACATCATCTACCCACCCCTTAAACACCTCCAGGGATGGTGACTCTTCCACCTCCCTGGGCAGGCCATTCCAATGCCTGACAACCCTTTCTGTAAACAAATGCTTCCTAACATCCAGCCTGAACCTCCCCTGGTTCAACTTCAGGCCATTTCCTCTTGTTCTGTCACTTGTCACCAGAGAGAACAGACCAACTCCCACCTCACTACAACTTCCCTTCAAGTAGTTGTAGAGGGCAATAAAGTCTCCCGTCAGCCTTCTTTTCTCAAGGCTAAACAGCCCCAGATCCTTCAGCCTTTCCTCATAAGAAACATGCTCCAAACCCTTTACTAGCTTTGTAGCCTGCCTCTGTACCCTCTCCAGCACCTCAACATCCTTCTTGTACAGAGGGGACCAAAACTGGACACAGAATTTGAGGTGCAGCTAGAACATTTGTTCTTCTGAATTTTTGTTTCTCTTTTATAATTATTATTATGCTTATTGGGGGCTATTGGAGCATAAATGACTAAGAGCTAATAAAAGAGCAACAAGGAGTTCTCTTTCTGCTACTTTCATTGAGACATGGCAACATGTGTTAAATAGGAATGAACAGTCTTGTTGACTTTCAAGATACTTAATATTTTTGCTCCCAATGTTTTTGAGTTTTGCATATATGACAGATACTCTATGATGAGAAACTGTCTTGGTCTGCAAAAATATTACTTTAAACACACTACACTTACATTACAACACTCATTTGAGGGCAGCGTTGTTAATTTTGTGATTGTCAGTATTATATTTATATTATTATATATGATTGCTTCCATTTTTATGTGCCTCATGTCCCTGCACACTTGACTACAAAATACAAAATGGATTTGATTAAACTGTAGGTGCTTGGTGCCAGATTCCTCTCTTATGTGCAGGCACTGCCAAGCACATATTTATTTTTGAAAACCCAGAACACTAAATATTGTACAAATACTGGAGCACTAGTTTGTCCTTCCCCACAGAACATATGCTCAAAGAAAAATCTCAACAGAGAAAGAGGAATTACCTGTAATCTGAGTGAGTCAGAAGGTGTAAGGATAACAAAACCCTGAAGATGAACTGCTGAAAGCAACAAATAGGCAAAAATGTTGGCAATATTTCTGGGGAAAATACCAAGATTAGCATGTGCAGTAAAATAAACTTCTCATGTTACAGACCTGAGAAACAAGATGATGACATCATGCATGAAGGCTCCCAGACTGGCACAATGAAGAATTAACTTGTTATTTTAACCTAAATAGATTGCACTGGGGCAAATAAATAGAATTAATAGTTTCCACTGATGAGCCGAAGGAACAATTTCCCAGTTGAAAGTATCCTTAAATAAAACACCAAATGCTGATGAGAAGTAAGTATTGTCATTACTACATTTATAAATAAACTGAATACATATTTTCAGAAGAATGTGATATTTTTTCTCTAAGGATGCAAATAAAAAGAAAAAAAACCTCTATCTTAAGCAATTTAAATATGCAGGAAAAGTGCTTTTAATAAATACACAAACTGTATCTGTACATTTGTATATAATTGCACTTCACTACACAAGCAATATTTATCAGAAAAATACTTCAGCATATTCAGACTATACCTCTAATGATATATTTTAATGGAAAATTTTCAGAAAGCAAGTAGACCAATTTCTTGGTGTGGCTGCACAGAGGATACACTCCGCCGTGCATATATCCTCATCACTTTAGCAACTTGACTTGTCATCTGATATCAAAGTACCTTGCATACAAAGCATTTGTAGCAGCTGGCAGAGCAACCATTAAGCAATGTTTCATATTTTCCTCATACACTGTTGAACTTCCAGTAGCTTTCAATTTCACTATATTCATGTAAACATCTACATTTCTGATTATACCATAATCTCACACAAATTAATTTCCATAATCATCACTATCTGGGCACACATAGACATTACAGTAAATGAGCACTTTGGGGTCACATCACTCCTTCAAAAACAAAGGAAAGAATCTGTCTTTTCACTTCCCCTTCAAGTTTCCAGAAGGATATGCTGTTTTCAACCACCTCAATATTCACCTATAGCAATAAACACTAAAGTGCAGTCTAGTTTTACAAAATCTATCCACTGGAGGTTAAACATGCTCAGCATTTCTCAGGAGGGTATTCCTTCCACATTCTTCAGTCTGTGTGTGTTTAATATCACTTATAAATGGCTTTCCATATGGGCTTCACACTGCAAAAAATATATATACATATACACACATAACATCACAGAATCACAGAATTGCTGAGGCTGGAGAAGACCTCTGAGACTATCAAGTCCAGCCTATGACCCAGCATCACCACAACAGCCAGACCATGGCACTAAGTGCCACATCCAGCCTTTCTTTAAACACATCCAGGGACGGTGACTCCACCACCTCCCTGGGCAGCCCATTCCAATGTCTGATCACCCTCTCTGTCAGGAAGTGCTTCCCGATATCCAACCCAAACCTCCCCTCACACAGCTTCATGCTGTCCTCTCCTCCTGTCACTGGTTTCCTGGGAGAAGAGCCTGACCCCCACCTGACTACAACCTCCCTTCAGGCAGTTGTAGAGAGCGACAAGGTGTCCCCTGAGTCTCCTCTTTTCCAGGCTAAACAACCCCAGCTCCCTCAGCCTCTCCTCATAAGACTTCCCTTCCAGTCCCTTCCCCAGCCTCGTTGCTCTCCTCTGGACCCGCTCCAGCACCTCAATGTCCTTCTTGCAGTGAGGGGCCCAGAACTGTACCCAGTACTTGAGGTGAGGCCTCACCAGTGCTGAGTACAGGGGGACAATCACATCCCTAGTCCTGCTGGCCACACTATTCCTGAGACAAGCCAGGATGCCATTGGCCTTCCGGGCCACCCGAGCACACTGCTGGCTCATGTTCAACCGGTTGTCACCCAGCACTCCCAAGTCTCTCTCCACCGGGCCGCTCTCTATCCAGTCCCTCCCCAGTCTGTAGCGCTGCATGGGGTTATTGTGGCCAAAGTGCAGGACCCTGCACTTGGTCCTCTTGAACATCACACCATTGGCCTTGGCCCATCAACCCAGCCTGTCCAGGTCCCTCTGCAGCATCTTCCTACCCCCTGGCCGATAGACATTCCCTCCCAGTTTGGTGTCATGTGCACATTTACTGAGGGTAGACTCAATCCCCAAATCCAGGTCATCAATAAAGATGTTGACTAGGACTGGGCCAAGTACTGATCCCTGGGGTACACCACTGATCACTGGAGGCCAACTGGATGCAGCACCGTTCACAACCACTCTCTGGGCTCAGCCATCCAACCAGTTTTTAACCCAGCGAAGGGTGCACCTATCCAAGCCATGGACTGCCAGCTTTTCCAGGAGGATGCTGTGATCAACTCTTACTAAAGCTGATACTAAGCAAACATCAGGAGGTTTCACTTCACAAGACAGAGTAATTTTTCTGTGCTAATGATGTTTCTTCTGCAAAGTAAAAGAATTTATATTTTAAAAGTGACCTCAGACATCCTGGTGTTCTCTTGGGAATATTAAATTATAACCGAGGGTTGGTTGGGGATTTTTTTAATTACTAGTTTCACTGAATTTTGCTCAGCCATAGAAGACATCTGAACTTTTATTCTCTGTATTCAACATGCCAGTAATGTTTTATTTTCTACTCTCCATGTGTCAAATTAGAAGAGCAATTCTTTTTCCCCACGTATTTAAACTGGAAGTTCTTTTACCCAATCCCTTACTTAATGTCTACATCATTGCATAATACAGTCTTTCAAGAATAACAGTGACACCTGAAGAGACAATCACTTTTTGAGAAAGTGACAAGTAAATAAGAACTCGATTATAAATTAACTAGCATTAGGTACATTTAACTTTCATTCGGTCAAATCAGCCTACACTACAAGACATACTATGTCACCATGCTATGCATATTTTATCTGTGTTATTGGGACTTTTATGCTTTTATTAACAATGAGCATTAGGGCTTTGAGCTATAACATAGGCTGAGAAGACCAAATTATGGACAAGGTACCCACACAGTATATCAGGGGGAAACAAGATAAGCTATGGTGCTTAGAAGGGCGATTAGCAACAGCTGTCTTCACATTATCAGTCATATACTAGCCTATTACAAAAATAAAGAGTAATTGTGGGTTCACTGCTTCAACTTCCATAAGATATGTCCATATTTAAGTAGTTTTATAGCAATCAACATTGCACAGCAGTATTCTATCATACTGAAGGGAAGACAGCAAGCAGACAATTGATCTTCTCAGCTACATATTTGGAATAGAAACAAAGAAATAAAACAGAAAAAAAACCCCAAAACCCCCACAAAACACACACACACACACACACACACACAAAATTCAACACCAAAACAAAGAGAAAAACAAAAAGAACAATAAAAAATAAATCAATCAAACAAACAAAAAATGAACAAACATACAAAACCCCCAAAAAACAAAACCAAAAAAATCAAAACAAACAAAAAAACACCACGAAAAAAAATCCACACAAGAATGTAGGAAGCTATGCTCTACAAAAAATAATGCGCCCATCAATTACTTTACTTCAGTATTAAGGATTGGGTTTATTTCTCTCCAGCACTTGCACATAAACCAAAATATAAATTTTCTGCCAGTTACCATTTTTTGCAGTTGTCTTGTCCCCAATTGCTCTGTACCTCCTCTAAAAGCCAAGCACAGTAGCTTCCCCATCGAGACCTTAAGGCATGTCTCTCCAACCACTGTGAGAAGTTAAGAACAGAATCCCTAAATTCTAAGAAAGCAGTAATTTGAAAAAAAGGGGGCTTAATTAACCAGTGAAGTCTGAAATAAGACTAGAAGATTACTAGTCTTCCATTCTGACTGTAAAAATACCAAAACTCAGAGACACATCCTCTACAGTTTCCCTTTGTTGTTTTGTTGTGTTTGTTTTACTGTTTTCTAAGCCCTTTTACGCAAGTAGCGTGCCTGAATTACAGAAGTTACTTGACCCTGTTATAAAAGGTTCATAACTGTACTATGAAGCCCCAAAATTGTCAAAGAAATAAGGGAATGGAAGAAAGAGAAATAAATTGCATCATTTAAACGTGGATCAGGACATGGTTTATTTTAAAGGAAAATGTGGCATCTTTTGGCTTGAACAAAGAGCAAGGATACACTTGAGCAAATGTGCAGCTGTCCAATGACATTGAAAACAGAACTATCCAGGAACAAAACCAGCCAGTGATCTCAGAGAGCAGATACAATCCTGGTCCCATATGGGTCTCTACGTCCTCACTTTTACACACCAAGAGCTGGCGAGGCTGCTCCTGGTAAAGTAGCCTAGACCTCTGCTCTGGCACCACAACACTGATATACCCCCAAGGGAAAAAATAAGAACTCCAGGCATTTAGTCTAAAATGTTAGATGACTTAAACAAGATCATTTTTTGTGAAAAATAGATGAATGTTCCTGCTATCTTGAGTCAGAGCTGCCAAAAACTGAAAACCAGCCCTGGAAAATCATCCTAAATGTCCGAGATAGAGCAAGCACTACTGAGCTGCACAATGTCTCATTTCCATCCTTTGTAGCAAATACAGTTTTTATTTGTTTGAAATATCCTGAACAGCATTTAAAAACCACATGATTTTCAGTGTAGAATACTAGGCACTCTGAATCGTCACTGACACCTCCAGAAGATGGCACCAGCCATCTTCATCATAATACAGAAGAATACATTTGCCGCTTCCTACTTTCTCCACTTCATTAATGTACACAAAACCTGTTCTCTTCACTGACCCATCTGCTTAATTTTGAGAGAAAATGTGATAGACTGCAACATGTTCTCCCAATTTACATCCACTTTGTAATGATTTACATGTTCTACAGCATTACCCTTATTGCATTAAAATGTGTAACATCTTCGTTGTCACTGTAATTTTGTCTTGCAATGTCTTTATAAAAGCAGAATAAAACAGATATCTCCTAAAGGTAAGTGTATCTGCTTTACAGAGTATAAAAATATTACCTTGAACATCATAATACAACAGTATCACTACTAGAAAAATATTTTATTTTACCTTTATGAAAAATTACTAGAAAAACATTGGCATAAAACTCCAACAGATTTGAAAGTTGTTCTTTTGCCCCACAGATTCCAGTGATATGCTTGAAAGCCTGAGTACTGCTTCTAAAGCCAGAGATGTCGTGTCATGACTAACTTCATTACAATAATGTTCCCTTGGGAGATTACAACACAAATATCTTAGAATAAGCACTGAAATTATTATTTTGAAATAACATTTGCAATACTAACTTATCTCATCAGGATCATACATGATGATGAAGTCCATGCATACCTCAGATCTTCCCACTTAAAAATCTTTGCAACAGTAACTACATTTGCATATCACCAGAAAAATAAACCAAAAATTTTTCAGCTGTAAATTTCAAACTTGAGAAACTTTCCTTTGCTCTCTAGTTGTTACCTGCATCTCTGTACAGCCACAATTTAATTTCCCTCAGTTCCTCCTCTCTGCCTTACAGCAGAGTCCCTGCCCATTACAGTACGTAACCTTCACCCTGCTTGAGCTGCCGTATTCTTCCTTCCTTTATTCCAACACTCACAACTGGAAGCTTTTGCCATTTTTACCATTTGTATTGAAATTCTGTCAATAAAGTCAAACAACAATATTTAAATATGTCCTAATTACAAGCCTAAATATTTGAAGTCACAAGTTGCCAATACCTGCTGATAGTTTCAAGAAATACTTTCTATTTAGTACATTTTGGTTATTAATTGAGATGTTTTGTTTCTTTTTCATTCTCCTCTGCTGTGTATATTAACATGACACATAGTCTTTTTTAGCCATTTTCTTCTTTCTTCATTTGTTATCAGTCATTTATTGTTCCTCATTGCGACAAAATCAGGCCCAGGGTGTAAATTTAAGTAGGCACCGGATTTCTTAGAAGTTCACAGAGCAACTCTCTACAGAGTCAAGATGTTTCATCAAAGATGTCCAAAGAGAAGGAGAACACAGGGAGGAAGTGGAGGTTGTGGTGGGGGTGGGTTTGGAGGGGGGTCCTATTATCCAGCAGTAGAGTTACAGTGGCCTTCAGCTGTATTGAAGTTGAATTTCAGCAACACTCTTTACTGCAGACTGGCTTCAACACACAGTGATGACCAGAGACCAGACTGGCCTTCTTTGTTTGAAAGCTAACATAGTCCTGCAATACTGGTTATAAGTAAAATCCTACTTCATTTTATAGTCAATTTGCAATGTGTCTGTAACAAAATGCCATGTAGTGCAGGCAGCCAAACACTGATTATAAAAGTAGCTGGATTTTCAGGCATTTTCATGTAGATTTGAAAGAATCATGCAACCAATGATGAACATGACAAAAGGTAACTTAAGAAGCAGGATTCACTTAAAAATTGTCTAGATTGATTTCACATACACTAGTGTAAATGAATGCTATTCAACCCAGTATATTTTATCTTCCTCACCAGAAATTATAATCAAAAAGTATTAGATTCTCACTTTGATTTTCAAAGAATGAAAACTTCTAATACATTAGCCCTCTTCTTAAAAAGAAAGGAAGGATGTAACCTAAAGACTTCCCTGAAGCACATTCCAAGCTTTTGCAATAAGCATTTCCCTGGAAGTTATTTCAATTGGTTTAGAAATGCTTATTTGAAATCAAGAGGTGCAACTTTTACTTCTAAGAAGACACAGAAATAAAGATGACCCAGAAACATTTTATTTAAAACCTCTCAAACTGAATTCCAACATACTCTTCTAGTGTAAATTACCACAAGACATGTATTCCTTCTTCTTGCATAAGCAATATAAAATAACCTGAATATCCTTTGTTCAAAATCACTTACTTGAATACATTTAAAATTATACCACATACAAATGTTCCCTCCCCTTTTTATTTCAATTTATTGCTCATCTTACAGATGATTAATGTTTACTTTAAAAAAAAAAAATTCAAATCACATATCAAATGTTTACATTCCATATATTAATGGAGAAAGATTTGTTTCAAGGATTAAAAAAAAAAAAAAAGCCTATCTATTTCATACAGCCTCATATAGTTTAACAAGGAATCAAGTCCCGTAAAGAAGGCAATGCACTGGCATGCTACTGGACAGAGAGATCAGATCTCCTTCCTAGCTTGTGACCTATAGGTTCTGAGAACTCAGTTTCTGATACTGGGAGCATTTAATAAGGTGATCAGTATCCTGGATCCTATGAATACCATTAACAATTTCTGATGCTAACTGACCATTTCATTTATATATTCAAAGATTTCCAAGGTGACAGTGGAAGGACGATTTGTCTTTCTGAGCATGGAATGAGATAGCATCCGACAGCCAGAGCTGAAAATATTGAGAAAAATCAATTCACAGAATCAGATGAGCAACATCATAAATAGAAATGTTTTGAAGTATTTTGAGAAATGAAATAAAGTCATCTTCATATCATAATTTCCAGCAAGACATTTAAGTTTTTCTGCATGAGCCGATTTGTCATTAGATTTGCAGATGATACAAACACAGAAGGAGTGGCTGACAGACCAAATGGCTGTGCTGCTATTCAGGGGACTTTGGGAGGCTGGAAAAATGGGCTGATAGGGACCTTATTTGGTTCAAGAGCAGGAAGTGCCAAGCCCTGTCCCTAGAAAGGAATAACTCCAGGCTCTGGCACAAGCTGGGGTCTGACCAGTTAGAATGTGTCTTGTCAAAAAAGGCAACAGTTGGACTGAGGGTGGAACTGAACAATCTCCAGAGCTGCCTGTCCCATTGACTCTGGGATCTCTCACAATGACTCTGCTTCCATTTCATCATTACTTATTGATGAACAGGAACCAAAATTGTTTCCTCAGCTGTTTCACTGATTCAAATTCCACAGACTAAGTCAGTGGCTGTATCTGGTCAAGAAGTTCAAAAACAAGATGAACTTTGACTGAAGGAAATGTTGACTTCTTATGCAAGAAAGCTGGCCCCATATTATTCAGTAAGAATACTAAAATTCAAGAGCTACAATAAACACAGATGGTACCCAGACATTGTTTCCTGTCAGCTCCAATTTTATACTTTATGTAGGGGCAGAAAGCCCTTATATATCCATTTTACACCCATGTACATTGTAAGAAAGGCTAACATGATGTAACGTTTCCAAACAAATCTTTTGAGGATCCTTCTGCAAAGTCTTAACGATGGAGCATATTAGAAAGAGAAGTTCAATATTGTGAAAGATTAGGTCACAGTGAAGTTGACTGGGCCTTCAACAGCGACCCAATTTATTAAATTATTTTACCTAGATCCCACAAGATCAAAACCTCTCTAAAATGACACAATTTCTCACACCAAGTCTAGGGAATGCTTTCAAAGTCCAACTCACATTATGTAGAAGCTATAAAAATAGTCATTGAACAGAGATAAGTCTTTTTCAGGCAAGAAATTTGGTCTAGCCCGGTCATGTTAACCTAAAACAATGCCTATCTTCCCTGCCCTTATTGTGAGTTCTGTGGTTTAAGATATGACACAGCAGGAAAGACTAGGATCAGAATCTCATTATGCCATAAGTAGAACGAGTTCATCACAAATGCACAAAGGGACCTGTTATCTCCCTTAATACCTTCAGAGGTCCCTGAGCCATCACCAGAGGAATCCCATGGTCAAGCACACATCACTGAGGCAGAGCTCAGAGTAACCCTCCCACAAGTTCTTTACAGGGAAAACAGCACATCAATTTATGAAGGGGGGTTTGGTGTGCCAGCTTGCAGAATGAAGTGCAGAAACTTTTTCAGGGGCCCAATCTGTTCACATGAAGTACAAATGACAGACAGGACTGTCTAAACACATCTGTGATTGTGAGCTATAGTGCTGAAAATCATGTTGTCACTTTCCTCTTGCCATGTGCTGAGTGAAGGTCTAATGGTCGCAAGAACTCCTGCAGGTCCAGTTACAGCTGAGGAAATTACAAGGAAGAATGCACAATGAAGAAACATATGAGTAACTAGGCCTCTTCCCTTGGGTTTTGATACTGTTAAGTAATCCATGTCATATATGCAAACTACAAATATACCACTAAAACACTTTTTTTTCAGAGTGGTTATGTGTGTGCATTATTGATATCCCTCTATAGATCTAATGATTAAGCCCAGAAAAAAAGAACATACAAAACCAAACCAAAACCAACAAAACCACAAATCTACAGGTCTGTAAGATGTATGCAAAATCACTGTTCTGAAACCATACAAAGTTTAAAAACATCAAACAATGAAGTCAACAATTTTGTAGGAAAAAATTAATCAAGGCATCTGCTCCATGCCAATATTCTCATCTTGTCCTGGAAGAATGCCAACATTTTAAATCATCTTTTGAATTTTTGCCATTCTGTTACATAAATAATGCATTCTGACATACCCCAGAAAGCAAAAGTTGGTATTTAATAATCAGGGGTGAGACAAAACACAAAAAATCCCCACCTCCTCCCCCACATTTTTAAAAATAGCTGCAATATTACTGCAACATTGTTATTAACTACAGCACTTCCCTGCTTGGAGAAACTGCCCACGCAAGATGATCTAGTCCATACTTCTTTCTATGCTGTAGTTTTAACCTTAAGCGATGTTGTTGTCATTGTTTTGTTATGCTGCTTTTTTTCTGTAAATACACATGTGCAAATAGTTTTCATAGATTATGTTCAAAGGATTGTGTAGTAGGAGTAACTGGATCATTTTTAAAAAGCAGTGCTTGAATTGCCTTTGGTATTTTCCAGTGTTGAAACACAGACTTTATTTAGTGAGGGGATTGAAATAATGTTTTCCTGGTCTTTGCTCATCATTCCTTATCTAGAGGAATATTTTGTCTTCCTACCATCTGATTACATTAAACTTTGCATCTTGGCAGCTGAGCTTTCTGAAATCAGCTGTAAAGTCAGATAAATATTACTTGTAACGACAAGGTAATGATGGTTAAACTAAACCACATAATTCACTGGTGAACTTTCCCCTCAGCAGGGACCTTCTGCTCTGGAGAACAGTGCTACCACATTAATGTTTATAAGCAATTTAGGAACACTGCTTCTAAACACTCTTGCACAAAAGACTGTGCAATGTGTTTACCTTTCAGCACAAGTACTAAAGCTAAGTATGCAACAACAATTAATTATATAGCAATTTTTATTGACTGTGTTTTCTGATTGTAAGCAGACACAGAGAGGAAGCTTAGGAAACAGTAGGAGTGCCCTAACCTTGGAAATCTTTACTCCAAATTATACAGTATTTTGATCTGTATAGCAAAACACAATGAACATGCACTGCAATTAATACACAATTTATATTACAAGTAGTATAATTTTTTAAGCTCCTGTACAGCAAGTAGGCCTTTAGTAAATATAGAAGCTTTTGAAACAGGAATATTAGACTTTTCTTAGCTTAATTCAATTACACTTTCATGTACTAATTTGTAGTTTCAGCCCTTTGCCCATTCCATTCTTTAAATTGGTTGGATCAGTTCATTAAAAGTATTAATGTCCTTCAGAGGACTCCAGTGCTAAGCTAAGGTGAAGATTTAAGAGAGAGAAAGGTTGTAAGGTACTTCTGGTTGGATGTTTTTCTGAAAGAATTCACACCAGTCTTCCACAAACACTACTGTGGTAACAATGCAGCGAAAAGGACACCCAGAGAGAATAACCTGACAACAGTCAGCTTTTGTGTTAAAGCCTGCTTAGTATAAAAATCCTCATGCTGAAGTTTTGTAGAAGTGCTTCGACACAATGGTCAAAAATATTACTGTACTGTTAGAACTGAGAATTTGAGTCCCAGTGATGAAAATTGTGACAGTGAGCAGCATAAGGGCAAACATTTGCAAGAAATAGGGAAAACAATGCAAGATTACAAACTGTAGTTTGTATATGTGAGTGGTAATCAATATATCTGAAGTGACCATGAGAAAGCATTCCTCCATTCGAGGAACAAAACCTGGAAAAACGTTTTGTTTAACTTCACCAAACTCTCAACTAGGCAACTTCCTGAAATGGAAGGTTCCACCACCAGCCACAAGAGCTGCATGGGTATCTGCAATGTCCTTCCCAGTCAATAGCAGTGAAGTGGTTCCTTTGCTTTCTCCTCTTGTAATACAAGGTAGTTTTAATGAGGGCAAAATTTGCAAGTTACACTGTTTCCCATGCATATACAGAGTGGAAAAAGACTACTTAGTTTTTATATTTGCATCTGGACATTCCTTACCTTGAAACATTGCATAAAAATAAAAGATACTTTCAAATGGTTATCACTGATCAGTAAAGAAGAGGCACTACAGCTAAAACAGATAACATACAGCTGCACATTCTGATGTGCTCAAGCTTCTTACCATGTCACTGAGAAAAAAACAAATTACACATCTGGTAAGTCTAGCATTCCTGGTTAGCACTAAAACTTTTTGAAAAACTGCTGCCAGGTGTGACTGGTCTATGAAAAAGGCTTTAGCGATATGCAGTGGTCCCTCAAAGGTATCACACAACATCATTATCAGCATCTAAATCACATTACACGGTTCATTTCAAGGTGGGTGCACATTGTTTCAGATTGACATATAAAGGCCTTGGCCACATACTTACATTTGATGTTATTCATGTATTGTCATAATCCTCTGGCAAGACTCCTCTGTCTACCTTTTGCACATAAATCCCTGTTCTTGCCACACAGAAGGTTCAGCTCTTCGAATTTGAGCTTTTTCATCTGCCCCCATTACAAACTTCTTTCTCCATCTCTGACACTGTTTAGGGTCAGGGCAGCCCCTCAGACCTATAACAGACGCTCTCTGTTAACCCCCATCCCTCCCCAAAGGGGAAGAGAAAGGGAATAAGGGAGAGAGACTGAGCGATTAGAAAAGCAAACTAGAACAGCTTTAATGAAAATGGAATTAATAATTATAAAAGTGGAATATATCCAAATCTATACAAAACCAGCATCGAACCCAACCCCGCTGATGGAAACTACATCACTGTCACCGCTGATGCTGTGGAGCAGGCACCGGGGGAGTCCCAGACTGGGCCCCGCAGCAGACAGGAGCTGTGTTCAGGAGCTGGATTCAGGTACACACAGACTGGGATCAAAGGCAGAATGAACAGAGTTCTCCTTGGATGCTCTGAGGAAGGAACCGAAAGAGGACCTGAGCCAAGCCAGGAAGAGCTGGCAAAACAGTTCAAAAGGGGAGAGGAGCCCAGAGACCCTTCAGCTCCCTCAGCTTTATACCAAATATGACATCTATGTGCTGGAATCCCTCGTTGGTCAGTTCAGGGTCACCTGTCCTGCCCACTCCTCCCTGCAGGTGCAGCCTTTCACTTTCTGCACCCCCCAGTGTGGTACACAAGACCCAGCAGGGCCTTGGTCTGCACACCAATCCTTCGTAGTAACTCTAAACATGGGCTGTGATCACTGCGAGCAGCAGGCACTGTCTATGAGAACAGGCTGCTGACTTCAGACAGTGCAATTAGTTAGAAGAACTGAGCTGAGAAGTAAAATCACTGAACAGAATTCTTGTCTCACTCAAACCAGGACAGTGTCCCTGACCAGAATGACACTGATATCTTTACAGAACTCCTCACATACACAGAAAGGAGAATGGAAAGCAAGATCTCCCCAGGAGACAGGATGGGAGCCATCCCTTGCTAGCAGAATTTCTTTGTAAAATCTATTACTTAACACCTTTGTTTCAGTATGAAGATTCAACTAAGTTGTCAAACTTGTATCACAAATGACAGTGTCTGCCTTTACAAGAAGTCTGGCATTTTATATAATGGCACTATATTCAAGCCAAATATATGTCAGGTTTCAAGACCATTTTTTAATTATAACTTTTTTTCAGTGGAAGCAGAACACTTAAGAGAAAAGAAACACATATGTGGGAGTCTGTAGACACTTTAATGCAAATGGCAATCAAAAGACTGCTTGGAGAACATAAATGCCATACTCCATTCTTGGTTTGGTCTCCCTGGTTCTTTTCGTTAATAAACTTACACTTCTCATCCACTTAAATACAGAACTAAACTCCATCAGTAGACCTGTTTGCATATTAGTCCACATACTTGTTTCCCTGAGCCTCCCAAACCCTCCTTCTCAAAAATGAGAAAGAAAACCAAGCCAACCAACATGCCTTCTTCATACAGTTGCGCAGAAAAAAAATCTACTTGTTTCCATTATTTTTAGGACTAAAAATTTGAGTAAATTTGGCAAAAATGAGGCGTGCGGGATCAAACAGCCTTCTTAGATGACAAGAGAGATATTTCTGAACAAAGGGGAAGTGTAGCAATTTTATTTCTTTTGACTCTGATAAAACATTCAATACACTGCCACATAGCAAGAGATTAGATAAGCTACAGAGGAATGAATTGTTAAAGAAAGTTAAAAAAAACCCCAAACCCACATGAGAAGGTAGTTAGCAATAAAAATGTATCAGATGAGGGAGGTTACCAGCAGATTTCCTCATTTATCATTCTGGAGGCCAGTTTTATTCCACAGCTTCATTAGTTGCCTTAAAGAAAAAAAACCTGTTCCAGTAACTGCAGTCATATTGCTAATGGCACAATTTTGGAAGGCATTAGTCATACAAAGAAATACCAGGATATCTGGATGACCTATCTGTGTCAGTCAACAGAATAAAGATCATTTCATAGTACAAAAGACAAGTTCATACACTCAACAGTTGTTAAGCAACAAGGGGGATTAGATGGTAAGACTATATGCCACCAAATCCTAAAATGTATCAGGAATCATACTTCCAGGAGAGAAAGCAATTTGGGAATTCTGTAGCAGTAACCTATAGTCTTTAACCATTTATGTTTAAAAATAAATAAATAAATGTAATAAAGAAGAAATATTTGCTTCTTTTAGAGTAGGCACAGAGAAGGGCTGTTGAGGGAGGAAGACACTTGAAGAGGAGTGCTAGTTTAACTTCTAGCTGTCACTTACTAATAACAGCCACAGGTTAAACCTTGTCTCTTGAGTGGCTGACTTCAAAACAACAAACAAGTCAACAAGGCTGTGAGTAAATTTACACTAGAACTGAGGAGAATAATTGCTAACTACTCCATACAAAATACCCAGATGCTTTTAAATTGATTATCAATACACTTAAGGAAAGGTCATCACGTAGTACTTAAAATAATGGAGAAGTAAATAGAGCAATGCGGAACACACTCTCCCTGCTTTCAATGAATGCTGGTCCCCTGTTGGTTTCAGGGCAGACCACTGTGCTGTCAAGCATAAGGGCATAAACAGCCTTCAAAATGAAAGACAGTCCCCTTTGATTTTGTATTTAAACTGCGAAACTTGAGTTTTGGCATGAAAAGAGTTGATATTAGTCTCAAATGTTAAAAAAAAAAAAAACAACAAACAAGCAAACAAAAAAATTTCCTACAAAACAACAAAAACACCAGAAAAAACACTGGTATTGCTTAAAATTTTTTTTCACGAAGGAACTGAAATCAAGTCAGCAACATTTCTATTAGCACTTTCATAAAACTACAGTTTTTGTCTCATACAAGTCCACACTGGAATTAGCTACGGTTTTGTCCATATTGAAGAAGTTCTCAGCAGCTATCTTCTCTAACAGGCCTCTACAGGACATCTCTAATCGTAACAGGCATTCACTTCGATTAAACTTCCAAACAGGCCAAAATATGCTTGTGCAAGTGAGCTCTTGAGCCTAAGCTGAATCACGGGGCAACTGCTAAAATAACAAAGAGCTACACATTTGCTAAGGCTTGATTACACAGTTACATGTGAAATGATAGGAAATTTTCTAAGTCACATCTAGATTGTTACTGGATGCATCCAATACCAAGCGAGAAGCCTAGACTACACTTTTTTCACAGTCCTGTGCACCAGCCGTCATTCTCTTGGAATGACTGAGTATAGCTCCAGGCATTCAAGCATACACATGCCTAATATGATGTCAGGATTAGTACATATGACAAAGGCAAGTTTTGTACAATGTAGACTGTCCAGTCACATAGTGTAACTATATTAGAACATAAAGTACAGCTGAATTAAGAAATTGTACTTCTGTCTTCTGAGTGTTTACATCCTACTACTAGTTGCCTGATGACCAACATACTAGTATTAGGCTTCACTTCCATAAACCATCCTGGCTGAGCAAAAGCCACACAACTGACTTTTAGTATCACAGTGAGTATGCAACAAAGGAGGTACCAGAATTCTCCAAGTGGCATGGTAGGAAAACTCTGTGGAGATGACAGCATGCAAACAATAGCCTAGGCTATTCAGGTTAAAACAAGAGTTGCAGTGGCCACACACAGGACTTCATGAAATCAATCATTACCATCTGAGAAAATAATATCGAGCTTAGCATAAAACACAATGAAGCTCTGTGTTTTCTGCACCCGTAGAGCACCCTTAAAAGCAAATAATTCAGAAGCAATGATAGGCAAAAGGCTTTGAATTCATATTCTGCACACAGGGTCCCTTGAAACCTAAAAGGCTAACCCTTTTTCCCCCATTAAGCTTAGCCAGATCAACTTCAGCTTCTGCCCTCTTTATGAAGACTCTGTTTAAAACTTCTTTGCAAGGCAGGAAGTATTCTCCAACAAGGCTGAAACAAAATGATTCATTACTACAGACTGTAATCTAACCTTGTATGTCTATGCTTGTTAACCAGTTTGCATGTGATACTGTCAAATGGAATGACATTTGGATGGAAATTTCTTTGTGATATAAAAAAAAGTCATGAAATGTACACTTTTGGACTGCACACACTGAAGTAAGATTCATTCTAACATAAAGAACTCCCAATTCAGAATTGAAGAGTCTAAATTTTTGACTTAATGCAGTTCTTTTCTTATTATACATTTTTTGTTTCTAAATCCACTTGCTGCAATAGGTAGACTGTAGCCTGTACACATTTTTATATATATGTCTAAACTGTGTGTTTTTCTACAATAGTAATAATAATTTTCAGTATTTTCATAGAATCATAGAATATTTAGGTTGGAAAAAAATCTTTTAAGATCACTGAATCAACCATTAACCCTACTCTACCACATCTACCACTAAGCCATATCCCCAAGCACCACTTCTATAGGGCATTTTAACACATCCAGGGATGGTGACTCAACCACCTCCCTGGGCAGCCTGTTCCAGTGCCTGACAACCCTTTCAGTGAAAAAAAATTTCCTAATGTCCAACATAAACCACCCCCTTGAGGCCACTCCCTCTTGTTCTATCACAAATTACTTATTAGAAGAAACCAGCACCTACGTCTCTACAACCTCCTTTCAGGTAGTTGTAGAGAGCGATAAGGTCTCCCCTCAGCCTCCTTTTCTTCAGACTAAATAACCCCAGTTCCTCATAAGCCTTGTTCTCCAGGCCCTTCACCAGCTTAGTTGTGCTGTAGACTCGCTCCAGCACCTCGATGTCTTTCTTGTATTGAGGTGCTCAAAACTGAACACAGCACTTGAGGTGTGGCTTCCCCAATGCGGAGTACAGAGGGACAATCACCTCCCTGGTCCTGCTTGCCATTTTATTACTAATGTTCTTCAGACACTTCCCACTGTAAGTCTGGCAAGTGGATGAATTTTTTAAAAAAATTCAGTCTTTTTTGTTCAGAGCAAAAAGAATGGTGATGAGACACATCCTTCAAAAAGATGAATTATTAATGTTTCTTTTCTCCTTCAAAAGCTACAGTACTTTTTTTAAGGGGTAGACCTAACTGTATATTGTGAACAGTTTTACTGGATTTTTTTTTTTCCTTCTGCTGTTGGCATTTGCTGACAGATTCCAAATTTGATGAAGAATTATGTAATAAATATTTCTAAGGCTACAAATTAAACAACAGTATACACCAAGACTGACTTTTCATTTGTTTCTTTTAAGTCCTATATACTTCTATAACATCTATATACTTCAAATGTACAGACTGTTTAAGAACTCCACAAAAATCCATTTTGGACATCTATGTTTTCAAATATATTCTGATGATTATTCCCTTTCCCAATTTCATCTTACCTCTGTGGAGGTAACAATTTACCAACTCAATTCTGATCTGTCTTATGCTGAAACAAGGCAAATGGTTAGGCCAGACTCTGACCTGTCACATTCCTGGTAACACACTGAAGCAGATAAAGTAAAAGCAAATGGTCATCTTCACAAAAACATATCTAAAAGGCACTTTAAAGTTGTGAATGGCACTTGTCTAGATCCTGAAACTACTTGAAATTATGACTATAACCTTTATCTTTCAAAGCAAGTCAAAAGAAAAAAGAGCAGGCTCAGGTTGCCTACACCATTGCAACAGGGCCTCAAAAAATGTTTTTTAGAAGACACTTCTAAAACATCCTATTTCTTCCACATCACCATCAGCCCTCCAGGAGTTTTAAAGTAAACAATAAGATGTATTTCATAATATATCAAGTCACTGCTTAAAATTCAGTTTGGGAAAGAATAAAAGCTTCCCCCTTCACTGAGAACTATGCTTTCAGATTTCAGCACTGTTTATCTTTAGCTATAACCAGTCGTAAGAAAGGATTCTTAGTGATGTATTTCTTACATAAACAAAGATGATGTTTAATTTTAAAAGACTTCATGTGATGAAAGAATTTCTTACTACCAGCATACAATTTCACCTTGATATGTTTCTTAATTACTTAGAAATCACTGCTATGTCAGATTACTTAGCACAGTCTTAAAACTGTTCCAAATACCTACCTTGGTGACATTGACATCTATTTGTATTTCATATATGTTGAATGTTTCTCCAATATTCTTGGAAATGTATGAACTTGGTCCTCTCTATGTGAGAAGATGGACAATATCAGTGTATAAAAGCATGTTGATAACTGCACAAAGTTCTTATTTAAATGTGAAAAGCAAGTGTATCCATCAGAGATGAGGAAGTCAGACAGCAAACACAATTCAAGTTTTTCAACAAAGCCTATATTTCTTTTCATTTTTGCTTTGAATTCCACATAAATATACTACTGCCTTGTTCTGAATACAGTCAGAAATTTGCCAGGTCCCCTACTGCTCCTATGAAAACATGTTATGTTGTTGAATGCAAGTATGAGAAAAATCATACAAGCATTTTCTTCAGCTGTGCATTCTCATATTTTATCAAATGCAGAGGTCTTATACAGTTACATAAAATAATTTTTTTTTTTAAATTGTATTTATGCAGAACTAGCTCATCTCAAAAGTAAGTCTTGTTCTTTTATCTCTAAAGTTTCCTTTTGAAAAAAATTCCATCCCTACTGACAAGTAACTCTGGGAAGCCTGTGAAGATAATATTCCATTTCTTAAAGCAGTAAGGCTTTGCTAGTGCCACACCACTTTAAAACCATGGTAATACGGGGGACTGTGCCAAGGACAATCTGGGAATCCTCTAGGTGGTTTAGTTCGTTACGGAATTCTTCAATTCAGCTATAGCTTTTGTGACGAAGCCCTGTACTGCACAGTGAGTTTTTCAAGAAGAAAACAGCTGATGAGCTATGTATCACGTGTGCAAGCCTGGAGATCTGCAAATGCATCATATGGCAGACGTACCACACCTGCACAAGTCACCTTTGCAAACTCTTCTTTTCTAGACTTATCAGGTATACTGTGTGGCTGCTAGATTTCTCATCTGTACGTGTACACCAGATATACCTGGATTTCTGAAAGATCAACAGTACATTCAGAAGGGGAATATTTAGGAAAAAATCAGCAAAGCTTACTGAACAAGGGCAGGCAAAGGCAAGTAGAGGACTTACTCAAAATGTCCAAATACATCTTAGCTACACTTTCCATATCCACTTCATTATGAATTGAATCAACTGTGTATCTATTTACCAGCCCTCAACACCAATGCTGTGTTGTGTGCATAAATACACATGTATCACACTAGCAGTATAACAGTTGATTCCAGCAGAATCAACATCTTAGCAGAGGATTTTCTTAATAAAACTTGAGACTTATCACCTTCTTCCCTACCTGACAGCAAAACAGTGAATTTTTTTTTTTTAATTTTTTTTTTTTAAAGAGGCACATCAACAACCAGGGGCCTGGCAATTACAGCAGCTGCAGTTCTCATATTAATAAACTGAATTAAGAAAACACTTAAGGATTTTCACAAAAAGAATTTGAGATCCTACACCTAGTGTACTAGATCTCATCTACTCAAACTGCTGGAAAGGTGAAATAGCCTCAGTTTTGTTAATTTGACTTGAAATGTTTCTCCCATTAGAACACATTCTGCAATGACATATGCAGCTGTTAGCGGAACACATGCCCCAGCCACTAGCAATAAACTGTGATCTCCCCAGATGCCTATAATGACAACACCATACTCAGCAAGGTCATTAGCACAGAAGACACAATTAGCGATAACTTTTTAGTGCCGCATTATTAAGTGAAGAAAAACACTCTTATAAAACTACATGATTACATCTTTTTAGAGTCACTGCCTCCATGAAATTAAAAATATTTTAACCTTTATACAAATGGAATACACTTGGTATTTTCAGCATGACACTAAAGATTACCCTCAAAATCATGACATAAAATGAAATGAGCTATGAGACTAATTCTATCAGAGACTATCTCAGTCTCTGTCCAGGTATCAGAATCACTTTGCTATCCTGTTATAATGCCAAGTAAGTAGCTGGAAATGGTCTAGGAAATTTCCTTATACAAATTTGCCACAAGTCTTTTTAACTTTTGACAGAAATTTAAAAAAAAAAAAAAGACAGACATACGTTTGGACAGGCACCTTTATTAAGCCTTGACTCTAGTTTCAGCATTAAATATTTGGTTTATGTCACAAGACTACTGACTATCTAGAGGAGTACAAGATATTCTCACTAGCCCTTTCAATACTAGCAGTCTGGATTCAAGACAATTCTAAGCTCCAGCCCACGCCTCAGCTTGTCTGACTCAGAAAGAGACAGGTAACAGTCTGGACATCAAAATATTAACTACACTGCTGTTTCTAAGATGAAACAAAGGAGAAGAGGCTGTGGAAACCAAAATCAAAACAGTGTGTAGGAGATATGGAATCAACTCTGGTGCAGAATCATTGCTTCAAGCATCCTGTACTTGTCAAGAGATCTAAAATCCAATAAAAAAAGTGAGATGAGCCCATCAACGCTTTTCAGTGTAATAGTACTTCTGCTCATTCTCCAAAAATAGTGCAATATAAACACATCCTTGTGACTCAAGTTTCAAAAAGACTTTACATATATATACATATATATATATAAAAATTGGAGTGGGAAGAGAAAAATATGCACAGAGATGTTGGTCTCAGTGTTGCAGAAAGTCTCCGTTTGAGGGAAACAGAACAGTTAACACATGCAAAGAGGATAGGAAGAGATAAACAGATAAACCACTGACTTCTATGAAAAATCTGAAAACCTTTGATACAATTAACTCCTAAAAAGGGAGACTGGAGAAGGAGGTTCAGACAGTCCCACGGCTGATGAAGGAGGAAAAGCAGGGCAAAGAGATGCTTATCATGGTCTAAAAGAAACAGAAGTGTATTTTGGTGAGTGCAAAAAGCAATCTACTCGAGTTGGGTGAACTGCGTTTTTTCTTAAGATAACTTAAGGGATCTAAGTTTCTCTTCAAATGAGAAACCCCTCCAACAGTATGCACCAGTGAGGATGTTGGTTGTTATCCTCTTCCCCTCTTAAAAGAAAAAAAAAACAAAAGCAAAACCAGAAGAAATCAGTAAGGCAAGCTTCTACTTTAACACACATCTTTGTACAGTTGCCACTTTGCCATGGCTTTCCCACTGAGGTACCACAAACAAATTGCACTGCAGTGGTCAGTAGATCACAGAGATGCAAGCAGGGAGTTACTCTTAGTTTATATCTCATAGCCACTATTTATTTGGTCTGCAGCGATGAACTTGTATCTGTACTGAAACAAAATCCAAAACAGCATCTGTGCAGTCTAGAAGCATCTTGTTCAAAACAATGAGAAAATATTTGATGAACCAAAATAATGAGTGTGTTTCTTTACTGACTCAAAATTCACTCCTTTTTTGAGACTCTATTACCAAAGAAGGATATTAATTGATTAGGTTTTGAATAATACCCTTCTGTAAGTAATTTCAGTATTTTGCTTGTTGTACCCTGTTAACTACTGCAGATAAATGATGTGATCAACAGCACTGTGTCTCAGTTAATGAAACTGCTGCTTTCTACTGTGCCATCATTTAAGAATGTTGTGCATTGCAATTCACCTATTGTATTCTCCATTTTCTTAATTACTCATCTTGGATTTTCATCAACTCATTCTTCAGTATGAGTAATGCCACCCTAATTGGAATGTGAACTGGCATCTACACAGTCACACTCCCAGCACTGACATAGGGACAAATCATTACTGCTCTACTTGCATCATAACTCAATTGATGCAATATCATGAAATAGGATACCTCTGAAGTTCCCTTGGTACCTCAGAAAAATAACCAGGAAGGAGTTTTAGTAAGGTTGTCAAATCTACTGACAGAGAACAATCATAACTAAGGGGCTTGCCTTTTTAATGGTTTGTATGAATTAATTTTAAGACTTTTTTTTTTAAGACCTTTTAAAAGCTTCCTGGTATCCCTAGACTTTTACATTCTTGTATTTAAAGGTTTTATATGCTTAGCATCAGTGTGCATTCCACCAACTTCAAACCCATTGTGTCAGGAATGATTTGGAGCATTTTTAGTCTTGGTCAACAGAGGCTGAAAGCTTTGAATTCTGATTAAACTGTATTGTCATATAATATGATATCTGTTTTCCTGCATTGTCAGTATTAATGATTGACAGTTGACTTCTAACATTAGCTTTTAAAATAACACTAATGTCTAAATATTAGGGAAGTATTTTCTTCAAACCAAAGTACACATTAAAAATCAAAAAGTCATAATCTGCACAACAGTTGTATTGAAGCAAATCCAGCTGTCACATTTTTCATAACTGAATGGGAGAACAAATATGCTCAACTCTGTAAGGTAGACCTTACTGCATCTACTGCCACTGCTAAGTTCATTACAATCTTTCTTTCTTGCCTGCCTTGTTGCTTCAGTAGCTTTCCACTTGGCCTCAAGCTTCATTCACAATTTCTGGTATTACTACAGCCTTACTGGTTTCCCATGACAACTTTTTGAGACCTAAAGCTTCCTACCAGCCCCTTTGGAAGTTGTAAGTCATTTAGTCACATAATGGCCACACTTCATTTTCTGTTTCATTCCCTGTTTTGTATCCACTTCTCTTGAGGGACCACAGTGCAATTCCCTAGAGCACATGTGTCTGTGAAGACCTCTAGTGCCTGTGAATCCTTTAGCAACAAAAGTTGGGTTATGTTGGAGAACCAGAGAAAACCAAAGATATAAAGTAACCGCAGATTTAGGTTCTCCATAATAACTATCTTCAAAAGAAAAGAAAACATGAGAGCAAATATTGAAATATATTATAGCCTGTTTCAGTTTTTCCAAGAAAGTAATTTCAACTTTCCAGGCTAGATTCTCCTTAGTTCTACTCTTAAAATAGAGAAGATCCCATCAACATCTCCAGTACACCAACTAGTCCAGTTAAGGCATCAGGATGGATACAAGGACCCCATCTTCACCTCCCCAAATAACCTTATTCACTCAAAACAGTAACAGCTCAACATGAGGGTAAGAGTCCTGTTCCAGATTATACTGTAGGTCAGCATAAGGGCAGATTCTGGAGGAGCAGGGAATAACGCTCCTTCTATGGATAGAACAATATTTCACCATTAGCATCAAAAGCAATTTGAAATAAGGTACCATTTGTAAAGCCAAGCATAAGCTTCTTCTCCCAGTAACTTCCTCTGACTTTCTTGATTTAAGATTTAGAAATCTTTTTCCAGCAGGTGAAGAAATATATAAACGCACATATATATATATACACACACATATATCTCCATTCACTTATTCATGATCTTAAATGCATAATAGGATTAAGCATAAGTATTCTGACAGCACTGAAGATTCACCTGTCCTCACAAGTTCTAAATTTATCCTGAGCTGGTCTATAAACCAGCATAGCACAGTCACTAAAAATAAAAAATACCCAATGTGTGTTCATCAAAAGATAATTAAATACATTATTAAAATGCTGAAAAAACAGTCACAGTAAATATCATGTTATTACTATACAGAGGAAATAAAGAGAAATAAAGAGAGAATAAACCACTATAATAAATTACCACATTACCATCAGGTACTTTTTCTCTTTACACTGTATTTCCAGAGAGCAAGCACGCCTGGCAGTAAGTAGTAGAAATTTTTAATTTGTTGTTTATTTAGACATGCTGTTCTATTTTTTTTTCTCCTTGCACCTCTGCAGACTATGTGATTCACAATGTTTTATAACAAGATTGTTTCTCTGCAATATGCAGCAAACTTCAAAAACTTACGACAGGAGATCTCCTACTTGATGTATCTTTCCACAACACTTCCACTACGTCCTTAAAGCAAGTATGTTATCCAAAAGCAAAAAGAGCATAGTAAGAACATAAAAATCCTAACCGTACTGGAAAAGAATAAGACCTTTTGGGGTTTTTTTTAATTTTTACTTGGAAATGTGACAGGATTCTTGAAATGCTGCTTCAGCAAAAGTCTTACATTTATGTCCCTCAAGAGTTTATTTCAGCTATAAACATATCAAATAGGTTATAATAGGATACCTGTATCACTTTTCAGTCAAAGTTAGATTAGTCAGTGCAAGTTGTGTTTAAAAATGTGCTTCTCCTTTCTTAACTGATGTTAACATCTTTGATGCTGCGAGAAGTACTTGTCTGTATTATGTTCTGATGAACAAAGGAATATGCCTGCATGCATGCCTTACAGTAGGTGTTTCCGATGGTGAAAAAAATAATGGTAAAAAAAATATATATACTACAAAAATCAAAAGACCACAGAGATCACAGTTACAAAAGAGACTGTGGAAGGTAAAAGTATTTCCTGATCTAGATAAAAGCTTCATGTTTCTAGTGACAGGTTTAGGGATTTATCATTTCCCCATCCTGCTTGGTTTCCTTTTTCCTTATTCCTAAATTATTGTTTGTAATTTAAAACTTTTTTCTCCTTCTATTGAAATCCCATATTTTCAGGTAAGTCTTGACCAGGTGTACAGAATAGGTAATGTAGGAAAGGAAGCCTTCAGGTACCTGTTTTGTCTTTTGGTGTGGTGGTCAGGGAAAACAGCACCTGTATATGCTCAACTCACAGACTGACAGTTCATCCACAGCATGCAACTAGAAGCACTCAAGTTTTCAAAAGACGCCTGTTGATTCTGGGTGTTCAGTTTGAAATCAATCTTTTATTAAAAAGGAAGGCCAGCCACTACCTAAAAATTATCAGGCCCCAAAGAAGTAAACGAGATATCCAGGAATCCTCAATTTTTAATTTTTGTTTTTAATTCTGCTCACAGAATTTGACACTATCATTCTAATTACTAAGCTTCCAATTCCTTTTGAAATATATGTACTTTGATTAGATTGTACATTAATAATTAATTATTATTAACTCTAGAAGAAAGAAATGAAAACAGCAAGGTAACTTCAGTCCTTGGTATTTTGCTAGAAACAATGCCTTCAATATAAGAACCCCTGATGCATTTTCAGGACAAACAGATGAGAATTGTGGAAATGGAACTATTGGATTTTTTTATCATTTTAATGAGAATTTGCTGCACCTCTTTGACGTTGTTTTGGGTTTTATTTCTGTTTTCCTCATTTTCTGTGCTAAAAATCACATCCTAGCTCTGCAGTGATTTGCATCACATATGACTGCAGTCAGTTACGGCACGCTATCAGGTACAGAGTACTACTCTTAAAAGCTGCAGTCATAGAATGATTTAGCATGGAAGTGTTTTCTGAGGATTGCCTAATAAAAGCATCTTCCACAATTATTTACATCCAAAATCTGAAATTTTCCCTTCAGCACAGAATTTAGAAATTTCAAAGCCACCTCATACTAATAACAGAAGGATTATGGATGTTTTTTCAGCACCAGACAGAATTTGGTCCACACAACTGAGAACTCCACAAGAATGATAACAGGCAAGCAAAAACATTGTCCCTGTGACAGTTCTGGTAAAAACCATGATCCTTAAAATCATAATAAATTCTTAACCTTTAAAAACCCAGCTGCTGCATTATTTAACAGACTAGTCCACACATGCATCAAAAAAAGTAATGCACAGAACTTTTTTTTCACCACTGGTAAAAGAATAAACTCAAGATCAAGCTGTCCAGACAATTAGGTAAGATTGGTCTACTGTAAGAAGTTTTATGACAGGTTTCATTACTGGAAGTCCACCGCAGGGAGACCAGGCAACACACTCAGAAGAGGTTCTTACCAAAGCAACACCATGTGGAGGTGCAAGAAAATTAATATAATTTGACATATAAATAGCCATCGAACTTCGATTTTTTTATTAGCCCATCCAAGCGTGCAGTCAGAAAAAGTGTTGTTCATCCACAGCACATAGAAACAAATTGAAACTACACAAAACACTCAAATGTGTAATATTTAATATTTTTAAAGCCTGTTTTATGGATGCCAAAATGAAGAAAAAAAGCAGTTACCTAAAAGTTAATACAAGCTAGACATAAATAACAAAATAAAAGCTAGACAAAATGTCCAATTTATCATAAATGACAAAGTATTTGTTCAGAGATTGTTACAGTCTCTTCATCTACCAAAAAACTTTTAAAATTTAATGATAAAACCATATATTTTCTTCAAAGATGGTAAAACCAGATGAGAAGTAAAAAATCATTACAATTCTGATGACGTGAGTCCTACAGCAACACAACTTCCTACCTGCAATCTGTGCAAGCACCTCTTGTTGGCTTCGTATGCACAAGCTCTCACCTCACCTCCCAGTCACACTGCTGACAGAGATTTCAGGTTTCCATTTTTATTGGATCTTTTATTGCTTCACTTTCTGGACAACAAAGCCATCAGAAAACTATTGCATTCAAGCATAACAGACACCTTCTTTTATCTAACTCCTGCAAGATAAATCCTCTAGCTGAAGGAGGCAGCAAGGAACCAGGGCAGGATTGGAGGACTGTGTGAGAGAGAGGTGCACTCTCCAGCTGGTACAGAAGTATAATGGCCAGGCAAAGTGCTACTTTCCATTTTACAATATTGTCAGATTATTTCACCAGTCCCTGCCCTGGGCTAGAATTACTATTTTTTTTTTCTTCATAAGTGTGTTTTCACTTCTGATAAGCATGTTGGTACACTACAAAGCTTTTCAAGAAGCTGTTAAGATTACAGACAAGAGTTACTAGATACACTAGGGTGCATCTTGTAAATTAATTCTCAAAGGACTTTTTATGTTGGTTTACACAACATCGGGATAACTGAGGCTGTCAGGGTCCTAGGGAGGTTTCCAGTCCCAGTCCCTGACCACAGCAGGCTCTGGAAGGGGGTCAGACCAGACTGTGCAGGACTTCATTTTAACGGGGGATGAAACGCCCAAGGATGGGGACAGCACACCTTCCCCTGGCCCTAGATTCATCAGGCTTTCCTCCTGGGAAAAAGGCTTCTTATCCTCAGCCTGAGTACCTCCTGTTTCAGCTGTGCTGCTGCCTCTTGCCCTCCTGTCATTCATCACTGCGAAGAGCCTGCCTCAGTCTCCTCCTTCCCCTCCCATCAGTGCCAGGGATGTTGTTGCATGCCCTCAAAGCTGTCAATTCTCCCAGCTGAACCAGCAGCCTTGATACCAGCCTCCAGGCAGCACCTGATGCAATAATCACCACCCTCTGAGCCCAAGAGACAACCAGATCCTCATCCAACCATCCTCCCTTCCAGACTGTAATGTCACAGCCCAGGTACAAGAGTATTGGTGGAGACAGTGCTGAAAGCCTGGCTATAGCGGAAGTAGATGGCATCCACTGCTCTCCACTTATGCCCATGATTTTGTCACAGAAGGCAGTCAGGTGGGTCAGGCATGGTTAACCTTTGACAAATCCTTCTCCCTGCTGTATCTAAGCATAGGCTCAAAAAGACCTCACTCCTTGATTTTACCTAGAAGACCAGACAGCCTGCAGTTCTTCAGGGGGGCTTTTGTCCTTGTTGGAAGGCAGATGTGACATCTGCCTTTCTCCAGTTGTTGGGGGACTTCCCTGATATCCACAGTGTTTGAGTGCTGATGGAAAGTGGCTGTACAAGCACATCAGCCACCTCTCTCATCACCTTGGGATGCAGCCTGACAAGTCCCAGGGACATGTGTGGGTCAAGTGCTCCTGAGTGGTCTTTGACTCGACCATCATCAGCCCCATCTGGAAGCTCCTCCCCTTCTTGCACAGAGGCCTGACAGATCTTGCTGGTAACAGCAAAGAAGGTGGTATCTGCTTTATCTGTGTCTTCTGTCACTTCTCCATTTGTAGTGATCCTGACAGGGACACCACTGCACAAGATGGAGTGAGTGATCCACATACCAGTTAACCTGTACACCTGACCTGTGCTGTGCTGAACTGCACATGACTTGGCCTTCAGGTTTCCTTGTGCTGTACAAATTCCTCTGCTACAGGACAAACTCAGCCAACTGATTACAAGGGAGGAGCTTGTGGGCAGCTCCTACTTGTCACTGACAATTACACCACCTGCACCACCTTCCCTTCATCCTGAAGTGCAGCAGCAAGAAGTTCTCATGAGAACATTGTTTCTGCTTGACAGCAGAAAAGATGAATAGATTTATTTCCTTGTAAGAAAATTCTATAACAGAATTTGCTCTAGAATGAGCAAATTGGGTCAGTCCTTCCATGGACAGCATCTGCACAGTGTGCTGCATGAGGACCATTCAGTAACAAGAAATCTTTGATACCCCACAGCAATCTCCTGAACAGCTGGCATACTGACACATTGAAATATTTCCCAATAAGAACAGGGGTCTGAGACACAGAGACTTCTTCAGGTTTTTCAGAGAAAGCTCCATCTACTTCCTTACACTGGTCAGTTGTCTGTAACACATGCCACCATAGTGTCACACTTAGTGACTTCTCTTCTGACTCTGACCCACAAGCTCTTATCCCGACTTGAGACCCACACATCTGAGCTGCTCCTTCACATGACAGACAGCCTCCTTCCTCTTCCCTGCCTGTCTCTCCTGAAGTGATTATCTTCATCCATCACAGCACTCCAGGTACATAAACTGTCCTGCCACATCACAGGTACCCCAGAGATGCTGCAATTCTGCGACCACATGCTGAGCTCTCATTCCTCCTGCTCAACTCCTAGGCTGTGGATGTGCACACAACCTGGAGGTAGGTGTCCTTTTTGTCCTGTTTTAACATGCCCAAGCTTTGCCTTAGTCCCACAGATCCACACTTTTGCTTTCTGCCCCTGCACCAACATTTTCTCACTTACCTCTGGGCTGTAATCTCCCTCCCATGTCACTCCTAGTTCCCTCGCCAGGCTGGACAAACTCTTGGCAAAGATGCCTTTGCAGTAAGTGAGAAAGAGAAAATGGCAGCTGATTTCTTAAATTCACAAATGTGGAACTAAGGAGGCAAACTAAACTTTCTTCAAGGCTCTCTAATCTGCTCCATGAGAAGTACCTCTGAAATTTAGCTCTTCACTCAGTGCATGACAACTACTGTACATACACTGTTCCCCAACCACATACACTGGTAGCTATAGCTCAACTCTGCCATAAGGTAGCCGATTTCACCTCTCCAGTCTTTTGTACTTAGCTTATCTGATTTTCAGGCTCCAGGACAGGACAATGACCTGATTCACAGCTTAATTTCATTGATGCCACAACAAAACAAAAGAGAAGAGTTGCATTTCATGTGTTTGTACGTTTCTCACCTGCCACTTTGTTTCTGAGCTACTGTAAATATCCTGTGGGAAAACTCAGCTCAAAAGCAATAACAAAAACCTATTACCTTTGAACAGTAAAGAAAAAAAGTTACTGTAATCAGAAACTGTACAGTAGAATACACATTTATCTTATGTTTTACTAAACTAGGAGCACTACACTGTGGACCCCCAGGTTAAAATGGGTTGAAAAATGTAATTCTTGAATGACATTCAAGATCTTGGCAGAAAGAAGTCAGACATTCCTCTTTATGGAATCTTTACTCCTCTTTATAACAACTTCCAAATTTTAATCTGTTGTTTTGAAGGGCAGAACATTTCATCAATTTGAGCAGCAGTTTACACTCAGCTTTCTGTTACAAGAGTTACACAGGCTGATGATGGAGAGAGGAAAACAGCAGAAAAGGCTTCATTTCTAAAGCAACAGCCATAACTGTAGTCCCTTGATATGTAACCTCTCTACTCAAAATGTAACCAGGGTCAGTACATTATAAACAAATATAACAGCTTTAAAGTTAGAAATTGTTTAGAGGCAGCCACATGTGTGATCTAGACAGTCCCAGCTCTTGAAACCCTTTTATGTATCAAAAATCCTTCCCTTCCCCAGCTCCTGCCAAAAGACAACTCCCTCTCTATTGCTGACAGATTTACAATCAAAACAAGCTAAATAAAACAAAAAAGTACATTTTAGTGAAGAAATGATAAATTATAATTTATATTATTTAAAATACCATTATAAATTATTCTGCAGGAATTAAAAATTAAATAAATAAAACAAATGTCAACTTTTATGATTATTACTCATTATTTCTTTCATCTAATAAGTTGCAAAACATCAGGATCAGTAATTTCTAAGTCATGTGAAGAAAAGGAAGGTTGGAAAATTCAGATATTGTTACACAGTGCCTGATAAGAAGTATGCAGAAGAATAACAGAGCTATTGTCACTACTAGCCACAATGTGTAATTACTAATTTAAAGCTTCTGCATTTGACAGAAAATCTAAAGCAAGCCTTAGCAGGGAGGAAATCATGCCTGATAAATTTGGTGGCCCTCTATGATGGAGTTACAGTGTTGGTGGATAAGGGAAGAGCAACTGACGTCATTTACCTGGACTTGTGCAAAGCATTTGACACTGTCACACACATAGTTGTCTCTAAATTGGAGAGACATGGATTTGATGGACGGAACACTCCATGGGTAAGGAATTGGCTTGAAGGACACACTCAGATCACAGCTCAGAGTCGTGATCAATGGATCAATGCCCAAGTGGAGACAAGTGACAAGCTGCGTTCGTCAGGGGTTAGTATTGAGACCAGCTAATTTCTCTGTTGGTAACATGGACAGTGGGATTGAATGCACCCTCAGCAAATTTGCAGATGACATCAAGTTGAGTGTAGTGGATGATACTCTAGAGGGAAGGGCTGCTATCTAGAGGAACATTGACAGGCACAACAGGTGGGCCCATGTGAACCTCATGAAGTTCAACAAGGCCAAGTGCAAGGTTCTGCACATGACTTGGGGCAATCCCAAGCACAAATACAGGCTGGGTGGAGAATGAATTGAGAGCAGCCCTGCTGCAATGACTTGGGGACATTGGTTGACAAGAAACTCAGCGTGAGCTGTCAATGTGCAAGTGCATCCCAGAAACCCAATTGCATCTCAGGCTGCACCAGAAGCAGCATGGTCAACAGGGCAAAGGAGGTGACACCCCACCTGGAGCACTGTGTTTAGCTCTGGGGGACCCAACATATGAAAAACATGGATCTGTTAGATAGAGTCCAGAAGGTCCACGAAGATGTTCAGGTGGTTGCAAGAACTGTCCTACGAAGAAATGCTAAGAAGTTGGGTTCATTTAGCCTGAAGAAGAGGAGACACGGGGGAAGGAAAAGAAAAGTGGTAGTGGGAAGTGTCTTAAGGATTACTTCGTTCTGTCATTGCTTTGAAAAATTATTACAAGTGAATTATTCTTATTGAAATGTGATTTCAGAACTCCTATGCTCTCAAGTATATAAATGAAAAAACCACAAAGTAATAGTTGCCCATTCACAAAAGTATTTAATAAAAAACGTAACAACAACAAATAAATAAATAAAAATAGGCAAGCAAAAAACCATGCAGAATCATCCATTTCCATTTGTCCTGCAATTTATGGAATTTAGTAGTTGAATTGTAATGCAAATCCACTAGTATAAATACACCACTTCAGTACTGCTTTAGAGGAGATAACTCAGCTATTTGGAAAGATTCTGGAAACGTAAAGATTAATCAAAGATTAATGTAGACTTTCAACACTTGCAACTGTAATTTCATTCAGGGTTTTTCCTGGAGTAAGAATTAATCTCTGCTGTATATCACTTAGAACCACTTTGTTTAGAAAAACAGAAACTCAACAAGCCCTACCAAAACCCCAATCCTCAACTGCATTGCACATTTTTATGATGAGTTCTTGTGATTGAACTCGCACCTGAGAACTAAATTTAAGGCACCTACTGCAAAGAGAAGTTAGTGTATTCTGGGGGGAAAAAAAAAA
>JANVCC010010406.1:23072310-23122778 GCA_025345505.1 Todiramphus chloris collaris | reverse complement strand
ATAGTATTAGGGTTCTGGTTCATCCTCTTCCTCCTCCTTAAGAGAGTATTGCTACTTTCTCAGATGCTTTCTTGTTGCCATGGCATCCTTTCTACCGTAGGTCTCTTCACCCTTGTGTTATTTCCCCAATTGGCATTCAAACTGTGGGCATCTTTCCTCTGGCTCGAAAGCTTACAAATCTATGTTACTTTTTGAAACAATACATTTGATGTGCTGCATGAGGCATATCACTTCAGACCTCAGAGAGTTAGCTTTCAGTAAGAACACACATTGTTTCTAAACACATGAGGACTGAGATTGTACTTGGAGAGTGAGCACTTCAGTCAAAAATCTATGTACGGATTTGTTGAGCACCTAGCATTAGGGTTCTGATTCCAAGGAAAAAGATTGTCAAGCAGTCTAATAAACACCACTCACTTCTACTTGAATACTCCATTTCTCTCTCAATTTCTGTACACATCTTGCCAAGACATTTGTTTTCCTAACATGTATTCT
Organism: Todiramphus chloris collaris; assembly: GCA_025345505.1. Lineage (NCBI taxonomy): Eukaryota > Metazoa > Chordata > Aves > Coraciiformes > Alcedinidae > Todiramphus > Todiramphus chloris. The sequence goes on along the minus strand of JANVCC010010406.1, from coordinate 23,122,283 downwards.
ATACTGTGGCATGCATCTTCATCAAGATGTCTGTCCATCCGCCTCAGCGATTCTTGACCCATCCAATCGAACTGTCTGAAGGCAGACACACCACTAAGGAAAACATCTTCCCAAGAAGAAAAGCTCTGGTTCCCAAGAGCATGTTGATAGCCTACCTGCCTTCGACTCTGTCGCTTACGACAGCTGTCACTTTCAACTGCACAACGCAAGCACAAGTCTCCAGCCGCTACTTTCCAGCCACGCCGGCTGCGCTCCGGGGCGGCTCCGAAACCGGCGCCGGGAGGGAGCCGCGCTGCTGCTCCCCCGGGAGCTGCGCGCAGCGCCGCCGCTAAACCGATGCACTCGCACACGCACAGAGAGCGAGCCGGGGACGTGCACCTGCCTAAGCATAAAGTCAGACTCAGCGCACAGGAAGGGGGATTCTCCCTGCCCAAGTGCAACAGGTTTCTTAACACCACCACCCCCGGCACCTGGATTTACGAGGTGCCCTGACGGAAGACCCCGGCTCCGCTCGCAGTCGCGGTCGCGGGCACTCACCGGCGGCGCGGCCGCGGAGGGTCCGCCGCGCTTGGCGGAGCCGCGCCGGGAGCTCAGCCGCCGCCAGGACTCCGCCAGCCGCCCGCGGCCGCCGCCCGTCGCCCCCTCGGCGGCACAGCCCCGCTCCACCGCCCCGGGGCTCCGCCGCCTCTGCCCCATGTCCCGCGGCGCCGCCGCCGACCCCGCTGCTCGCTCCGCGCCGCCCTGAGTTTTAACTGCGCTGCCGTGACACGGCGTGTGGGCCGGGGGAGGCGGGCTGGGGCGGAGCGGCGCCGCCCGCCCTGCGAGGCTGCGGGGCGGCCCGCGGGGGGAGCGCCGGTGGCGGGGGTGGTTATCGGGGGGAGGGAGGGGAACAGCGGCAGGGCGGCTGGCTGATAGGGGACACTCGCTCTGGGGGCTCATCTGGCAAGTGTGGTATGCGGGCTGGCAGTTAGAACTCGTCATATCCCACTGCAAAATTAGAGTTTTAGTCTAGCGCGTGAGATGAAAAAGGTGCCCGACGCGAACTGGGAAATGGGCACGGTAAGTGAAAGGGGCCGGTAGCTATACTGTGCTTAAACGTGACAGCTTACACCACGTGTTCAGTGTCTAGATCCTGCCAAAATCATGCCAGGAGGGTTCGTCTCATAAACTACATTAATAGTACTGCAGAACTAAATTAGTAGTTTCCCCGTAATAAAAGGTTCTTTCTTAAGCAGCACTTGCAGGTGCACAGCTTCCACACAAAGTTCAGCATTTTCCCTCATGTGTACACCTAAGAGGATGGAAACATCAAGTCAAAAGCAAAAGACAGTATGGTACCTGTTGGTAGGGCGCATCTTTGGCACATCTCTGCTTTTCTTTCTTAAATTTAACAAGGAGCATCTTTGGAATTAACAGTCTTTCTACTAATACTGGAAGGGTCTCCCGTGGTCCTGTTCAGGGTCCTGAATTCAGTATGGCCTACCAGGAACTTGAGGAACATGCACATCAGGTCCATCAGCTCTGCCTACTGACCACAGGACGCTGCTGTGGTGCTATAGAGCTGATTTTTCTTCACAAGGTGAGAGGCTGCTCAAGTCCCCTCGGCTAAACTAACAAGGTGATTAGTCAGCGTGTTAGCATATAAGCTTAGGCAACAGCATTATAATGTAAATAGTTCATCTTGTTCTATACAGCCATATAAAAAAAAAAAATAGATAGACACTTTTTCAGGGATCATTAAAAATAAGCATTAAGCCGTTGACTTGTACTTATCATTTAATCATCTTACAAAGATTTCTTAGAAGACCATTTTACTGAAAAAGTCAAATGTATACTTCTCTCTCAAGTATCTGAACTTCCTATTTTGAAAAAGTTATATAACATTTTAATGAATAATATTATTCTAGTTATATCCACAGTACTTAGAATTATTTATTAAAGGATATGTTTCCCTCACAGTGTATCTAATGCCATAAAATAATAGGCAAGAAAGTTGGGTGAGAGTTTCCAAAGAATATGTTAAATTCTTTATTAAATATAAATTGGAAGCTAATGACCAAGGATTTTGTTATGGTATTAGGCAGCCTAATGTCCTCCACAGCCCTAATCAGATTCCAGACCTATTAAGAACCTTCCATTCAGTGAAGATAGACACTACCTGGAGAGTCTTTACCTTCCAACACCTGTAACTATAGGAAGTTACTTCATTGGGGTGAACTATTGTCATGAGTGCTTTAGGTTTATTTATTCCCCACTGAGACACATCAGCATTTGATCAGCTTTGCTGATTAAGTCAATTAGCTTTATCATTTTTAATGACATCTACAGACCAAATCCTCTGATGACTTCTTTATCTGATAGTCACAACTATTAAATTTCCCAAATCTGGTGTTTTTCTTTAATTATGCATTAGAGGAATCTAATGATTTTCAAATTCCACAAAGATTTGTAAGCAAGTTAGTTTTTAAAAACTCAAATTTCATACAACCCAGAAGACATGTTCTTAGAGAATCTTGTAGGGAGGGAAGAGAGCAAGACATTCTAAAGGAATTCATGGAGAGGATACAAAACTATTTGTGTTACTTATTTGTCAGTAGTCTTGTTGAATTCTTTGGCAGCTGGAATATGAAGTTTGCTGCCTTCACCTGTTTAGTTACACAGACAGCACTATAATACTTACTCAGCTTGCAGTACTCTGTAAAAGTAAAAAAAGAAAAAAAAGCAAAAAAATTTTTAGAAAAAAGCGCAAGTAAATGTTCTTATTTTAAATAGCAAAGCTATTTTAAATAGGCTACAAACTTCAAGCTAAAATAGAACAAAAGCACAGCCAAGTGCAATTTTAGCTTTGGTAAGTCTAATACAAAACATAGGTCATTTCAGTACCATATGAAGGTCTAATTTTGTGAAGAGCTATTCACATGTCAATAGATGTGAAAATATGGTGTCTTTTCAGATATTAAGGCTGAAATTTCAGCACAGAAAACAGCTTCCGTCTTCTTATTTCAGTCCATAATTCATCTGAAGCTGATGATCTAAGTTCTAGTCACCTTTCGTATAAACTATAATAACAGTAAGTTTTAACTTGTTACATGGTCTGACAGGATTTAATGCAACGTGTATAATAACCACCTACAAAGGATTGGTTTCTAACATTTTTATTATACACACCATGTGTTTATGCTTTATACACTTGTAAACATTGCTGTTATGGCTTTAATTGGGCATACGGTATGTCTGGCAAGAAATTATTTTCAGCCTGAGCAAAGAAGGGTATGGACACATGTTACATACACAGTAGCCTGATATTTCAGTCTTTCTCATTCCACCTATATGTTTGTTCTTCACAGGCATCTTTAAGTACATTCAAATATTTATCAAGAATTACAAGAAGGCATGTCAATAGGTGGTGACAGGGCTCCCTTTGCCTGGCTTAAATCTTCTAGCCTAGCAGAGTCCAAGACCCACCAAACTGTCTGGGACATGTTTGGACTATTCAGAGGCTTGGAAGCAGTCACTCAGAGCCTACAAATTGCTTTCATTTCATTTAGTGTTAGCAGCTATAGAGTAATTTATGTTGGAAGGGGCCACTGGAAGGCACCTAGTCCAACTCTCTGGTGAATTTAGATCAGCTTGCACTGGGCTTTGTCCAGTCAGATCTTGAAAAACTCCAGAACAGAAGATTTCATAGTTTCACTGGACAACATTTCAGTGCTAAAGCATGGTTTCAGTGAAAAAGCTTTTCATTACAGATAATTGGAATTTCTCATGTTCCCACTTGTGTTTGTCTCTGCTCCTCACTTCACCGTGCACCGTCAGGAACAATCTAGCTCCATCTTCTATACACCTTCCCACTCAGCAGTTGGAGGCAACAGTTAGGACTCCTTGTAGGCTCTGTCCTTAAGGCTGAATAAACCTATTCTCCAAGTCTTTTCTCATCAACCATGTGGATGAAGCCTGATACAGATAGCTAGAAATAGCTTCACATTTAGAGGCCTTGGTCCTCACAGGCGAGCTTCAACTGTCCCAGTATCTGTTGGAGGAACAGAACAGCCAGACATAAGCAGACATTGGCCTTTTCATGGATCTGCTTGAAAGAGTCCCATGGGCTAAGAACCTGAAGCAAAGAGAGGTCTAAGAGAGCTGCTTGATACAAAAGGCACAGCTCTTCCAAACTCAAGAGTGATCCATCCCAATGAGCAGGCAGTCAGGCAAAAAGACAGGGAGGTCTGCATGAATGAATGAGACCCGTGAAAACCTCAAACATAAATGTGAGTACACAGAAGGTGAAAGCAGGGACAGGTTGCCTGGGAGGAATAGAGAGATACCTAGTGTGTATCCTAGCACACAGGGATGTTCTTAGGATAGCAAATGCCCAACTGCCCTTGAATCTGGCCAGGATGTCATGATGTAAGAAATAAAAAAGAAAAGCAATTGGGAAGAAAAGCATCATAAACACTGTGTAAATATGTGCTATTCCTTGCTGTGTTTCAGAGAACAGTTTTTTGTGTCCTCTTCCTGCTAGTGAAGAATGGATTTGTGTTTATTTTTATGTGTATCTGCCTCAGGCAGTCAGATTGCTATCACAGCAGCATGGTGTTGCCAGAGGTATTGAGAGTCTTCCTTGGGACTGTCATTTTTCCAAGTTGAATTGCTATGATGTCGTAGTGTACAAGAAACTGACTTTTGGGACAGATGGCTTGAATATAGTTCTACTTTTGCCTCAGATTCATGAGAGAAAAGGTAATAATATTTCTCCTGGTTAGTGTTTGTAAGCCTGCTGGAGGGCAGAGGAGTGCAATTTGCCTGGATGTTATCCTGGGAGATACATGTGTGGGAGTTTCTCAGATGATCATGCCTGCAGTGAGGCAGTCTTGCCTGCCTCCTGGAAGCAGCTGAGGATCAAGACTCCCTGAAGAGCAGGCTCTCCTCTCCATGCTCTGTTGGAAAATGAAACCAAAAGGCAGCACCAAGATGATGTGAGTGTAGCACAGATGCAGGCTCCAGTGCCACTGCAGAAATAGCATCCTAGGTCCATGGTGAGGGAAGCAGAAACTGTAAAGAGACTAAGATTGAAGGAGAGGAGACATAGGCTTTTCCCACGGGATAGCAAATGCTTCATCTGGACTTTGATGTTAATGGAAAAAGAAGTCTGGGATAAATTTCGTCTCTTCATTTATCCTCAGCATCTCTACAATTGGGAAAAACTTGTAACTAATTATTCTGTGTATATGTATGAATTATTAAAGCAACTGTGCAAAGATACTCACTTTTGAACGTAGAAGAGGATTTTAATCTTCCAGTGGAGCAGTTTTCCAAAACACAGCATTTATACACTTTGTTACATCTTAAAACCAATGCTTTGAGGCATAGAGTCATTGAAAACAATTTGGGTATTGACTGTACTTACCCTAGGTTGTAATGTCTATTTTTCATTTGCTTCAGCAGCTTCACAGCAAATAAGCTTCAAAGTAAGGTCAAGGGAGCAAAATGGAGCTGGCAGATCTTTAAGGACCCTTTCCACAGAGCGCAAGAGTTCTCTATGCCCGAAAGTAAGAAATCAGGCAAGGAAGGCAAGAGATGGGGATGGCCAAGTTGAGACCTCCTGGTCAAGCTAAAGAGCATGGAGGAACTGCACAGGCAGTGGAAGCATGGATGGGTATCCTGGGAAGAGAACAGGGATGCTTCCCAGTTCTGTAGGGATGGGGTCAGGAAGGCCAAGGTGCAGCTGGAGCTGAAGTTGTCAAGGGATGTAAAGAATAATAAAAAGGGTTTCTACAGGTATGTCAACCATAAAAGGAAGGTCAAAGAAAGTGTCAAAGGTTAAAGACTGTCAAGGTGGTAATAAGAGATGAGAAGGCTGAGGAACTCAATAACAGTTTTGCATCAGTCTTCACTCGCAGCTTCTCTTCTCACACCTCCTGAGTCAATGGACTGCAAGACAGGGACCAGGGCAGGCAAAGTCCTCACTGTAAAAGAAGATCAGGTCTGGGACCACTTGAGTAACCTGAACATACATAAGTCTATGGGACCTGCTGAGATACATCTCAGAGTCCTGAGGGAATTGGCTGATGTAGTTGCCAAGCCACACTCCATGATATTTGCAAAGTGATGTCAGTCAAGTGAAGACCCTGGTGACTGGAAAAAAGGCACATTGCACCCATTTTTACAAAGGGTAGAAAGCAAGGGCCTGGGAGCTACTGACCTGTCAGCCTTACCTCTGTGCCTGCAAGATCATGGAAGAGATCCTCCTAGAAGCTGTACTAAGGCACATGGAGGACATGGAGGTGATTTAAGACAGCCAGCATGGCTTCACTAAGGACAAGTCTTGCCTGACCAACATAGTGGCCTTCTATGGTGGAGTGACTACATCAGCGGACAAGGAAAGACATGTCATCTATCTGGAATTCTATAAGGTCTTTTACACAGTGCCCTACAACATCCTTCTCTCTCAGTTTGAGATATATGGATCTGATAGATGGACTGTTCAATGGAAAAGGAACTAGTTGGACTGCTATATCCAGAGGGTAGTGGTCAATGGCTCATGTCCAGAAGGAGATCAGTGACAAGTGGGGTCCTTCGGGGGTCCATTCTGTGACCAGTGCTGTTTAGTTTCTTCATCAATGACACAGACAGTGAGATCAAGTGTACCCTCAAAAAATTTACAGATGGCACCAAGCTGAGTGGTACAGTTGACATACCTGAGGCGGGATGCCATCCTGAGGGACCTGGACAAGCTCAAGAACTGAGCCCATGTGAATGTCATAAGATTCAAGAAGGCCAAGTGCAAGGTCCTCTACCTGGGTCAAGGCAATCCTCAGTATCAATACAGGCTGGGGTATGTCACTAAGATCAGCCCTGAGGAGAAGGAATTGGGGGTGCTGGGGAATGAAAAGCTGGACACGAGCCAACAATCTGCATTGGAACACCTCTTCTATGAAGAAAGGCTGACGGAGTTTGGTTTGTTTAGCCTGGAGAAGTCTCTGGGGAGATCTTACTGCAGCCTTCCAGTACTTAAAGGTGGGAAGAGACTTTACAAAGACATGTAGTGATAGGACAAGGGTTAATGGCTTTAAACTGATAGAGAGTATATTTAGATTAGATGTAAGGTAGAGGTTCTTCACTGTGAAGGTGGTGAGACAGGCTTCCAGAGTGGTTGTGGATGTCCCCTCCTTGGAATTGTTCAATACCGGGCTGGATGGGGCTTTGAGCAACCTGGTCTGATGGAAGGTGCCCATGGCAGGAGGGTTGGAACTAGATGGTCATTGAGGTCCCTTTCAAACCAAACCATTCTGTGATAAGTTTCTCATAGTCATCATCAGGTATAGAATCATAGAAACATAGAATCATTCTGGTTGGAAGAGACCCTCAAGTTCATCAAGTCAAACCGTTAACCCAGCACTGCCAGGTCACCACTAAAACAAGTCCCCCAGAACTACGTCTATACTTTCTTAAAATACCTTCAGGGACGGTGACTCAACCACTTTGCTGGGCAGCCTGTTCCAGTACTTTACAACCCTTTCAGTGGAGAAATTTTTCCTAATATCCAACCTAAACTTCCCCTGGTGGAACTTGAGGCCATTTCATCTTGTCCTATCACTTGCTACATGGGAGAACGGACTGACTTCCACCTTTCTACAACCTCCTTTCAGGTAGTTGCAGAGAGCAATAAGGTCTCCCTCAGCCTTCTTTTCTTGGGCTAAACAACTTCAGGTCCCTCCGCTGTCCCTAAGACCTGTGCTCTAAGTGCTTCACCAGCTTTGTTGCCTTTCTTTGGACACACTCCAGCACCTCAGTGACCCTCCTGTAGTGAGAGGCCCAAAACACAATATTTGATGTGCAGCCTCATGGAGGGACAATCACTTGCCTTCCTCTGCTGGCCACACTATTTCTGATACAGGCCAGGATGCTGTTGGCCTTCCTGAACACCTGGGCACACAGCTGGGTCATGTTCAAACAGCTGTTGATCAACACCCCTGGGCGCTTTTCCACTGGACAGCTTTCCAGCCACTCCTCCCCAGGCCTAGAGCATTGCAGGGGGTTGTGACCCAAGGGCAGGACCTGGCACTTGACCTTGTTGGACCTCATACCATTGGCCTTGGCCCACTGATCTGCACTGTCCAGATCCCTCTGTAGTGCCTCCCTGCCATAAATCAGATCAACGCTCCTGCCTAACTTGGTGTTCATCTACAGAGGGCGCCCTCAATGCCCTCAATCATATCATAAAAGATTAAACAGAACAGGCCCCAGTACTGAGCCCTGGGGAACACAACTTGTGACTGGCAGACAACTGCATGTAACTCCATTCACCACCCGTCTCTGGGCCCAGGCATCTTTTTATCCGATGAGATGTATGCCCACCCAAGCCATGAGCAGCCAGTTTCTCCAGGAGAATGCTGTGGGAAGTGGTGTCAAAAGCTTTACTCATGTCTAGACAGACAACATCCATAGCCTTTCCCTCACCCACTAAGTGGGACACCCTGTCACAGAAGGCAATCAGCTTGGTCAGGCAGGACCTGCCTTTCATAAATCTGTTGTGAATGGGCCTGATCACCTGGTTGTCCTGTATGTGCCCTGTGATGGCACTTAGGATGATATGCTCCATAAACTTTCACAGAACTGGGGTCAGGCTGACAGGCCTATATTTCTCCAGATCCTCCTTCCGGCCCTTCTGGGAGATGGGCGCCACATTTGCTAACCTCTGGTCAACTGGAGGTTAGCAAATATAGTATGATGGGCTTATTATCTTGGGTCTTATATACAATGTGTCATGTACTACAACCAAGCAAGCAGAAACTTGAGGAGAGCAAAGGTTAGCACAGGCAAACAAATGCAAAACCATGGAATAATGAAGTCCATATGGAAAATAATGCTCAGTAATTTGTGGCAGACATCTATAGAATGTTTAAATTTGTTCTTATGGTATTGAAAAAGAACAGATAGGTGAAAATCTGTAAATATCTATTAAGTTATTCTATGTTTATGTGAAGTAGTAAACCTATTATTAGCTATTCTAATAACTCCTGTGGCAGTCATCCTGGGCAATGAACAACACTTCTTTTGACTCACCTAGGGCTAGGTGAACTGGTAGCTTGTCAGCACCTAGCTGGCCAGTGTAAAAGCTTTGATTTCTTACTGCTGATTTGTACCTCTCTACTTGAACAAACACTTTTTTTTTTTTTTGGTTTTTTTTTTGGTTTTTTTTTGTCTGACTTTTGTCCTTTTTATGTTCCAAATGCATAAAACTGGTCAAGAGGTTCAAAAGCTAGGTGGTTAAACCAGAGGAAGACAGACAGACAGTTTTCTTGGATACCTTCCTGAAAATGAAGTCAGGATGCCAGTTCAAGTGTCTAGTTCTACTTCATAGTCATTTCCTCAGTTCTGCTTTCCCTCTAAAAACTAACTATGAAGAAGATCAATATTACAAATATTTAAATTAAAAGTTAGTGGTAGAGACACGTGGGAAACAATTCAGCCGAAATAGCTTGGTTGAGCTAAAAATGCACCAAGGATTAGAAATTAATAATGTGTGGTGACTTCCAGATTTTTGGAAGTGAAGAAAACTTTGCTTATTTGTTCTTGTTTTCTGTCCTTTATTGCAGAAATACAGAAGTTAAGGTGCGTGTATAACAGAATCTGAGAGGGAGGTAGTGGCCACAGTAAAGGCATACCTAACCCACTGGACACACACCAGTGCATGAGACCTCATGGGATGCATCCAAGGGTGCTGGGAGAACTGGCTGATGTCAGTGTGTGAGGCCACTCTCAATCATCTTTGAAGAGTCATGGCAATCAGGGGAGGCTCCTGATGACTGAGGAAAAAAAAGCAAATATTACACCTGTAGTAAAGAGAGGCAAAGAAGACCTGGGATGCTGCAGGGTGGTCAATCTAGCTTCAATCCTTGGGAAAGCATGGAGCAAATACTCCTGAAAGCCATTTCAGGATTAGAAATAGCTAGCATACTTTTATCATAAAGGAATCAAGCCTTACTGGCCTGATTGCCTTTTGTGATGCGATAACTGACTCTGAGGACAAGGAAAGAGCAGCGAACGTTGCACAGTTTGACTACAGCAAAGCCTTTTATATGGTTTCCCATAATAGTCTTCTAGACAAACTGCTAAGGTATGGACTGTATTAGGGGATAATAAATTGGATGGGAAACTGCTGAATCATTAGGCTCAAAAGGTTGTGATCAGCATAAAACAGAGTACAAAGACCAGCTGGTGGCTTGTTACTAGTAGCATCCTTCCCGGATCAATACTATCAATATTGCTTAATCTCTTTAATGACATAGATGGAGTTTGCTCTCAGCAAGTTCATAAATAGATACCACACTGAGGGAAAACAGTAGATACGTGAGGGGAAGGCATTGCTGCTATTCGGAGGAATCTGGACAGGTTGGAGAAATAAGCAAGTAGAAACATCAAGTTCTGCGGAGGAAAATTTTTTTTTATCTTATAGTATGAATATTTTGTAAGATCTTACATCACAAGTAGATCACAAGAATAAAGTATCTACAGGGCTTTCATTCCCAAGCCCTTGATTGTGCTTTCATGATGACCTTAAGATCCACAAAATTATGCAACTATTTCATAAACTCTGCCAACTCCGTGAAAAGACATAAATAAAGATTACATGTTTTCTTTGGAAGTAATTACTTCAAGGATATCATACAACTGCAAAGGGGCAGAAAGATTGTGAAATCTTTTTTTTTAAAGTGTGGGTCATAATATAAGAAGACAGGTATACAAAGACAAAGTCTCTGACAAACTTTTTCTTTTTAGAAAAAAAAGCAGTTCCTCAGGAAGTTTCCTCCTTCTTCAGAAAAATAAATAACAATCATCCAAGAGCTGATGTAAATTATTCACATCTTTTAAAATGGGAGCCATGTTATAGTTTCTTCTATGTGTCTAATGTTAGGAATGGGTCATACATGTCTGCTTTTTATCACCTGCATTATGGAAGTTTTTTTCCATTCTCCAGTTTATACATTTTTAATTAAAGAAGTTAAACATATCAGAATCATAATCTTGCAGAAGTCTATTTTTTAAAATTCTGTTCTACAGTTGCCACTTATCATTTGTATTGCCTAAGTAACTTTTTTATTCTTTGTATCTTCCCATTTTGTAGAGACAGATAAATCAAAGCAAATACCAGTATTCTTTGGTGGATACTTACAAAATGCTTCTTTATTTCAACCATAATACCTTCTGACAGAGATAGGCCTCCAGCACAACTTTGATTTTGAAAGATAAAGATTCTTCACTGCTTCCACAATGAATGAAGGTGATCAATCACTTTTCCTTAAGGCAGGCAACAAAACCAGCCCTGAAACTCATTTTGAATTCATACTCTGGGCCACAAAAATGTCTGAAATATTACATTTTAGGTAATAAAGATATCTCTGTTGAAATTCCCAGTAATTACAAATCTATTTTCTAAAGCACAAAACTACAGTAGTCACTATGTTTTGAAGACTGTAGATGAAACCTTCAGCATTACATACTGCTTGAGTCATTGACAGAAAAATAAAACAGAACAAAACAAAAAACACAAACCAAAACAAAAATAACCTAACTCACCATCCAACTATCCTAAATAAGAATTGCTTCAAAACAAACTAAACATTACATTAAAACAGCTTTTTTTTTTTTTTTTTCCCTCTTTTTCCATGTAATCTAAAAAGTGTGGACGTAGAGCTTAGTTATATCAGATCACTAGAAAATGAGCTTTATATCTTTATGTTTACCTGAGTCATTATAGAATACTGGACTAAAGAGAGTGGGCAAATCATTGTTGGCAATTTATGCCTGAAAAGCAGTTAAAGTGACCTTTGTGTCACGACAGCTTTAAAACTGAACCAGGTTGTGTTAATCTGTATCCTCTTAATCCTGTATAATGCCCTAGACACCTGACCATTCTTGCCTTAACTGTTTAGACAGGGGGACAGTACACGAAGATAGCTTGTTTTCAGGCTCACTATTGAAAGAAACAGTATGAAAAAATATTGGTGATTAATAACATCTCTTTCTAAAGCATGCCTTTACACCTCATTAAAGTACGACAGGACAAACAAAGGCACATTTTTTATGGTTTCTTAGAAGCCCTTAGTGCAGTGTTTATTCAAGCTGAACACCCAGTACAAAGCAAGATCAATCTTTCAACAGTTAAGTTTTAATTAGTCTCAGTTTTTCTTTCTCCCATCTGTTAACATCAAAAGGCCACAGTCTCCACTACAACATTGTCAGAACCATTTGTACTACGTTAGAGGGCAGACAGTAAGAACATACACTGTGTAGTAGTTTTGCTAAGGTCGTTGTTCATCTCACGCAAAAAACAGGCATCAAATTCCGAACAAAACAAAGAATTGCTCAACTTGGAATTTAGACTGTTTTTTACAGAAATGTTGAATTGAATATTCATTTCAAGACACATTTAGCATTTGGTAATACAGCATAAAGACAATATTTGATGACACAACCTATTTGTGCTTAGATTGTGCAACTTGCCTGTAACACAATAAGTGCACAGTATTTTGTACAGTTACTCTACAGAGAAGGCACAGATGCCCATACTACCTTCAGAAGAGGGACCCTTACAGTTCAAGATATGTAAAACTTCAGAGGCAGTGCTCCTCTTGGGACACATACTGTCAAAATAGCAAGTGCTTTAGAAACACCGTGGCATTCTCAAAATACCTATGCTTCTGTTAAAAATATGCAACTGTCAATTAATTAAGACAAGCAGAGAAGTCAATATAGCAAGCGTTGAAACAAAGACACTGATAAAAGCATTCCTGTAGCAGTTATAAAGACTGCTTACAAATATCTGCTGAGTACCCTGGTCTGCAACACAGGTTGGGACCTATTGTTGGATACATCTGCCAGGGAGTTTTCTTCAATCATGTAAAACTCAAAGAAAATAAGGGCAGTTATAGTTTCAAAAACTGCACTTACTTTGAGAACTACAATTTATCTTTACACAGGCATTTTATTAAATCACTCCTTCACAATCCAGTATGAATGACAGTCCTAGACTTAAACAACAATTTTGTGTCAATACAAGTCCATGCTATTTAATCCTTCAGGCACCAAGTAAGGGACAATTGTGAGTTAATCTCAGTGCTATTACATGGCTTTAAAACCTTAGGTCAGTATTTAAAAATCAAGTCATTTTCCTTAACATATAAAATAATTGCTCATTATTGTTCACTAAATAATAGGTATGCTAGTGTATCATATGTCCCACATGAAAGATGGAACAAAATAATTTCTGCATCTGTCAGGAGTAGTTTTCATCCTACTGCTACATGCTGTCTTTCAATTAGTTCCTCTCAATTAAAAAAAAAAAAAACAAGCAAACTAAGATGTTCCTGTACAAGTTTATCTTTTTTTTTGTGTGTATGCTTACACCCCACTATATTAATTATACATTAGTAAATGTATGCAAAGTTTTGGGACACGTATTAGACTTAAACAAGTGACAATACTGGATTCCATCCTGTGACAATTTTGGATTGCTGAAGTACTTGTGACTTAATTTGCTAGTAAAGGATCTTTGTTTTCTATATGATCGTCTGTCAGAGGTAAAACACCAAAGCATTGAGGGGAACAGAAGGAATGCCAAGACTAATCCATTCAGATCAGAGAAAATTGAGTCCTTGCTCTGAAATTGCATCTCCATTCCCCTGTTAGACTATAAATTCCCAAAATCATAACTAATTCACTGGTCTGTTCTCTCTATATGAGTCTGTCATAGAAAAACAGATGGGAGCTTATTTATATATTATTCACATAAGTAAAGACTATGACTTCTATTGAGTGCAACATTACATTATTTTCTTTCACATAAAATTAAGATCTTAATTTAGCAAAACACTTGGACGCATACTGAACTTCAAAGTCAATAGAACTGACAGTGATTTTTATTGAAGCTATATGTCTGCTTCATGAAGTACTACTGAATATGTAAGTACTGCTACATGAAGTATGTAAGTGACAGCGATTAAAGATTTGATTTTCGTATCACCAACATTTTAGATGAGAAAGCTGTTTCTATACATTGTATTCTGTAGTAGTGTTATTAGATATAATCTGAGAATCCAAAAATTACTTGCTGGGCATGAATGAGTTTCTCTCTGGAGCTGTATACATATGTAAATAGGTTAGCACTTGAAGTTTTACAAGCTTTTGCAAAATACAACCACTAACATTATTGTATCCATTCATCCGCTTATAGTACCTTGAGGAAATTTAGCTAATGAGTAGAAGAAAACAGTATTTTATGCACACTTCAAGGTGGGGAAAGGACCTATAGGGATCATTTCCAATTAGTGTCCAACATGTAGGCCTTTAACTATTAAGTGTTGCACTGAAGTCAAAAGTTGTTAGTCTTTCAACACAGTTACAAGAAAAAACATTTTTGCTAGTCTTAAGCATATAGACAGAAAATTTTCTCAGGGCTGGGATAAAAAATAAAACAATGGACTTAATGTGCTGTATCTCATTAGCCTATACAAGATATTTTCCATAAATAGTGATAGACATCATCTCTGGAAATAATAGTTACCATGGTATCCCAAAATCTTTTCAAAGATGAATTCTTTTCAGATTTGGTACTGTTATGTCATTTAATGTGATCAGATACTCAAAATGACTGATGATTTATAGCAACAAGAGAATGCTTGCTATAACCTAACATTCTTCTTTTCTACAGAAGTGACAGTCATTTTGATTTTATAGAAGAGATATTTACTACACTGAAATACAGATGAATGGTATTTTTACCTATTTTTAAGACATAGATTATACAATAGAAAGACAGTTAGGCAAAGTAATTGAGATTTCTTTTTTCTCAAATATTTCACTTTATGATGCTGTAGAGGTTTTTAACAGAAATATTAAAGTTGATGTATGAATGCAGTAGGTGTGAATGGGAACACCTACATGTCCATTTGGACACATACTTATTGGTGCTTGCAAATGCCTTCTTTGCTTCAGTCTTTACTGCTTAGATCAGACCTCAGGAATCTCAGACCTTGTAAGTAAGAAAGAAAGCCTGGAGAAAGGAAAACTTTCCACTGGTCATAAGAATTGGATTAGAGGTCCTTTGAGTAAACTGAACATGAACAAATCTATGGGATGCACCCTTGAGTGCTGAGAGAGCTGGCTGATGTATTTGCTAAGCCACGCTCCATCATTTTTGAAAGATCATGGAGAACAGAACCAGTGCTTAAAGACTAGAGGAAAGCCATTGTCACTCCAGTCTTCAAAAATGGAAAGAAGAAAGACCCCAGAAACTACAGACAAATCAGCCTCACCTCCATCCCTGGAAAGGTAATGGAGGAACTCATTCCTGAGGTCATGTCAAAGCATATGGAAGAAAATAAGGTTATCAGGAATCACCAGCATGGATTTACCAAAAGGAAGTTTTGTTTGACTAATATGATAACCTTCTATGATGGTGTGACAGAATGGGTAGATGCAGAAAGAGCAGTGGATATTGTCTACCTTGACTTCAGTGAGGCACTTGACGCTGTCTCCCATAACATCCCCATACATTAGCTCAGAAAGTGTGTGTGAGATGACTGGACAGTGAGATGAAGTGAGAACTGGCTAAATAATAATGTTCAGAGCATTGTGGTTAGTGGCACGGAGTACAATTGGAGACCTGTACGTAGTGGTGTTCCCCAGGGGTCAGTCTTGTTCAATATCTTCATCAATGACCTAGACGAAGGGATAGAGTATGTTTGCTGGTGATACACTGTGAGATATGGACATTCAGTGAGATATGGGCAGACTGGAGAGCTGTGCAGAGGGGAACCTCATGAAGTTCAACAAGGAAAAGTGTAGTCCTGCACCTGGGGAAGAATAACACCATGTACCAGTACATGTTAGGGGTAGACCTGCTGGAAAGCAGCTCCACAGAGAAACATCTGTCAGTCCTGGTGGACAGTTAAGTTATCCATGGGACAGCAATGTGCCCTTGTGGCCAAGAAGGCCAATGATCTGGAGTGCATAAAAAAGATTGTGGCCAGCAGGACGAGGGAGGTTCTCATCCCCACCCCGTACTCTGTCCTAGTGAGACCACATCTGGAGTATTGTGTTCAGTTCTTGTCTCCTCAGTTCAACAGGGACAGAGAAATACTAGTCCAGAAATAGAGTCCAACAGAGAGCTACAAGGATGATGAAGGGACTGGAACATCTCTCTTGTGAGGAAAATCTGAGAAACCTGGGCCTGTTGAGCCTGGCAAAGACAAGACTGAGAGGGGATCCTATTAATGTTTACAAATATCCAAAGGGTGGGTATCAAGTAGAAGGCACCAGTCTCTTTTCAGTGTTGCCCTGTGATAGGACAAAGGACAATGGACACAAACAGGAACAGGGGAACTTCCACCTCAATATGAAGAAAAGCTTCTTCACTGGAACAGGCTACCCTGAGAGGTTGTGGAGTCTCCTTCTCTGGAGACTTTCAAAAAACACCTGGATCTGTTCCTGTGTGACATGCCCTAGGTGTTCTGCTCTGGCACAGGAGTTGGACTCGATGATATCCAGAAGTCCCTTCCAAAGCCTACTATTCCATGATTCTATGATTCTATGGAATGTATGCATGTGTGACTGAAAGAGTGAGTCCATGAAGACCATGAGACAAGAAGTGTGAATGTGTGAAACTAACTTGCTTAAAGATTTCATAAACGAGTATCACATTTTCCTTCCAAAAGATTTCACACTGAGTTGCACTACTTTTCCTGCAACACGTATACATAAATCTTAAACACTGGTTGACAATGAGAAAGTGGAGCTCAGAGTCCAGAAGTCCTTGTAGGCAGATGGGGTTTTGGAAGTAAAAAGATAGGGGATAGAGAATATGTGCCACAATCCTTTACATCAGAGACTAAAAAAGGAGTCATCTTTATTTATGCTAAATCTTGCCTCACTCAGCCAAGGAATTTCAATGTTTAGAACAAGCATTCCATACCAGTGTACAGATTTGGTTCAATGAAGCTGGAACAAGAACTTCTGGAGGAAGGTGGAATAATGGAACCATCGCCTCAATTCATAGTAATTCACTGCTTTTACACATCTGTAGCTATAAGTGTACAGCATAAGGATTTTCTTCCAAGGAGTATCAGAGTAAAAAATATATCAAATAAAATCAGTTACTTAGGTTACTAATTTTCAAAAAATACCCCAGAACCAGTAACATCACAGGAGAAGTTATTTTAAACATTCAGATGTTATAAAAAAGGTTTTGATTTTTAAAGGAATTACACTGAGTCTGAGTTCTTTTAGGACTGATTTTGTATTAAATCTACTGTAATAAGAAGGTCTATGTGTGTCGCAGGACGGTGGGTGTAACAAAATTCAGGAAGACAGTACTATTTTAGCTTAGTTTTTTTAGAAAATAGTGAGCTTGGGGGAATGAGTGAGAAGATATGGAGATAAAAGAAAGAAAGGAGGACAAACTGAAGGAAAAAGAAAGACAAGCAAAAAGGATCTTAAATGAGAGAGGAGAAAAACAGTGTGCCTGAGAAGAGCTGTCATAAAGACATGGTTTGTAGGGGTGAGGAAAGTGATCTTTTTTTAGACTTTAGGTAGTATTGTGTTCCCCAGAATTCCCATCGTAAAAAAAATGGAAAGTGAACTGTGTATTTGTTCTGAAAGGGATATTAGAGTATTCTGAAATTATTTGTGATCAGAAAGATTGTGTACATATGCATCACTAGATATAAGTGAAAACTGATTATATGAGTTGTTAGTTAATACAGTTATTGCTGGTAGTGTAATAGCCCTACACATCCCATGCAGACAGTATACCACTCCATTATAATTATAGAGATTGTGGGGAAACACAGGGCCTAGTTCCAGCAATCTCACATCAAAACAGGGAGGAAAGGTTGCGGTTAGGCCATGCCAGCTTGCAATAATATTAGAATATATGTAGTAGAAGTTATTTTTTAAAATCCCTTATTCAAAGGTGATAAGCCTGATTTTAATTTTACTGAATGATCCTGCTAAATACAAATAAAAGATTACCAACAAAAGTAAGCATTAATTTGACTACAGGGAAAAAAAAAAACAAAACCAGATTCTTAATATTGCATTGATTTGCATATCTCCCTAACACCTTCTACAGTACTTTTTTTAATTAGCCACCTGCTCTTGTTATGCATAACATCTATTTATGATCCTTCAGATGAGCAATCCTGGAAAGTAATGGCAGCATGAAAAGGAAATAGCTTAGTTTGATGTCTTCCGATCCCCAGCAGTCCCCATATACATAAATATCATAATGATCTGGGCCTGCTGAAGCCCTCAAAAGCTAAAAAAAGCACAAAACAAACAAAAAGCCCATGTTATTTTTTGTTAACACATTTGTTCTATATACTTAAGCAAAATAAAATAATTCAAACATGTATTTTTCTGGATACTGATTGTGCTGCTGCAGATAAGGTGTTTAAATAGTATGCATAAAAAAGATTTTAGTTATAAATTTAAAAATTAAAAATTAAAAAATTGTAACAGAATTAAAAAATTTTAGAATACATATTACAGTAATAAATCATAAACTTATGACGTGCTTCTAGACTAAAGTTCAGGAGATATTTTCCTAGACACATTGGAAAATCTGCTTTCTGAATTCTCTGTTAATGTGTCAAGCACTACAGGTTTCATTTGCTGTAAAAACCACAGTCTAGCAATATTTTCTTAGTTTAATGGCTCCCACTATGTTTTGGAAGTTCAAGAAAAAACAACAGAATTTCTTACACTGAAATTATAATTTATCTTGAACATGAGTCCGTTCCAGTTTT
Organism: Todiramphus chloris collaris; assembly: GCA_025345505.1. Taxonomy (NCBI): domain Eukaryota; kingdom Metazoa; phylum Chordata; class Aves; order Coraciiformes; family Alcedinidae; genus Todiramphus; species Todiramphus chloris. The sequence continues at coordinate 23,103,474 of JANVCC010010406.1, read as the reverse complement.
ATTTTGAAGAAGGAAGGAGATATGAAGATGTTTCCATACACTTTTCCAAACCAAGAAATCTCTGAAGAGTCAAAATGGAAAAAGAAAGGGGGGGGGGGGATGACAGAATGAGGGGGGCACGGGAGAAGAGAGTAGTACGTTCTGCATCCCTAGATGTTTTAAACAGAATGTAACAAGTGAAGTGATGTAGGGACAGAGTCCTTGTGTCCCAGATGGGGAACGCAGAAATTTGTACCAAGAACATTTGAACATCACCACTCCCAAGAGTAACTTCACCAAGAGTCAAGGACTTACCACAGGAACAAAAGATGTTTTTTCACTCCACTTAAACAGTAAGGTGCCTTACATCAGAGAAGTCTTGGATCTCAGCTCAAACAGTAAATAAAAATACTGAGAACAAGACTGCCATTTCACAAAAAGCAACATGAATGATGTTGATATGCTGGACATGCAGAAGACACTTTATTCATGCAGACTGCAATGATCCCTTGTGTATGCTGAAGAAGTAATGCAAAAATCTGTACTCTGCATGTTTATTGGTATTAGCTGGGGGTGGCTTATGAATACGGGGCACTTTTGAAAGTATATAAACCTCTTTGCAATTGCAAGACATGCACAATATATTAGAAATTTAAGTCTTTTATGACTAAGTACTATGGAAGAAAGAACTGGATATCTTAATATGTACCAGAGTATATCTGAGCCAATGTTTGTTGTGTAGGCAGAGATATTTCAAAATTAACAAATCTCCAGATGACTTCTGCAGCTGTTCAATGTGCAGAAGGTATGTAGGGCTGAAGTACCAGCCACTCTCAGGAGTGTTAAGATTTGATTTATGAGATTTTTTTAATAATTTCAAGACTATTACATCTCTCCTTATTCTGCAATGTATACAGTCTTTTTATTTTTCTTAGTTAATTCAGAATAAAATTAACTTCACCATTACAGTGTGAAAAGAGTTTACTGACTTCATTCCAAAAGAAAAGAAACAAAAAAATACACACAAAAAAGGTACTACGTAATGTAAGAGTATTCAAGAAGTTCTGTGTAAAATAATCGCCCATGGAAAGAGTCACACAAGTGTTCTTCACAGCTGATACATTTCATATGGAATAAAGACACCAGAAGAAATGTATTTTTCCTTTGTGTTTGCAGAGATTGATTCATATTAGAGTCCTGCCCGCTTATTTTTACCGTTTCTAACTGAGATTATCCTTCCTGCAGCTGCAGAAAGAGAAAAAAAAATTGATCAGAAGAGCTAAACTAAACAGAAATTGCATACATATTGGCATCTTTAGAATCACAGCTGAAAAACAAGTGGTGAAAAAAAATCCAGCCCTGATGACATGTGCTGTTTTTCTTCTGCAGAGCCTGTTGACTGCCACAAAATGAAGCAGTGTAGCTGCTAAAATTAACAGCTAGCTCTGGTAAATGTGAAAACTTCCCACAACTTTCCCAAAGCCACTTTAGAGGTTAAATGCCATAGGAAGAGGAACCATATCATGGCTTCTAGTCAGAGTAACTTCTGGGTTCTGTTATCAGTAAGATTTGTAAGAAGGAAATGAATGCGGCAATCTCTTGCTGAACCAAAGAGGTGTTATGGCTAGGACATCCCCACACAAATTTGCTTGTTGGGAACGCAGATCATTTACATAGCGACAGTTTATTGCTTAAACTCTCTAGGACCTATTCTGAAATGACATAGAACAAGCTGCCTGCAAGAACAAGGCACCTGCAGCCCAGATCTCTTCTAGCCTCACGTTCCTGTGACTATGTAAAGTTTCTGTGGTGCAGGATCTTCATATCTACATCAGAGTCTGGTTGAAGCTATGGCCTCTAGTGGGAGCACAGAGCTAGACTGACATCAGCAAGGGGTATTTGATAAAATGGTAAGAGTGGGCCTCAGACAACTTTTCAGGTCAGGCTTAAATAATACTCATCATGGGAACTGTTTTGCAATGACTGAGCTATTCTAATTTAAGACATGGATAATTAATCCTTCTCATTTGGAAGCCTTCAGTACAGGTTCAGTCAAGTTTTTTTTGTTCATTGCTCAAATATTTTTTTAAGCAAATATTAAAATATTCAAATCCCCCAAGCTTCTGCATACTTAGTGCTTTGCTTTTCTAAGATATCCATTAACAAGGATTTAAACAAAAATGGGGGTGAAATTCATCTATTCTTGATTTAAAGCAGAAAGTAACATTCATGTCATCAGTGCCCTCCATACATATCATCCAGGGTTAGTAGATGGAGGAGCACAATCCTTCTTGGAAGGAAAGGAGAGCTTTTACCCAAGAAACACGAAAGCAAGAGGGAATCTTAGTATGAGTAAGGTTACCTAAGACATTCCCTTGACATCCCCAGGAAAATACAGTATGAGAGTGCCAGTTGCCACAGAGCTGAACACATTTAAGGAAAAAAAAATCACTGTATCCGCTTTTATATCTCCTGGTTGAGAGAAAAGTTTCTCACAGGGGTTGCATTGGGTGATGCCTGTCTTCCTCAGGTCACCTCCTGTAGGGGACTTTTATACGTGGATCGGCCCTCAGGGGTATGAAGCCATTTCATGCTGGTCTCTTTCCAAACCAGTTGCTTTTAAAGATTATCTTTCCAAACTGCAGATCCTGAAAATTTGATGACCTTCTGGTGAAGTGCTTTCCTCATGTTGGTGCATAAGGTGTGAATTCCTACATCCCATCCCTCTTGCCAGTGAGTACCTTTCAGCAAAATGAGGCTGGAAAAGATGTGTTTGGGGAAACTGGACAGCAGCTGCACAGAGTTTACCAAGACAGCTCTCCCCATTGTCATGAAAAGAAGGATGTTGAAAAATGTCGGTTCCTGTGTCCCACCACATGGAAATTGATTTAGAATATAAAGAGACCAGGTAATGCAGATAGCTGGGCAAACTCTAACCTGAAGAACCCATTCATGCAAAAATACGAGCTCTGTAAAACTAACAGTTGTTATAAGCCCTCCACCCAACTTTTCATTAATAAAGGTTTACCGTAACAAACTATATACCATTATATTTTCTGGATATTCAGCACAGATTATTCTCATGCATTCAGTTAGGACAAATCTTATAACTATCAAAAGACTAAAAAGAAAATTATATGGCTGATTGGATAACATTGCTTGCAAATTAAATGTGGATATTACAGTAATTAACACATGAGCAAAAGAATTAAGCTAAGATTCGAAAAGGGTTGTATTGTAACCAGGTAAACTTGCAGTTTTATGTGAGGACAACAAAATGTAACACCTAGCTTAAAGGAGTGTTCAGAAGACTTGAGAATTAAACGATAATGAATTTAAGTGTCTTGTACACCATGACATACAGGTAGTGCAGAACTGCTATTTCTTTGTACTCAGAACACAGAAAAGAATGGTACAGTCAACTGACAAAGCAGCAGTGATAGACTACATAGAAAAGGGGAATCACAGAAAGGCCAAATGATTATTTTGCTCTTGTAAGATATCTTGTAAGATACTACTTCAGTAAAACATCAGCTAGGGCTCTGTTGCACAGTTTGAGTAGGAGAAGTGAACAAACATTTAATGTTAGATTTATACAAAGGAGTCCAGAGCTTCAAAACTTGGAAGAAGTACTGGCTACTTTAGTGAACAACAAAAATGTTGTCTGCAAAGCTTTAACCTGTCTTACTGTCATCCAGGCTAAGCCCACAAAGAGACTAGGAGATACCAAATTGCCTGTAAACATGCATTAGCTGAGAGTAACCACAACTCAAATGCCTGATGGATGTCACAAATGCCATCTCTCTGACTTAAAGAACTGAGGGCCATGACATATACTGCATGTAGACAGGTATTCTGAGCTTCAATGTTGTGTTATAGTGAAAACCATGACAGGTTTTTCTAGAGGGTCACAACAGCATTTTTGGGCTTAGTTAGTCAATTTATGTTACAGCAGTGATTTTCTTTGTCTGCCCTGATTCCTAAAGTGTACAACAGTACATGAAAACCTCTATCAAGCCCAGATCTGCTGACCTGTCATAGAGGTGAGATGTTCTTATTCTTCATGCCAAAGGATTCTCCTTCCCCCTCTCACCTCTCCTTCCCCCTCTGCTCACCTGTCCTGGGAAAATGAGATGGAACTCAGGTTAGTCACCATTTTGATGAGCAGATTAAATTCTGTTCTGAGACGTAAACAGAAATACTGGATCTAAGAATGACTGAAGCATAAAACACACCCACTTGGTATCTTCCTAAGTAAGGGTGCCTGGAAAGTAAACAATGAGTTATGTCATTAAATGTGAAATAGAACTGTTGCTGGTAAAGAGAATGATCCAGGAAATATGTATCAGTGGGAAACACAAATATCTCTCCCCATTATTGCCAATCAGCAGCAAATGGGCAACACAGAACAAGAGAACAGAAGCAGGAAAGAAGCTGCATTAAAGACATACCATCCTAACAAGTCTGGGAGCAGTATGACTACACTTTTTTTTTTCACTTGGCTTTGTTTGTTTGTTTTGTGTTTATTTGTTTGATTTTGGTTATTTGTTTGTTTGTTTTCATTTTAAGAATACATGTAGTTTGATTCTGGGCAGAAAATCACAGATGGTCCAAGCCCTTTCTTGCGCTAGAACTTCACTTACACGAACCTCTGATTATAACCAGATCACAGAGCTGTAAATATAGTAAGAGTTTACTAAAATGTACCTGACAATTATTTCATCATTTGCTGTTCCCCTCTTCTTTCCTTACATCATCCTCATGTACAAAGATGGGGCTACAAAGAGCTAAGAAGTGAGTTGAGGAATGGGGTGCAGGGGGGCAAGCAGGGTCCCCACAGCCTTTTTACTTCTGAGTTTCAATTCTGACTGTATGAAATTTCAAGGCAGAACCAAGCTGCATCTCCCTGCAGATGGCCCATAGCTTCATACCCCACAGGGAGAATGGGATAAAAGTCAGTTCTACCATCTGGACGTCCAAGTGTCTGTTATGGCTTCTCTGCTGAGTCTGATTTCCTGCTCTCTACTGAGGTGAAGGGTGATCAGATAATGCCCAGCTACCCCAGTGCTCCTAGGTAGTAGGTGGGGCAGCTCTGCCTTGGCATGGGGAATGTGCACTTCCATCCTGAAATGTTTCTAATAGCAGCATGCACCTCTTCTAGGAAAATACACTTTGGCTTCTATCTGTGCCTCAAGGCTACCATTAGTACAGAGACGAGAAAATAAATATATATATATATATATATACACACACGCACACTCTTTTTTCTTTCTGTAAGGCAGTTGCATGAAGTTCAGTGTTATAAGAGAACGCAGAGACTCTAAGCATTCAAGGACACACAGGAAAGCAAGGACAGAATTCATGTTCACTGATCAATGCTGTGTGAGGCTGTTGGAGGATAAAGAGCTGGTGAAAGGCTCCATATGTAACTTTCCACGTTGTCAGAATAAATCTATAGCAAAGTAGGAGAAAACTGAGAATAAATTCATCCTATCTATTAGGAAAAATAATAATTTTTTGATATCTTCTTTCTGGATTTTTCACATATGTGGTATTCATATTCTAGAAGGCTTTTTTTTTTTTAATATAGTATACTTAACAGTTGCACCATGTTTTGGGGTTGTTTGGCCTGGAGAAGGCTCCTTGTAGTGGCCTTTCAGTACTTAAAGGAGGCTTACAGGAAGTACAGGGAAAGATTTTTTTATCAGGGAGTGTAGTGGTAGGATGAAGGGTAACCATTTCAAACTGAAAGAGGGTAGATTTAGATCAGATGAAAGGGAGAAATAATTTACTGTGATGGTGGTGAGGCACTGGAAGAGTTTACCCCCTCCCTGGAAATGTTCAACACCATGTTGGATGGGACTTTGAAGGACTGGAACAGGCTCCCCAGGGAAGTGGTTGAGTCACGATCCATGAACATGTTTAAAAATCATTTGGATGTGATGCTCAGGGACATGGTTCAGCAGTGGGTTGTTAGAGTGAGGGTAGTAGGGTTAGGTTGAGGTTGGACTTGATGATCTTGAAGATCTTTTCCAACCTGAGAAATTCTGTGATTTTGTGACCTGATCTAACAGAAGGTGTCCCTGCTCATGGCAGCGGGGTTAGAACTAGACAATCTTCACAGTCCCTTCTAACTCAGACCATTTTATGATTCTGTGATGCATCATCATTTAACGCTCCTTTGATCATTTCAAAATAAGCTGTAGCCATGTGACATTAAATTGGTACTGATTATCACAATAGTGATTGAAACAGATGCCTCTATATCAACCCTTACCTGCATCAAGCTCTGCAGATGGATACACCTGTAGATGGATCTGCTGGTGCTCTGACCTCCTGCACATCCCTGGATGATTGCTGTTTCCATGACACCCACATTCTCTCCACCCCTAGGAATCACTCAGCAAGCCAGCCATGTTAATGCATTAACCCTGACCCAGTAACTCATGTAAAACACCACATGCTTTGCAGTGAGGGCCGTGGGTGAGAGAGAATATCTCTCCTCTTAACATCTGTTTCTACCACAAAAATGAGGCAAACCTTTCCACCTAATTTTTTTATCCCCCCCACCCCATTTCTTATGTGAAAGTGTTCCCTGCAGTTCTCTTCTACTAGGAAGAGGAAAATATGACTGCTGGAGCATGCTGCAAGGTTGCTGGTCTCACCTGGGCTCTGCAAAAAGCAGCAGTAACATTGCTCTATTAACCACCATTGTCAAGCTTACTACTGCTTGTTGGGAGACAAAAGAAGGACAAAAGGGGAGGAAAAAAAACCCACACAAATCCACAAGTTTAACAGATATCAGTAAGGTATGTAAATATTTTCTTAAACTACCTTTGTTTTAAAGCTAAAAGAAACAAAATCACTCAGCTACATTCTCTGTTATTCATCAGCAGAAGAGCAGAAAACGTGGAATATACTTTACATGCCCAGCATCAATTTACAAGAAAATTCTTTATCAAAAATGCTTCATTTTGAAAATGTTTGCATTTCTGGCCATACCAGAAAAGATGCAATCACTTTTTGGTGTATTATGTGGCATAAACTGAGCTCAGGTCCAAACTCTTTTAAGCAAACTTATTTTGATAATACAACTTGGAAAACAATCTGCCTGCAAAAGTGTTCTTCAGTAGGAAGACTGAACACTTTTGACCAAAATTTTTAAAATCTTGTCCAAATGCTGTAGCAATTTAGATGAATTATCAAAGTCTCTCCTGCTTAAACTTAAAGCATAGAGTGAAATAAGTCCTCTTGCTATTCTTTACAATGACATTCACTTCAGAAGTTTAGAAAGAAAATCCTAATCCATACAGGAAAAAAGGTTCGCTTAACAACATTTCACTGTATTTTATTGTGCCTTACTTACCTTAAAGTAATTGAATGATTACAGTTTAAATCACAGAGTTCGTTGCTATAGAGATTAGAAAATTTAATACAGCTGGGTTTATTATTATCATGATGCAGGTTTATGACACCATAGCTGAAACTTTCCACTTTGAATAGTTAGCTCTAATTAAAGCATAGAGTAGCAGGTAATGCATTACCCAGCCATATGCTTATTTTTCATCTTCTGTTTTAATTACTAGATTTCAGTCTGCTCCAATGGGATTTACATGTTATTCTGTCATCTACTGCTTTGCAGACACACAAACAGCTATGCTCACATCATAACACATTAATACCACATAACAACTTGGTGTGGTTCACAGAATCTTTAGCATTACCAAAGACAATTTCCTCTTTCCCAAATTCCCAAATTCCAAAATGTGTGATTTTTATATCTTTATTTTAGCTGAAGAGGAATAGCTTAGAATTGTTTAAAGTTACTGCATTGCATCTGAGATTTGTCTACACAGGTTAATGAGTCACAAAAGTCTTAATGCTCTAAAATCCATTTAAGTGTCTAATTCAGAATGTAAGCCAGAGCCTTTGTGACAAGGATTTTATGAAGCTAATAGCAGTATAGTGCCTGCTAGGTGTTTTAGGCTGACACAAGCAATATTAAGATATTGCATAGAACGTGCATTTGAAAAAGCCTGCTTTGTTTTTTGAATATATTGTGCTTGGAGACAGGGTCCATTCCCTGATCATAAACCAGCTTGGATATTAAAGATATTAAATAGGATATTAAAGAGATAATGAGAAAAAAAAAAAAAAAAAAAAGTGCATCTCTATATAGGGGCAGAGAGCTGTGGAACTGTGGATCAAACATCGTTCAGCCCAGCACAGGGATCACTAGTGTATGGCACTCAAGTAGGAGGTAAAATCCTCCTGAGGACATCCTGCATCCTGTGAATCCATCCCATCACTCTGCACAAGGGCACAACTTGAAAGAAGGTGCAGGGCTTATTTCTGCTCAGACTAGCTTCCAGATCATTGAACAGGGCTCTCCCAGGTGTTACAAGAGGTGCTTAAACCACATCTGCCTTGTCAGAGCAAATACTCCAACCATGACTAGTGGTGCTGAGCAGAGCACCTTCTCTAGTGATCATATTTCATGAAAAATGTTGCTCAAGAACAATATATTTTGGGAAGGCTCTGTTTATACAAGTCTGTGAAAACTACTGTGAAGACTAATTGAATAATCTCTATCTAGCCCTACAGTATATAGGTATTCCTCAGTTACAATTTTGTCCCTACTCCAAAGTCACAAAAAGAAAAAAAAAAAATGCTGTGTTATACTGTTTTTAGTTTCAAAATAAAAAAAAAAAAAAGGTTTTGAAAGCATGATATTGACATTAAAAGAAAAATTCTTCTGTGCAAAATATGAAGAATTGATAGTACTTAAGTAAGCTAGTGTGACTGAGTTCTGTGAGAGGCTTTGCCGTTTAGGAGAAAAGGCAGAAGGCATTTCACCCTGAAACTGTATATAATCTGCTCAAAGTTATCATTCACGCAGTCTTATGTAGGAGTCAAGCCACCTCAAACTGAAATATGGGTAAAACATTGTCATCAACATGCTTATATCACGCCAAAGTCTTTTCCAGGTTGCTCATGTGTCTATTTTGAATTAGTAAAATCTTTGATTAGTAAAAGTATCCTGAAGTCAAAGGTTCAGAATTGTACAAAAGACTGGTAATACTTCATAGACTAGATCTTTTATACACTGCATTAAAGCTTGAGTATAAACGGGTAAGCTGCACAAAATAAGAGTTGTATCAGGGCAAAAATATTTACATGTATTAGGATATATAAGAAGCCTGATAACACTTTAAATCAGAATCTCCAAGAAGGACTTAGTGATCAGATTGCCATTATGCACTACATAAATGCCAACCCATGATCTGATTATAATTGTTTGTGATTAAACCGCTGAGTCACGTAATATGCTTCTCAAATCTTCAGTGTGTTTCAGTATCAAGGAACTATTTCTTCTTAATTTGGATACTTTGGTAAAATATGCTGGGTGTTGATTTAAACTACAATATGGAAATGGTAATTAAGCTTAAGTAACTCTTCTACTGAATTTATTGTTCCTGCACTATCTTGTACAGCAACCAGCAGAAGTGAGAAGTAGGGGGCTGATGAGAAAGGCAAGGGATTTTACAGTCAGAAAGAAGATGCAGGCATTTGCAGCAGAGGCGAGAGAATGAACTTGGCCTTCCAACCCAAATCACAATTATATAAGTGTTTGCAGAAGCTGTTAGTACACTAACAGTAAGCAAGGCTGTCTTATATCTCTTTACCTGGGTCCTGTAGGTCCTCTGTAAATCTCGTTTTTTCTCTCCTTCTCAGCATCTTGCCCACATCTACTCAAGTGCCTGTCAAAGCCATTTTCCTTTCTTGTAATTTTCACCATATTTTAATTCTTGAACTCTTCCAACAGCTCAGACATCAAAATGTGGACTTCTTATTACCAACTTCAAGTTCATTTCTTTGTTTCATCTTTCCTTATTTTCTCCTTATTCTAATTTGTCTCATTGACCCATTTGCCAGCTTTTACACAAAGTATTTCTACATGACTTTAGATGAGGGATACTAGACATGGAAAATCTTTCTTGTGAATATCCACACAGATCTCCACTGTTAGTAATGGTTTTAAAGACACTGAGAAAACTGATGTAATGTTGAAGAGTAGTTAGAAACAGTTTCTTTTTTTTTTTAGTGAATTGCATAAATACTAGCTAACAAAGCTAGTGTTCCAGTTAGTGGAGAATATGTGGTATTCTTACACCTAACTTCAGAAATTCAGAGATAATGTCTTCTTTACAAGCCTAGATTCATGCAGATATTGATCATCATTATATTCCTTTATGCTTGGAAGGAGAAAACTACCCATATGAAAGCATGGAAGTTTAAGGAAGAGAAAATGAAAAAGAATGAGAAGTCCATTGATTATTCATCTTCAACAACAGGGAAAACCATATTTTTAAAGTGAGTAACATTTAGAATTCAACTGACTGAGAAAAAATGTCTGTATTTTGAATGGACTATTTAAAGAAGTAATTCACCCTTTTGTCTAGTGTTTTAATTTAATAAACATGAAAATTTTATCATTTTAAACTGTGCAAATTATTTTTGCAGATAATAACTGATATAGCAACTCTGATTTTATGGATTATTTCTCTAGTAATTATTTAATTCAGGGCATTTTTTATATGACTAGATATAACAACTACTATTCTGAACTTTTTTCCTCCAAACTAAAAGTTTATATTAGGGAGAAAAAAACACATCCTATCTCTGGAAAGCATTAGTCTCTTAACTCCCGAGTTTAAAGTAGCATTATAAAGGGAGCAAAGCATTAAACAAATCTGTATCTAGACATTCAGGTTGTATATACATTTTTAATATTACCTACCATTCCATACTCCATCTCAAACTGCAACACACTATTCTTTATTCTAATTGATGCTTAGCACCTGATTTACATCTCAACCATATTCTCAGATGAGCCTTTCTCTCCTTTATAGGTTATAAATAGCTGCTAGTTCCTTTTTCAAACAGAGAAGCAGTTTTATTCCCATACATGTAGGACTTCCATAACATAAACTACCCAGGTGGTAAAAATCAAACAATTGCCTCCCCTCAGAATATCTTTTCCTGTTCAGTGAAAGGCCAATAACACTTCATGAAAGTCCCTTAGTGTTACCAGCAGCTTTCTAAAGGCCACTGAGAGGATGCCTCTGATTAAAGTTCCAGATTCAAAGTTCTCTCTGTAACTGAGATACAGGACGGTTTCCTTGGGCTATGTCCTCATAACCATGCAAGGAACTGAGCTTTAATAAAACAGTATTTGGGTTTTATTCAGTTGTAAGCATTTGGTAACCAACATGAGGCTCAGGAATAACCTTGGCTGCAGTGGCCACAAAAAGCTAGAATTAAAGATCCTCAGGGCAACCAGGAGGATGTATTCTAAGCTTACGACCCTAGACTTTAAGCATGCAGACTTTGATCACTTCAGGGATCTGCTAGCCAAAGTATCATGGGACAAAGCACTAGAGGGAAGGGGGGCCCAGGACAGCTGGTCAGTATTCAAGGATCACCTTTTCCGTGACCAGGAGCAAGTATACTGACAAAGAGGAAGGCAGGAAAGAATGTTAGGAGACCTGCCAGGATGAAGAAGGAGCTCCTGAACACACAAAAAGAAACTTTACAAGCAGTGGAAGAAAGGACAGCTAGAATGGGGGGCATATAAGGAAGCTGCCCGAGCAGCTAGAGACCTGGTTAGAAAAGCTAAAGCTCAGTTAGAATTAAAACTAGCCAGGGAGATCAAGGGGAACAGCAAAAATTTCTATAGGTATATTATGGGCAAGAAAAAGACTAGGGAAGGTGTGGGCTGCCTCAGAAAGGAAATGGGAGAACTGGTGGCAAGTGATACTGAGAAGGCTGAGGTCCTCAATGACTTCTTTTCCTCAGTCTTCATTGACAAGGGCTCCAGCAAAAATTTCTATATATTAATAATTTCTATATATTAATGATAAAAAGAAGACTAGGGAAGATGTGGTCCCCCTCAGAAATGAAACAGGAGAACTGGTGACAACTGATATGAACAAGGCTGAGGTCCCCAATGACTTTTTTTCATTAGTCTTCACTGACAAGGGCTCCAGCCACACCCCCAGAGTCACAGAAGATAATGGCAGGGGTTCGAAGAAAGAACTGCCAGTTGTAAGTGAAGATCAGGTTTGTGATCATCTGATGAACCCGAAAGTGCACAAGCTCATGGGACCCAACAGGTTACACCCACGGGTGCTGAGGGAACTCAGGAAACTGGCAGGTAAGGTTGCTAAACCGCTCTTGATTATATTCCAAAAGTCATGGCAGCCCGGTGAAGTCCCCACTGACTGGAAAAGGGGAAACATAACCCCCATTTTCAAAAAGGGAAAGAAGGATGAACCAGGGAACTATAGGCCAGTCAGTCTCACCTCTGTGCCTGACACGATTCTCCTGGAAGCCATGCTGAGGTAGATGAATAATGAAGCGGTGACTGGGTACAGCCAACATGGCTTCACCAAGGGCAAATCATGCCTGACTAACCTGGTGGCCTTCTATGAGAAGGTCATGACATTAATAGACAGGGGAAGAGCAAATGGTGTAATTTACCTGGACCTGAGCAAAGCTTTTGACACTGTCCTGCACAACATTCTGGTCTCCAACCTGTTAAAATAGGGGTTCTATGGATGAACAATTCAGTGGATAAAGAACTGGCTTGATGGTGCTCCCAAAGAGTGGTTGTCAATGGGTCCATGTCCAAGTGGAGACCAGTGACAAGTGGAGTCCCCCAAGGATCAGTACTGGGACCAGTCTTGTTTAACATCTTTGTCAGTGACATGGACAGTGGCATTGAGTGCACCCTCAGCAAGTTTGCTGATGACACCAAGCTGTGTGGGGAGGCTGACACGCTGGAGGGAAGGGATGCCATCCAGAGGGACCCTGACAGGCTGGAGAGGTGGACCCATACCAACCTCATGAAGTTCAACAAGGACAAATGCAAGGTCCTCCATCTGGATCGGAGCAATCCCAAGCACCAATATAGGCTGGGCAGTGACTGGCTTTAGAGCAGCCCCGAAGAAAAGGACTTGGGAGTACTGGTGGATGAGAAGCTCACCATGAGCCATCAGTGTGTGCTTGAAGCCCAGAGGCCAATTGTATCCTGGGCTGCATCAAGAGAAGCATGGCCAGCAGGTCAAGGGAGGTGATTCTCCCCCTCTATTCCACTCTTGTGAGACCCCACCTGGAATACTGAGTCCAGTTCTGGAGCCCCTATTACAGGAAAGATATGGACATGCTGGAACATGTCCAGAGAAGGGCCATGATGATGATCAGAAGGCTGGAGCACGTCTCCTGTGAGGACAGACTGAGAGAATTTGGATTGTTCAGTCTGGAAAAGAGAAGGCTACAGGGAGACCTTATTGTGGCCTTCCAGTATCTGAAGGGGGCCTATAAGAAAGCTGGTGAGAGCCTTCTTAGGATGTTGAGTAGTCGTAGTACTAGAAGGAATGGATCAAAACTAGAGGTGGGTAGGCTCAGATTAGGAAATTCTTTACCATGAGAGTGGTGAGACACTGGAACAGGTTGCCCAGAAAGGTGGTGGAAGCCCCATCCTTGGAAGTTTTTAAGACCAGGCTGGATGGGGCTCTGAGTGACCTGATCTAGTGGGAGGTGTCCCTGTCTATGGCAGGGGGGTTTGAACTTGATCTTCAAGGTCCCTTCTGACCCTGACAGTTCTATGACTCTATGATTTGTCATGTCAAAGCGTTGCTCAGAGCAGCAAGGAACCACATGTTGGCAAAACTCCTTCTTGCTAGGCTTCCCTCGATGGAGAAGCACTAAGCCTTTGGGTTTCAAGCTCTCCTTTGACATCCTCCTTGGCCTTTACAGTCCTGATGTCTTCAAGATTTTCCCTTCTTTTAATCTTTTAATCTTTGCTATCACATTCATCACACAAGTCTGTCATTTACTCAGATCTTTTCAGTCTCTGAAGCCTTTTCCTCTCCTGAGCTCGGGGAATTTTTCAAGAGGGTGCCACCAGAGGGCAAAGCCAGATCATGAACATCTGAGCTCTCTGTTGTTCTGTCTTGCAGCCCGGAGTGCTGTAGAGTTTCAGGACAAGCCTTGCAGCTCCCTGGATGCTCACAGTTCACATGGTACATGTCACAATTGTAACTATTTGCAATCAGCAGCCAAAAAATCCCCATGTTCAGGAAAGCCTCAACATCTCTGGGATCAGGGATTAAAAGCTTGGCAGCATAATTAGACAATAACCTCATTAACCTCATAACCTATTGCAGTGCTTTTGGGAATCTTATGCGTTTTGGTAAGAGAAATTAAAGAGAAAAACAAGAGAAAAAATAAATAAATTATTTGCATGTCAAATACTTCAGTTCTTCATTTTGAACTCATTAAAAGATATGGCACTATAGAAATCTCAGTTATTTAGCAAGAAAAAAAGCTTTGCAATTTCATCTCTAGAACCGTTTGCTCTAAATCTGAGTGGTCCTCATATTTGGATGCAGTCTCCTGTTTAGCAAGAATTCATCACTGTGTTCCTGTAGCACATCTGAAATCACAGCAAACAGCTGTCATAAAGCAACCGATCCTATATAAAATGAGTCTTTTATTTGAAGTTTGTCAGAAAAACATATCAAATATGCATTTCTTCCATAGAAAGAATCCAATCCACTGAATATATTTCAAACCATTCATACATGTGGTATTTTAAGAGAAGGTCTCATTTAAGGCAAACCAAAATTCACATGATTCTGCTTAAACTTCAAGCAAAACACCTGTCCCTGTCCCTGCATAAAGACTGCTTCCCTTATCTCTTTCAGATCAGTGTCTTCCAAAGCGTTTATATTCTCCCCTATCACTCTGTGTGCTTTTCAGGCTGAAGATAATTAATTATCGTACAGAAGCAAATTCATGATCAACCCTATCAATGTAACTCTAGAACTAATTCTGTGAGTGCAGTCTCTCTCAAGCAGCAATGCCATCATTAACCAGCTACGTATAGCAAAAGTCAGGAGAGCCTGTTGCATGCCATGAAGACTTCACACCTGCTTCTCAAAGCAACAAATAATCCCTGCACCACATACATACCCATCACCACAGCTGGTTTTCTGCTGACCCAGAAAGTGGCATATTACCTCTCCAGTGTAGGCAGGGAGTCAGCCTGTTGGTAAAGCATTTATTTTTCAGTGAGATATTATTTAGTATGCACGGAAGATCCATGCAGCACACCTCAGCAGCAGCAGCACTGACCTCCGGAACACTCCAAAAGCGGGAAGGCAATCTAACAGCTAGCAGAGCTCAGTGTCAGAAAGTGGACCAGATTGGTACTCAGATGGATGGAAAAAGGCAGTGTGAACAATCACAGCAGGCAAGTGGGCTGCTATGCCCACAGTCTAGAAAATGATCCATCTGGTACTGATTCAGGAAGGCACCCATCCATTTAAAATCTGTGAATGAAAAGTGACTAATTCACACATGTATTTTGACCTGACTGTACCAAAAACATGCTCCTTGAGGGACCATGCTAGGTGCACCCCTAATGCAGGCCCTCCACCCGTTGGTTTGAGATAGTGAGCCTGTAACAGGCATGATCCTGGAGTGCACAAACAGAACCAGAGTCTAAGAGGCAAAAGCTCTTCATTCACTCAGTGGAAAGCTACTTCAGAGATGCATGATGCTGAAAAACCTGCTCTTCTTTCCTCTTTTGTGCTAGTTACAGGGAGGCTTTACCAGAGCCACCTTTGAAATCTTGGTCCTCCCTGGCCAACCCTGACACATCACATTCTGGGAGAAGAGATGTCATACAGCAACAGGAGTCTTTAAGTAATATTTTCAGACAATATTGTTACAAGAGCATCAGAGGGGCTTTCTGAAACATATAATCTTTAAACAATAATACTTTTCAATATGTTTTAGTGTGTATACCTGAAGATTGGATTGTTACTCTTTGGACTAATATTGTACTGCACTATTGATCTTCAAAAATAGAGCAGTATGGTAGTACTGCTATATTTTTGCAGTACCTTTGCTCTTTTTGTAATTAATCTTAACATGGGGAGCATGCATTGCATAGCTGAACTATGATTTCCAATGTCTAGAAGCAAAACATACGAATAATTAATCCTTTTTATCTTTATTATAAATTAAATCTTCTAAATTACATTCCTAGACATTTTTAAATGTACTGATACCTTTCTGAAAGAAAATTCACCCTTCAGAAGAATTCCTGCTATTGCATAACATTGGTAATTAATTTTTTTCTCCTTTTTTAATATTATTTTTTTCTCAAGTGAACTTACATCTATTGTTTTAGTGATACTTTCCTGTTATTATTACTCCCTTCACCATTTGTGATATAACTGTTAGTATTGCTATGGAGAACAATATGACACTGAACAGTAGGAGTAGGACCTTAAAAAATCACCAGATATCTTGGGTTTATGCAATTTTTTGCATTGAAAGAGTAAAGTACAAAAATACACACACACACACAAAAGAAATGTGCCAGAATATCTCCACAAGGCAACTTTATAAAAAACCAGCAATGTTCAAAGGCTATTTGTATGTTTATAATTGCATGGAGGAAGTGGGATCAGAAAAATAATTCTCTTCTAACATTGAACTACAAAAAATAAGATCCTTAAAATAAATGTTATATATATATTTTTTTTTTTTATTATTATTTTTTTTTTTTATTACTATAGAAGTATGCTTGGGATCCAGAGACTGTAAACTATTCCACAGTCCAGTCCAGAGTTCTCCCTAAACTGTCCTCATCATATACTTTTCAAAGAGATTTATAGCACTATAGCTAACAATGTAAACAACACATATTTTTAAGAATCCTTTAGAAGCAGTAACTAGGTTCTTATGCTTTTCACTTGCTGGTGAAACACTCCTGGATGCCTTCAGCTCTTCAGCTCCCTTGATATGCTTTGCAATGTAAGAGCCTCTACATATCAGCTCCTAACACTGCACACAAGCAAGACAGACCTGGTACCCCCTCCACTTGCATCTCAAAAGAGTTGTTCCCTAAAACCTGAGACAGAAGTGGAAAAGACGCAGAGAATTCATTTTACATTTCATCTGTCCCTTCTCCCAGTAATGAGAATGTCATCATTTCCAGGCATCTATAGACAGGTCTTAAAGGTGTCAATAAAACAACCTCAATGTTTACAGCAAACCACACACCTAAAATCAGATCATCACTCTCCTCTGACAGAGGCTCGTGACATCAGTTACATATATTTGTTTGTTTGTTTGTCCCCTACTGTGTCCAAAGATGGCTCCTTCTGCCACCACCCATGATGCCACTATCAGACAACAGTTCTCAGCACTTACCTCACTTAGCAGTGCCTCTAAACCAGGAGTTGTGATAGTCATAGTACAGACAGCACAGGAAACAAGACAAATCACATTGCAGTTTATCTTTTAAGAAGTAGTAAGATCACTTACCACAGTTGGTAACCCCTTTCAGTTAACCTTCTGTGGGAACATTCCTTGTACTTCTATAGGTTTAGTCATATGTGAATATGTTCCATTGAAAATACATTTCATAGAGCAAGAAAATTCCTATGATTTTATCCCCTAAATTACATGGATTGAATTATTGCACATAAAAAAAAATTATTCTCTTTAGAGTATTAAACTGTGAGGTCCAAAGCAATAACAAAGTAAAGCCACTGAGGAAAACATCTCACTCATATCCAAAACCAACATCCCTTGTTCGAAGTTCTCAACAGAGTTAAGAATCAACCTTTGAAGGCATTTGTGTATCACGTACAGAGCAGGGTGCAGAAGTAAGCTGTCATTTTATCTATCCGATACAACAAATGTTAAGGAAAAAGTAGAAAAATTCTACAAGTAACAGATGAAAACTGTGTGCACTCTGTGTACATGAATTAAGCATTCAATTATTAGAACAGAGAAGGAAAAACACTAATATTCTTTTACAGCTTAAAAAAATATAACTTTGTTTATTTTGAATTTATTATTTAAGCATTATAAATTCATTAACAAAGTTACATTATGTTAAACTGTGTGGTAGTTTTGAACTCCATCTTTTCTCTTCCATGGACATTGTCTGTATTGATAATTTTGTTTGCCTTTCCTGAATCAACAGATCTAGAAAAAGCTTATTGCTGTATGATTATAATGTCTCCAGTACCTTGATGCTGTGCTAGCCAGGAAGATTGATACTTTCAGGCATTTGTGGCTTTGCAGTCATTCTGCTCCACAGTGCACCTGATCTTAGAAGGAACTATTAAAATAAATTTCGTTTCCAGAGTTTCCCAGCTGTGACAGTCTCTAGAGACTTGGGAAAGAGAAATCCCAACATCTGACATTAACTTTTCTTTAAAAATCACCACAACCAAAACTCTTGCTTCAGTTCAATGCATTTAAATAGAACAGGTGACTCACCAAATTTGCTTGTTTATTCTTCATTTGGGCAGCCAACTCTCTGAAGAAGAACTGCTATGAATCCAGATGCCTTTTCTTCATTATGGGAGATGTAAGAGATGCGACAGGTTGAAGTCTATCAGCAGAGTGCAACACTGGTGCATTTCTACAGCAGGGAGGCAGAAAAAGCAGGGGTGGAGGGAGGAGAGTCAGCCCTCACAGCAGTTTAAGAGTTCTTTCATGTTGT
Organism: Todiramphus chloris collaris; assembly: GCA_025345505.1. NCBI lineage: Eukaryota > Metazoa > Chordata > Aves > Coraciiformes > Alcedinidae > Todiramphus > Todiramphus chloris. The sequence continues at coordinate 23,084,897 of JANVCC010010406.1, read as the reverse complement.
CATTGCCGCAGGTTCCTGTGCCTGGCTTTAGCTGATCTCCTGTCCTCTGACATCGCTGCCTGTTGAGCTGGGGAGTGCAAAGGAAGACTAATCACTGTACACCTCAAGCTGTCTCCTGCAGTAAGCCCTGGTGTTTTATCAACTGCAGAGACAATCGATACCTGGGGAGGAAAGAAATTCTGCCACCTGTCACCTGAGATAATCAATTTCCTAATTCTAGTACTAATGCTGGATTCAAAGCCAAGTGATAATTATCCCAGCTGGTTCTTAAAACAATCTATGAATGACACTGATCATGATTATTAAAACTGGTGTGAAAGGCATTGTGGCACATGCATTCATTGGGTCTATTTATAGATTAGTTTTCCTCTGTTTATGGAGTCATGTTATATTCAGGAAGGGATCGTAGTTTTCCCTTGTAAGAAGACCTTTCCCTTGTCCTCATAGGTATCATTGCTAGCTAGATGCATAAATTGGCAAACCTTTCACGCTAATGGCAAACTACAAGAAAACAGTTGGTGGTTATTTAACAATTCACTTTATTTATTTATGGATGAATGGATAAAGGTTGTAGTGAATTGGCTTTGCCACTGTCACATGGGGACTGAGAAGATGCTGCTTTCTAATATGTTGAGGGTCACAGGCTATCAGACAAAGCACCCCTGCAGCCTGAGTTGTGCTTTAAGGCACTGCTTATACAATGCTTATGCTTAAAGCAATGTTGCTTAAGCAACATACTCATCAGATCATTTCACCTCGTTGTAAGCAGGAAAAGGGGCTTTAAGAAATTTCAAGTCACTGTTAACAGAAAAGAAATAAAATCATGTGACTTTGGACAAGTCTCAGAATACTGAACAACTTACTAGTGAAGTAAAAAATCATGCTGTGAGCAGAAACAATAATAAGATTTTAATTTTTTTTACCATAAATTATGTATAAGTTTATTTAATTTTTAGTTTATCAAATATGAAAAAGTTCAGTGGATCAGTAAACCCAGACCTGTTCTCTTTTGTGTGCCACTCAACGAAAACTTTATATATAAAGTTCCTCCATTTTTATTTTAGCCTTAGAGCCTTCTAGATTCTAGGGAGCTACAAGAACCTCAGGTACAGGTTTCATACATTAGCCTGACTTAGACATTCAGCCATAAAGATTCTTTCCTCAGCTTCCTTAGCAAAACCCTCTTTTAGGCAAGCTATACCTCATATTTTATATAAATACCTTTTAGCAAGACCTCTGTCTGTTCAGAATATGTCAGCAAACACTGGTCTAATTTTAAATGATCACCAAGGGATGGTGAGGTGGAAAGCTGCTCCATCAGTTAGCAAGGTCGCCTGGTACATGACAAAGCCAAATTCAGTTCCTTTTTCTGCTCTCTAAAACTTCTCTCCCATCTCACAGCAGTCACCCTAATTGCTTCACTGCACTGCATGACTAAACATTCCTGTGAGACTGAGAGAAACTGAGGATGGCAACCCAGTGCAACAGGGAGCTCAGATGTCCTGGAGGGATACTGGTTATGATCCCCAGATGAAGGCTTGTTATATATGCTGTTACATGCATTTGTTGTCCAATGGCTACTTAATGACAAAAAACATTATGACTACTAGAAATGGGGAGCAGAATTCCCAGCTTGCAGGAGACAGCCTTGTTGCCGGGCCCCTGCTTTGTTCTTGCACACTATTTCCTGTCCCAGTGGACCTTGAACATCTCATGAGGCTGTTCCCAGTGGGAAATAAATCTCACAGCTCCTCTTGCCTGTCCCTGGGTTCCCACAGGCACCTACCACTCATCTGCATCCCCCAGCACACAGCATGCTTTCACACACATGTGGATTTCCATGTGTGGATCTCCTCAGCAAAGAAAGGAGATTACTTAGTGCTCTCTGTTTTTAAGGAAATTCTAGACACTATTACATACAATGAGATCTAAACACTACTTTCTGCATAAACAAGTTAGTCTTGGCAGATTTTTGCCTTGAAGGAACAGGATACCAAGACCAGATCCATGCAATGATTTCTTCTGGAGTATGTGTAGACACCTCTCTGCAGCCTCGAGTGTAACAATTGGAGGCTCTAGTGAAAGTCCCTGTTCATATTGGTATTTCCTTACTGACTAGCTTTAGTCAGTGCTGTTTTGGGGTAGTTTTCTGTTCAGTGGTAAAGGGATTTGAAAAGAAGTCTGAGCTGTACCATATATAGAGTTTTCATGACAACTTTTATTCCAGGCACAAAAATAAAATATTACAAGTACTAAATATCCAGATCATTTCTGTATTTCAACTATATGTCTATTTTTTTTCTAATTTTTTTTTGGCAAATATTTAAGAAAGTCAAACCCTTCATTCCTATCTATTTGCAAGGCATTTTACTTTTTTTTTTTTACAGTAAAAAAATTCTAAATCATGTTATTGTTGAACAAAAAAGAAAGAAAGGAAAGATATAGAGGTATAAGGGTCTTTATCCTCTTCAGCTCACTCAAATTATTTGCTTCCAATGAAGGTTTTGACAGCTAAGATAACAACTGGATAGAACAGCAGGTGTGAGTCAGACCTTTCTCCAGATTTCATCCTGGAGAGAAGAACAACTACAATCTAGTTTATTTTAAAACAAAAGATAGGAGGATTGGCAAGTAAAACTAAATAATGAAGATTTTTTTCATTAAAATGTAAAACCACAATACCATCTTAAAAACTTATGCAGTAAAAACATACATTAGCCCTACTACGCAAAATACGTTTAAAATAAATTAATGCTAAGAATTTAATCATCCTGTCAAAATGCACACTCTTTACAGCTTGAAGTCTTCTAATTTGTGACAATGGAAGAAAACTGTTTTATTTATGATCTTTCTCTCTTTCAGTTGTGCAGCAGTGTCTTGGTTTCAAGTATTTTGTGAACTTGTTAAGAAATTGTTTTCCTTTGTATGTACATACGTAGTGCAGTGACAAAAAACCCAAAACATTTAATGTTTTTTAAAAGGTTGGGTTTACACCTTAATTATTTGCTGAGCTGACTTCCAATTTTTTTTTTTGGTTTGGAGTATAAAGGATAAAATAATAATGAGCATGGCCAAGCTGTAGTGTAACCACTGACATTTAATGTGAAAGGAAGTGATGGAGTAAGCTCCAGATACAAAGCATACTATTCTCTGGATTTGTTATAACAACATAATGCAATGAGTTACTATTGTCCTAAAGCCAAAATTATTTTTACTTTTAATGAGGGTGGCTTTTTCCTTGCAAGCAGCAGGGTAACCCCACCAGAACTTCATAAACCTTCCTAAAATCTGCTGTTGTCTTAAGAGTGACATGCAGTGGCAGGATAACACGGTGGAGGTCACATATGACAAGAAGATGGCATGTTACATATCTCCTTCCTTTTTTTTTTTTAATTACACTAAAATTCATGAGCTTCTTCAAGCAGCCATAGACATGCACAGTATATCTCTGTGGAATTTGCTACTGTTCCCAAGCTTGATGAGATTAGATTTGACAGCTTAGGTGTACAGGAGTAATTTAAAGCATTTTTACAAACGTGTGCTGTTCTCGTGTTGTACAATATTGTTCTCTTAAAACTATATTTAGTAGGTAAATGTGCACACATGCCTTCAAGCCTACTACAATATTTTATTTTGAGACCTTCACTAGCTAAAAAGCCTTGAAGCCACCACTCCAATGAGGGCAAAACCTTGAAATAATCTTGTTAGATACTCAATGATGGTTAGAAGCATTCAATTTACAATAAACACGTTAAGAAACCCTTTTTCAAAATCTTACACTAGACAGATCTAAATCCATACATTTTTGCTTAATCCTCATGTGCTCAAAAAATTTCATCATAATCACATAGCTAAATATCTGTGAAATTAGGCTGAGTAGCTGAATTGGAATAAAAAAAGAACCTGAATTCATAAACCTGGGTCTTCCTTATCATAGCTTGTACAAATATTGCCAATGAAAAGTAGCTTTGAAAATGTTTGCTGGAATTTGTTTGATTTTTAAACACTGAAAATTGAAGTGGAACATCTCTCCTGAAGAAAGAGTTTGAAACTAAAATACACTCATTCTTTTTTGTATTGTTTATTGATTTATTTATCTTGCTATTTGTTACCAGGTACCCAATGACTTTATTAGTTCTCTAATTCTGAACTGTTTTTTTTTTCAGGAGCACAACTGGCAATAAAGTTAAATGGAAAAGATTATTACATCCAGCCGCAAAACGTTTATATAGTATTGAATACTTTTGCTGAAACGACAGATCTGAGAGACATCTGAGACCAGCTGCTATAGTAATATAGTTTGAGAGAGCCCCATGTTGATGTTGTGCATATGGGGTAGAAATGAAGAGAGGAAATGAGCCAGTTTGTTTTTCCATGCACAGCAGGGCCAGCCTGCACAACTGTAATAAATGAGCAAAATATGTCACAGATTGGTAGCCAGTTGGAGGTGGGTGGAGGGGGAGGTGGATGGAGAAGAAACAGGTCAGATCTGCACCACAAAGTAAGAGGAAGGTGTAAGTAATGACTATATATATTTTAATTTTTTTTGTCAGCTAACAGTGAAGATATCAAGAGAAGGGCACTATAGAAATGTGTTTCAGCTCTCTAATTGGACCAATGCCTCTTTCTAGCTCTTCTCACCTCCTCAAACCAGCTCTGGCAGCCACCTGACAACCTGATTCATAGCCTTTCACAGACAAACTTCACTAACATCAGAGCTTTTTTGCTTAAGATGAGAAGCTGTCAAGAGGGTCAAGTTTTCTTGGTTAGGGTGGTTGTCACCTTTCTCTCTGTTTTCACCACTTAATACTTTTAAACATATTCATTGCCCTTACTGGCCAAAAAATGGTGCCACTGCCATTTTTCTGATTGTTAAAGAGAGACAACTAAATGTGCAGTGCATTAAGGGTCTCTTATTGTATTGCTAAGAACTTCTGATTGATGCAGTAGGTCCTTAAGTTTGTTCTGGCCTGAACACAAACTTCTCATCTTTAACTTCTTCCATACAAGGGGATTCATGCAAGCTGTGACTGTGAAGGCTCATGCTTTTGAAAGAATGCCACTGAGCTGAAGTTTACAAAAACGGGACACAGGCAGCTTCAAGAGAAATTGGTGTTCAAATTAAAGATGTTGTTTTTAAGTTAGACAAAGCCTGAAATAGTAGTAGCAGTCTTACAAACCAAGAAGTGGTAATGAAGTGAGAAAGAAAGATGCTTTCTTAGTACGCAGCTCTTGTTTAACTGTGTGACTGACTGGAAAAGGAAAAATATTGGCAAATGAAGAGGGCAAACAGAAAAATTGAGGCTCTGCACTGTGGCAAAGAAACTTCTTGTTTCAAGGATCCTGGACTCCATAGAGAACTCTGACCTTTGTCAAAGAGTGGTGAAGAAATTCAGGTAAGCAAAAAAGTTCACAGGGATGTATGTGTTTTATTATACAGAAAAGAAGTATTTTACAAAATCATAGAATCACTAAGGTAGGAGAAGACCTTCAAGACTATCAAGTCCAACCATCAACCTAACATCATCATGACCACTAAACCATGTCCTGAAGTGACACATCTACATATTTTTTTAACACCTCCTGGAATGGTGACTCTACCACCTCCCTAGGCAGTCTCACCACTCTTTCAGTATAGAAATTTTTCCTAATGTCCAATGTAAACCTCCCCTGGTACAACTTAAGCCCATTTCCTCTTGTCCCATTTCTAGTTACCTGGGAGAAGAGACCAAAACTCACATCACTACAACCTCCTTTCAGGAAGCTATAGAGACCAATAAGGTCTCCCGTCAGCTTCCTCTTCTCCAGGCTAAGCAATGCCAGTTCCTTCAGCAGCTCCTCATATGACTTGTTCTCCCAGATCCCTCATCAGCTTTATTGCCCTTCTCTGGACCTCCTCCAGTACCTCAGTGTCTTTCTTATACTGCAACTAAACACAATACTCAAGCTGTAGCCTCACCAGTGCCAAGCACAGGAGCACAATCACTTCTCTACTCCTGTTGGGCACACTGGTTTTGATACAGGCCAGGATGCTGTTGGCCTTCTTGGTCACCTGGGCACACTGCCATATCATGTTCATCTGTCTGTCCACCATCACCCCCAGATCCATTTCTGCCAGGCAACTTTCCAGCCACTCCTCTCCACACCTGTAGTGTTGCCTGATGTTGTTGTGACTCAAGGGCAGGACCTGACACCTGGCCTTGTTAAACCTCATATAATTTGCCACAGCCCGTAGATCCAACTTGTCCAGACCCCTCTGCAGAGCCTTCCTACCCTCAAGCAGATCAACACTTCTGCACAATTTGGTGTCATCTGCAAACTTACTGAGGATGCCCTTGATCCTCTCATCCAGGTCATTGATAAAGGTATTAAACAAGACTGGCCCCAGTACTGAGCTCTGGGGGACACCACTTGTGACTGGCCACCAACTGGATTTAACTCCATTCACCACAACTTTCTGCCCTTGGCCATCCAGACAGTTTTTAACCCAGGGACGCATACACCTGTCTAAGCTGTGAGATGACAGCTTTTCCAGCAGAATGATGTGGGAGATGGTGTCTAAGGCCTCACTGAAGTCCAGGTAAACAACATTCACAGCCCCTCCCTCATCCACTAAGCAGGTCCTTTGGTCATAGAAGGAGATCAGGTTGGTTGAGCAGGATGAACCCAAGCTGGCTGGGCCTGATCCCCTGAGTGTCCTGAGAGTACGCTATATGAGTGCACTTAAGATGAAGTGTTCCATAATCTTCCCTGGTACCAAGTTCAGTCTGACAGACCTGTATTTCCCCAGATCCTCCTTCCAGCCATTCTTGCAGATGGGTGTCACATTGGCAAGCCTCCGGTCATCTGGGACCTCCCTGGTTAGCCAGGACAGCTGATAAATGATGGAGAGAAGCTTGGCAAGCTCCTGCGCCAGCTCCCTTAAGTTGTTATCAGCCACTAAATGTGTTGAATGTCTATGTTTCAGTCTTTTCGCAGTCTATGCATCTTCATGTGCTTTACAAGCTTTGGGATTACAAAAGGAGAACTAGATATAGGGACTTCCTATGGGATCTGAACCGGTCTTAACTATGGACTTAACTCTTAGGGAAATCATTCGTCTCTGACTATAGTTTATGCTACAATGGATTAAGGCAGAAGCAGTGAAAGTAGCACTGGTTTGCCTTTATACACTGTGCTGTGAACTTCAGAGGACTGCGAACAACTTCTCAAACAGTTAGGACTTCCAGGTAGAACTGGAGGGTTAGTAAACTTGTCAGCCTTTCCAATTTAAACTGCTGATGTCTGAGCCAAGAGACACTAGGGACAGGTTACAGGGACAGCCTAGAGCATGTGGAGCTGGAAGAGGTCAACTGTGACCATGACAGGCACAGAGGGAGGGTAGGGCTCTGGAAGCTCTTGTGCTGACATCTTGGGCGGTCATAGCAGAGACTCCTGATTAAAATGGATGGAGAAGGATCTGATTTTAGATTTAGCCATCTTTGCCTGTTAGGTGTATCAGAAGTAAACTGCTGGACTGTGAAGAAAGTGGTGGTTGGTTTCCAGCCATGTCTGCAAGATCGCTTCTTTGTTTTACTCAGTCAGCTCTGAGTTGTCAGCTGCCTGTTGGCCAGGATCATTTCCCTCTCTCTTTTCTTCACCTGTACAACACTTTTTAGCAACACTTGGATGACTAAGTGATGTCAGTCTGGACTGTTCTGTCATGGGGCCATTTTTGTGCTCACCCATTAGGAAAGAGTCTGACAAGAAAACCAAATATCTGTGACCTTGCTTCATCAGTTTGGAGGCAACAGTCTGAAACAGGCTGCAGTATTCAGAGTGTAAAAGCAAAGATCATACAAGCAGAACAGCTTCATGGATTATATTTTATAAAACTTGTAAAACAAGTGCTCCTTTTTTGCCTCTAGTTTGAGTCACTTATTCCAGTTCCATCACAGTTTAACAAATGGGTCTTGAATGAGCTTCCTGCTACAAACTGCACAACTAGACAAGTTGCTGAGAAGATGGAAATCAGTTGTGCAAATCAGCTTTCAAGGTTAAAGCTGTGATGTGTGAGTGATGTTACCTGCTTGCATTACTGACATCTGTGAGTGCAACATCATTTTAGCAATACAAATAGATATAAATGAGAATTATTTTAATCCAGTTTTACTGTCTGTTACTTTGTTCAGTGCTACTAAACTCTATCTGTTTTCATCCTGTAATGGCAACGGTAAGTTAAGGAACACAAAGAACATGAAGAATTAATTGTCATCACTTACCAGTGTCAGTTTTATAAGGCTAACCAAGTAATCATGAAATGCAGATAAACACACATTTTTATGGACAGACACTTCTCTGTCAAGGAAACATTCAAGACAGTATCAGATACAGATCAGGCTATCAAGGAGATAGATCCAGAGCTAGATCCAAGGTACCATTAGTGAAGATGATGGGTAAACGAGTCCAGCTGTGATGGTGTCTCACAGACACAGGGCTGATTATAGTAATTTTTATTTCTGCACACTTTAGTAACTTCAGAATACTTTAAAGAAAGAAGAGTATTCTAGAACAAGTTGTGAGTGTGATACATACAAAATAAACAAAATATGAGCAGATTTATCTAAATTTTCTGCGGTTTTTTTACTGTTTAAGGTTTGTCCAGTACCATGGAATCATGGAACCACACAACAATCCGTGTTGGGAGGGACCTGAAAAGATCATTTAGTCCAACCTTCTGTAGGAAAGGGAGCCTAGATGAGATTATCTAGCACCCCATCTGATTGTATCTTCAAAACCTCCATCAATGGGGACTCCACCACATCCCTGGGGAATGTTGTTTCAGTGATTGGTTGTTCACACTGTCAAAAACGTCTTTTTTATGTTGAGAAGAAGCATCTCCCAGTGTAACTTGTACCCATTGTCACTTGTCTTCTCCATGTGGCTCCCTGTAAAGAGAGAGCCTCTGTCCTTTTTGTATCCACAAAGTACTGGAATACTGTGATGTGATCCCCTTGAGCCTTCTCCATTGCCTCACCCTTTCCTCAGAGTTCAGGTTCTCTAGCCCTTTGACCATCTTCATAGCACTTTGACCCTCTCTGGTCTGTCTGCATCTTTCTTGAACTTTGGAGCCCAGAACTGGACACAGTACTCAAAGTGTGTCCTGACAAAGGCTGAGTAGAGTGGGATGCTCACTTCTCTATCTCTGCAAGGAATGTCCCTGCAGATGCAGCCTAGGATTCACTTTGCCTTGGTTGCTGCAGCAATGCACTGCTAACTCCTGTCAGCCCACTCCTAGGCACAAACAGGGTGAGATGAAGCCAGTACTGATGGTAGAATTATTTCCCAGTGTCTCCGGTTAGATACAAAAGTACATTATCACAGTTCCACACACATAATGTGTCCATGTTAGTGACTGGTTATAATACAGGAGAAAGTTTAGCATTCCAAATCCCACTAGTAAGTAGTTCATCTAATTCTGTATTTTGACTGCTCAGGGGAAAAAAAGAGATGGATCAGCAAAGAAAGACCAATGAAATGTATTTGTCCTGGAAAGGAAGATGTTTCTAGCAGAAAAATGTATATTTCTTTTACCTTCAAGTGAATAAAAATATATGATACTAAGGATTATATATAGGCAGGAAATGATCTTCCTGTTTGTTGTGAACTTAAAAGCCCTTCAAAAGATGTGGTAGTATAGGGATGTGGCGATGCGGAAGATCACATGCTGTAACGGAAAACTAGGAACCCCCCACAAAGGGCTGGCTCTGTTACTAGTATATAAGTGCCTGTAGCTTTTAATAAAACTCCATTTTGCCTTCTTCTCTATGAGAGTCTGAGTCTGACAATGGACCCTCGGTGTCTCTTGGGATTCGGCACCGAGGATAGGACACGTTAATCACAACAAGTGGTGACCCCAACGTGACCGGGATGTGATCTTCCGCATCGCCACATCCCTATACTAGCACAAAAAGAGTCTATCCCAAATTAAAGACAAGACTTTGCTTCCTGGTTGTTAATGGAATGGCTGAACAATTGCCCTGAATGTTTTGTTTAGATTTCAGCTCATTTTATACCATTAGTTGACATTTTCAAGATGAAAAATTCTCTTGGTTCTTGCCAGTGGGATCGTTCTGGTTTTAGAACCCTTTTTCTAAGGATTTGTTCAATGCCAAGGAATTACTTTAAGCCAACTTATTCAGAAATATTTTCTCTTTAACCATTGATATTTCCACACAAACTGTTGATAAACTTTCAGACATCTCCAAATAACAGCCTGAAGAACACAAACTGTGAATTTTATTTGTAAGCATTCCAAGCATATAAGGGTATGAAATAAACATTGAAAATCACATCCAGAAAAAGGTTGAATGTTTCACAGCATTGTTGATTCACTAGGACAATGTAGGAGGGCTGGATTGTTGTCACATTTTTAAGGAGTATGAGAACTTCCAACTGATCTTATCTCTCTATTTGTAGATAAGGAAATAGGTATTGCAAGGAGATCTGTAATAAAAGTAAAATGATTTTGTTCATAGCTGTTTCTCTGGCACTCGGCCTCTTTTAAATTATTTTATTGGTTTAACTGTTTGCTTTTTTAGCTAAGCAATTAAACCAATTTATTAGTTTAATTGCTTAGCTAAAAAAAAAATATATATTTTTTTTTTCCCCTGGGCTTCTCTGCTTGCCTGAAAGAACATGGCATCTTAAACAGTTCCCTGTTCCTCTTCCTTCTTTATTTACACAAAATAAAAACAGAAACAGTTTTATGGTGTTGTGAGGATATATGTCCCCTGTGAATCCTATCTTCACTCATTGTTTCCCGGGTTTCCTTTTGTTCAACTTAGTCTGGTATTTTCATCTTTGAATATGGACTGGAGATCTCATGGTAGTGAAGCTTAATTTTGTATTATACCTCTTGTTTCTAAAGCACTTTACAGTCTGTCTGTCTCATTTCATGTTCCCACACACAAACACAGAGCATCAGCCATCTCTAGTGGGAGGGTGACAGCCACACAAGCCAACTGGTAGCCAGCCAATGTGCTGCACAGCAGTGGGAAAAGGGAATATTGGCCAAGGATGTCACATCAAACCCTTCTTTCCAGAGTGTGCCATGGGATTTTCAATACCCACAAGGAACAGATGTCTTTAATTTCTGATCATTAAGAAGAGGAACATGTCAAAAACATGGGTTAACAGAAGGAGGGGCAATGCCAGCTCATCAATGGTCTGGACTAGTAGTCTTCCAAAAGAGACACAAGACAAATAATCAGAGCACAAAGGCTTTTGCTTTTGCCCTTGGTGAACAAGCTAAGAGGACCAAAGATATGAGGAAGCCATCACCATAATGTGCAGATTTGTGACTATCTGATGGTGCTTAAGCAGCAGGCTCCATTAGCTTCAGAATTCAAAAACTATCTCAGAAAACTAACTTTGACACAGCCACAGAAAGGACAGATATATGCAACCAAAGCTAATCTGCCTCAGGATTGGATTTCATGCTTCTGCACAACTGACATTAAGCAGCTGGCCTATACTGTACACTAGCATGCTGTGAGTGTTCCCAGCAGAGGGTCCAATCCTCCATGGTAACGCTCTTCAGGGAGCTCTGGAAATGCTTTAATTATTAAAATGAATAATTCCTACCAACACATTTAATTGGAAAATATTACATGTTTAAATGTGCACTAATGGAAGGCCTCTGAAAACCTAACAATATAATCGAGTATGCTGTTTGAAGTGAATTCTAGCAATATTTTTTCAGCCAATAACACCATGCATTATTTATCCTACCTCTTTTTAATCCTATCTGATAGTTCATATGACGAAGGAATCATTGGAACCTCAGAGATAAAATGCAAATCTCTGAATAGCCCCCTGTGAACTTAACCTGCCACCACTACTTCATCTGCCTTCCTTGCTTCCTGCCCCCTAGTTTCCAAGGAAATAGCTCAATCAATTTATTGCTGCTGTATAAACTAACAACCCTGTTTCTTCCACAGCATTGGGACAACTGGGCAGATGGATGAATTATATGAACACTTGTTACCCAGATTTGCTACCACCACCTGACAGAAACTGAGCACATTCAAAGGCAAGGGAAGGCCCATGTCAGAGCAGACTAGTGGGAGTCATAGGGGGAGAGGTCAGAAAATATAGCTTCAGGGCATAAAAATCACCCAGCCAGAAAAAGCAAAGATATGTGTGAACAGGGATAACCAAAGGTGTCAGAAAATGCATCCATGAAGAAGCAGAAGGGATAAATATTAAAGACACGAAGCAATGGCACAGAAGGATCCTACCTAAGTGGTAAATTCAGAGTTTCATGGTTGAGTGTGTCTAAACTAGTGAAATTGCATACTGTCTTGAGTGTCTTGAGAAGGGACATTCAAAGAAGGATCTGTGCCTCTAGATCAAGTTCTGCCAAGGCCAGAGCGTTTTCAAAAGGAAGGACTCACTGAATGTATTACAGCCTTGTACAGTGATTGTACTGTCAGGCTTTGTCTGAACTAATCTAAAAAAGATTATGCCAATATCAGTCTTCATATTCCTTTGTATAGTTTTTTCCTTCCCAGAGGGAAAATGTGTTACGTTCTGGATATACGCAT
>JANVCC010010406.1:23029804-23071910 GCA_025345505.1 Todiramphus chloris collaris | reverse complement strand
TCCCATTTTGTTCTGACTGGTTTCTGAAATAAGAAACTTCAATCCTTTTTGAGCTTTTTTTTTCTTATCTCAAATTGGACCTGTAGTCTGCCACATTTTTCTGCTCATGGTGATGCTAAAACAAAATTAGAGATTTTCTTACTTACTGCAAATACGACACTTGTCAGGTCTGCCTCTTTCCTGTCTTTTTTTTGTTTCCTCTCCATGCCTATTCATGACCTGGCGGAATGTCTTAAGAGTAACAAGTTTTCCTGTGTAGCTGCTGAAGATTTCACACTTCTGGATTCTAAAAAGAGATATTTTGTAGCTATCTTTTCTGCCCAAAAGATCAAACACAACATAGCATAGCAAACCTGGGAGGGAAGCCAGCAGCCCTTGATGTACCACAGACACGTTGGGCCTATTTGGGTTTGCAATGTTCATCAGTATCACACTATTGGCTATAATTACTGAAAAGCCCCGCTGCATTGCACAGATGAACTGCAGTCATTCCTAGAGATCTGGGATTAGCATGAGTCCACCTGTTCCCTTCAGATTTGATTCTCCTATAATACTGCATCTTGTCTGCAGTTTGGCTATTCTTATTAACAGCTCCCCTTTGATTATTTATTTTCTGCCTAACTTCTTTGATTAACATTTAATGTGCTGTGCTTCCTTCAGTTAACTGCTTGCAATTCATAATCTATTCTGACCATTTTTGCTGAGTTGGACATCAAATTTCAGCTACCCATGAGAAGTCTCTGGTCTTTATACAAAGCTTGATTTAACATTTCCAACCCAGACATATGACTTGAAGTTTTGAGTAATTTATAACTTGTAATCAACCACATAAGCTCTCAACTCATGTGAAAACAAAAAGAAAATAAAACAAATACTAAGGCAAGTATCTAGCTAAGAAATATAAAAGAGGAAAAAATGACTCCTATACAAAAGTGTTTGCAGGTTGCTGGACTACAGAAGAGTAGAAACTGGAAACACAGTTATAAGTCACAAGGAGAATATCTGTGGGATCCTTACACTTGCTGGAAGACACCATGTGGGTAAAGAGTGTCAAGCGAAAGATATTGTACCCTGTTTGTTCACATCACAGTTTCCTGCCCACATGGTGAACTGTCTTGATGATTCTGGAAAGCCAGTTTTTGCTTCATGCCTCCAGAGATACAAAAGATGAGGGGTTTTGGCTTTGTCTATTATCTTGTGAAGTTTTAATATATTAATTCCACTTTCTTCACCATACAGCCAGATTGTGAATTTCATTGGATGTAGCACATGACTGAAAGTCCAATGCTGCACACCTGCTATGGTGGAATTAGGTCAAGACTACTTTCTTCAGCAAGCCTAAAATTCAGCAGTACTTTCCACATGACAAAGATAGCTCTAGGAACACTCATAAATGCTAAAAAAAGACACAAGAAATTTAAGATTAACATAATATGGGTAGCAGTCATTTGGTGCTTTAAAAAGTATGATTGCACATAGAAAGATGTTTTTATGAGTTAAGTGTTGCAGGGGCAGTTGGTAATTTCGACTACTGTTGAAAATAGTGAAGAGTTTTAATGTGATATGTTCATCAGGGTAAATGCCTTTCATTTAGGGAAGTTTTAAGATGTGATGTAGGTTCTACACAGTCAGAAAGATGGAACACAGTGTCAGTCAGGAAACATCAATATCAAAACCGTTTCTATCAAGCACATCTAGCTAAAACTTTGCAATTGGCATGTAGTTCATGTCTATAATGAAAAACAAACAGCAAAACTTCTGTCACAGGAAAGTACAACATTTAAATTACACATCAGCAAAACAGAATTTAATTTAGATGAGCTGACCATGCTTCTCTCTTCTTTCATCTTTGCTTTCTAAAAGCAGATAAACTTTGAAGACAAGGCCTGGCCAGGCTCTGAGCCAAAAGATACTTCTGACATCTAAAGTTTCATGAAAAAGGTAGCTATAAAATAACGTTGAAATCCATTTTTATTTCCAAAGTTAAAAATATTACATTATTTCTGACTGCCTACTCAAGGTAACTACGGAGAGAAAAATGACCCTGAGCATTCAAAGGAGGTAGTGTAGCTGCACACTGAAGACATGCCAAAACCTCTGTAGTTTAAAAGGAAGGGGAGTGCCAGTTGGACAGGCTTCTATGGAGAAAAGGCCGAGCAGAGAACTAGAATTGCAACTAAGTTTTGGGGAGAATTAAACAGAACTGTATCCTCATATTTAATTTTGACTGAATACAAACAACAACTTTGTAATGTTGCAAAGATGTTGGTGATGTTGCTAACAGAAAAGGGAGGAGGATTTCTGAGGATTTTTTACACTTAGAATGCATCCCATCTTGACAGTTCTTAAGTTCATATCAATATTCACATATGCCTTTCCCCAGCCCTATATCTTTGACTTGAGGCTGTCAAGACACTTTAGCATGACATCGTACAATCTGCCTACAGTTCAATCTTTATCTGGAGGGAGATATCTCTCTGTCCTACTCTGAACACTTTGAGATGACATGGATAAAACACATAACAGATGTACTGGAAGATAAAGGCTTAGTTATGGTTTTAGAAATCGGCATTCAACTATTTTACCTGACCTACAGCTGACAGCTGTGCAACTCTGATAATTTTGTATCATATTTAAGCTTCACGGTGTATATAAATAACAAAACCTTACCATTTATTCTAGCACGCAAGTTCTCCTTATTAAAAAAAAAAAAACAAAACAGAAATATGGTAAAGAAAAATGCTTTTTTGAGCCTTCTTTCTAGCCTACATGGGAGAAACTAATACATTGATTAAATGCAGAGTGTTCTTTCCACACATGGCCTTAAACTGCCTTTCCCCCAACAGATGCTTGCACCTGTGTTAGTTTCAGTGAAAACTCCAGGATGCCACCCTGTCCCTTCCTTTCTTTAAGGTTAGTGAAAATATTCCAGCTGAGATTTACTTTAAAGGTGTGTCCTTTTTCATAAAAAGTTGCAGCAATCTTAGGCAAACAGATGAACAGCAGGCAGGAGGAATTCTTTAGCTAACCAATGTTCCATATTTTATTTTCCAACAGAGAATCTTAACAATCACCCATTGCGTTGGAAAGCCACATGATGATAATATAAATTCACTGATGCAAGCCAAAGAGCTACAAACCTTTCTAAATCAACATAAACTTATCCCCAAATCTGTGTGTAGACCAGCCGACATGCGTTCCCTCTGTTTTCCTAGGAGCCTTGCCCAAGGCTGGTTGTGCTCAGAGCCACGGGTGAGTGTGAAAGATCAGAGAAGAACTGGGGTTCACTGTTGCAAAGCATCAACCACCCTCTGCAGCCAGACGGCCTGGCTTCTTCCTTAGATAATGTCAGCTGATCTTCTTCTCCAACTACATTTGTACTTCCATATGGGAAGGGAATGACATCTGTGTGTGTTGAGTGACCTATGGAGTTTATGGTAGACAATTCAGAAACTGCTAGTTCTGTTTTCAGAACATTATGCTGGTCTACGTGTTTCTATTATTGCAGAACTTGTCTGGGACATGGGACAGTGTGTGCTGCTCAAGAGCAACCCAGGTTCTGGGATTCAAAAGTACCATCTTCAGTCTTCGGCAAACCTATGTTTGTGTTTTATGGATAAAATCATGATACACTTCTCTGATTCCAGTTCTCCACCAGTTAAGTGAAGGGTAATAATCATTGCACATTTAGCAAGGGTGAAATAAGAATTAATTATTTGGGCACAGAATTATAAATAAGATACGTAATTTATATGTCCTAAGAATTATATTTGGTATATATATGCAGATGTGGAAAATAAAGTACCCATATTGTAGAAACTAAACCACTCAATGTGCTTGTAAAGAGTTGTTGGACCAGCCACTAAACAAATGACAGATGTTCTCTGTCTTTTCCCAAAGGGAAGAGAAAGAGAATAAGGGAGAGAGACTTATGGATTGGAAAAGAAAACTGAAATAGCTTTAGTGAAAATAATAACAGCAAAATGAAATATATAAAAATATATACAAAACCAATATTGAATTCAACCCCCCTGATGGCAATTACAACACCATCACCACTGATACTGTGGAGCAAGGAAGTCCCAGACTGGACTCAGTGGCAGATGGGAACTGGATTCAGGAGCTGGATTCTGGTACTGGATTCAGGACTACACAGATTGGGATCAAAGACAGAATGGACAGAGTCCTCCTTAGACACTGGCCACTGAGAGCAGCATTTGACCCTTGTGATCCCTCAACTTTATATGGAATATAGCATGTATGGGATAAAATACTTTGTGTGTCAGTCTAGGGTCAGTTTAGTCCTGTCCACTGCTCCCTACATGTGCAGCCTTTTACTTTCTACACCCCCAACATGGTGCAAAAGATAAAGCAGTGACCTTGGTCTCAATAGGACCAAGTATAAGCAAGAGCCTTTCTGCACACCAGTCCGTGGCAGTAACAGCAAACACTATTAATTCTAGAAGCAGACACTGTCCCAAAAAATTGCCATTATCTTCAGGAAATGCAGTTACAAGAGAGTTTAAAAGTAAAATCACTGAACAGAATTAGGACAATTGCACAACCTGTTCCCTACAGAAATAAGAGAAATGAACCAATTATCTATTTAACATGCTTAGCCATTGTTTGTGCTCTGTATCCAAACGTCATATATAAACTCTCCTTCTCTACCACCAAGGGTTGTCTGAACAATAGTTGACTTTGATATTACCAGAGCAAGTAAACAAAATAATCAAATAAATTAGGTAATAAAAAGGATGGACATGATAGTCTTGTGGATGATTCATAACTCAAAACACTTTCAAAAGGAGATTGAGTAAGCTGTTTGACAAGTGAGAAAAATGGTGCTTCCCTTTGTACTGGGAATTTTATTTTGTATAAAGGGAACTAGGGAATAATAATTTTTAACATAATTTAAAAAACCAATATAAAATTGCTTGAGGCAGTTCTGAGTTTCGCTTACATTAATATTTTTCTAAAGACAAGAATTTCTTAAATTCCCAGTGCTTTCAGATGCAGAAGAGACACACAAGACCTAAGGATTCTGCTGCTGCTGAATTTTATGACTACAGTAACAGCTCTTTTTTTTCCCCAGCATTAGTATGAGAATAGTGCTTCTTTATAAAGTAGTTTTAAATTCTTTTTTAAAAATCATGTATATAAAAAGATTCAACATAAAATAGCTAGTGTTGACCAAGAAAACCTGTCTGGGATGCTCTCTCTTTGACCCTGGAAAGTTAATATCTGTTGCCACTTCTGAACAGAGTCAGACCTTTCTATGGACCACACACTTAATTTTCCCAACTTGTAGGAAATAGAATCCTTTGGATAGGCAACATGAGACACTCATGAACTTTCACTTTTTTTCTATTCTTTTAAAATAAGAAATTAATTTGCAAAGCACTTCTCATCTTGTTTTGATAACATATTTAAAATCTATCTTTCAAGCAAATTGAAGTTTGAAACACAGTTTGAGAAGTCAGGTAGGTGGCATGTTGGTTTTTAATGGCACTCACATCCAGATCTCCAGAAAGATATCAATGCATTTTCAAGCTCTACATGTTGCTGTTTAGTGGCAAAAGGAGGATACTGTCCATGGCTGAAATAAGCAGAACAGCTGTCCTAGCACAACACCAGTGTGCAGGTTGGTGAAAGCTTTTAGAGGCACTGGTGTTAAGGGAAGACATCACTAAAGAAATCCCAGATTGCAGAAGTCTTAATGCTCATCTGTTCTCTTAAGAGAAATGTCTCTAAATCTCGGAAATGAGAGGACACTTACAGACAAAATATTAATGGAGCTTTTCCATTTAAACTTTTGGAGATAGATGAGGCAACCTAGCTGATAACAGATTAATTAACAAATTAAGATGCTACTCAGTTTAACTAAGCTTTCAACAAAAGAGAAAGAGTCCTTTATAACTATTTAATAACATTTCAAACATAATCTGTACAGTAATTACAGGTACTTATCTTTTTCTGTACAGACTCAGTCAATTTTGTACAGTTTCAAGAGCCTTCCCTTCTACTTCAGACATATTGTATGACTACGGAGGACTTGGAAAAGGCAATTTGTGATCTAGCAGAAGGTATGCAATTTATTCTACATATATGCTGATAATGAAGGTTAAGAAGATCACTGTCATTTATTTAACAGTGTGTCAGAAATGTGTGGCTTCTGTGAGTTTCGTGCTGTATTTCTTTCATATTTGTACCCTTTAATAGTAAAAATCTGATAATAAACCAGCACAATGAGAGATCAACTGTGTCTTGGGTGAACAGGGTCCAGTTCAGCAGAGATGACATATAGACAGGCTGAGGGTTTAGAAGGACCACTGGCAGCTGCTGGCATAGATAGGAGAAGCACTGCAGGAGCTGGACCAAATGGAGCAATGGGAAAATTAAGAATCAGGTGGGAACAGAGAGATGAACAGCTGGGTAAGTCCCCCAAGTAAGTGCCAAGTGAGCAAGTCTATGTGCTTCAGTCCTAAAATGAGCTAACTCATACCTTGAGACAAAGGGACACATTGAATGTTAACCCTGAAGGTATAATTAAATTATATTTAATTATAAATACATACAATTAATAAAAAAGAAAATAATAAAATTAAGTAAAAATTTTAAAAATATATATGTTCTTCCATAGCTGCACCTGCAGCATTTTTAAGGTCTTTACTTTTACTTGAGAGAAATAGACTGAATAGTCAGACATTTATATGTGTATGTGTGTCTATGTATCTTTTCATTTATAGAAAAACAGATTGTTATATTCCAAACAAGAAAAATTAAGCCTTCCAAAATTCAAACCAGAATTATTCTTTTTATTACCAAATAGGAAAAGGTTTTGCTAATACAAATAAAAGCACTGATATTTTTGCATCCTGGGAGATATCTAAGTGATACTGAGATTAAATGCTCCAGGACAGACCAAGCACACACTGGGCAGCTTTAACAGGAATGAAAGCATCAGGCTGAGGGAACAGAGCCTGGGACTACCCAGCACCAGAGAGATGTTCATAGACAAGCAGTGGAGGTCACCAGGGGTGTTACAGGGCAGGAACACCTGGCACAGAAGGGCTTCAGCCTGGTGAAGAGAAGAGGAAATGGAGGGCTGATGTAATTACAGAGTTGCGAGGCTAGAGTAGCCCCAGGAGATCTGTAGTCCAACTCTCTCTTCAGTCAGGGCTGGCTCAAGTAGCTTGCTCAACTCTTGTCACATGTGTAATAGTTTCAAGGGTGGAGATACCATGAACTACCCACGCAACTTGACCCCAGACCACTGTTATGGAAAGATTTTTTTCCTAATATCTAATGGGAACTTCTCCAACTGGGCCTTTTAACGGTTGTAGAAAGCACTAAAATATTTCCTTACCCTTCTGAAAGCCAAGAAGACTTCAGAGGGACTTAACAGTATATACAGGGACTAGAGGTCCCTCTTACTCTAAACTTGTCTATCTTTCTTTCTAACATGTTGAAACAACCTTGGAGTGAGCAAAAATGCCCTAACATCAAGCATGAACTTCTAGTGTGAAAACTGTAAAACTTTTTTATGAGTAGGCAAATGTGGTAGGTGCTGAATCACAACTACAAGTGCAATTTTTTTTTCTGTGGGCCTATGTAAGTATAACCTTTGGCACTCAAAACATTTCACTTTTGCACAGATCTTCAAAACTGAAAGAGTCATGAAAGAACCATCTCTGCATCAGTATTTATGCATTTGACATCAAATATTTTTCTTAACAGAGTCTGGCATGCACCATTACAGAACATCTTGAAGTTCATTAGTTTGTGGGTTTTCTAAGTCTGATTTACAAATATGTGATATGCCAACTCACAGGAAAATGATTATGCCAAAACAGGCTTCAGACTGGAGAAAATGCTTACAGTTTCTTTCTGGAATGTAGTCAGAGTAGAGAGGGAAGAGCAGAATATGATTAGAGAAAAATATATTGCAATCTTTAGTGGAAGGCATAAAGGAAATTCTTTTTTTTTCAGACAGGTCACTACAATATTTTATTAATATTGTATAATATCTCTGCTTCTTCATCACTGAAGCACTCTAAGAGGTAGACAGGAAGATGAAGGAGTGGATAAGATAGCTGTACCTGTAGTCCCTGACATAACAGAAAGCAGAGGTATTACTGCAAGGCTAACCTGTTAAATCTAACCATTGGTGGCAGCAGTCCAGCACATAATTTAATTTGATAACAGGTTTGAATGTGACAGCATCCTGATGGATGTAGCTTATTTTGCTTCAAAACCCTGTATTTCTTTTCCAGGCTCAGGACTGTTAAGCATGACATACAAATACAGCATATATATAAATTCTTACAATGAATTTTACAAAGTTTAAGTAAGGCCTTTCACAAAAATGCTCATCACAACAATTGATAGCAGTGGGAAAAATAGTTGTTGTACAAAATGTGCTGAGAAAGATTCCCATGCAAAGACATATGCTGGCAGGGTCTGTATCTGGTGACATTTATCAACTCTAATGGTCAAAGGGAAACACTATCCCTGCAGTCTGAGGCAAAGAGTGCAGAGCTCTGAGCAGAAAGCAGCTGTGGGGTTGTGGGTAAGAGCAGCCAAGGTGCTGAGAAGCAAACCAGCACCAGTGTCAGAAGGAAAAGGGGATGATTATTAGGTCTCTACCACTAAAACCCACAGGCCTGTCTGCCTCCAGCATCCATGGAATCAGTGAGGAACAAAGGGTACTCAGCCTATAAACACTTCTAGCATAATTTCCTTTTTCTTATTTAAATATCAAAGCAGTGGCTTCCATCAGTTGTGCAGCTGATCAGGTTAGATTAGTTGCTTAGCAGAATGTTAGCACACATGGGCTACTGATACTGCTCCTTTGAAATACCTACTGCAAATACCTGCACAACCTGAGATCCAACATTTCAGTCTGTAGGTCGGCTTTTAGGCATAGAATACACTCTTCTGTACAAGTCTATTTCGTGTCTAGGTCACTTTTGCAAAACAAGGAGAAAGGAAAAACTACAAAAATAAAAGATCAATATTACAGAGATAAGAATCAAAACAAAGAAGGAAAAAAAGGAAAAAATTCTTTTGTTTCATAATTTCCCCAGAACAAAATAGTGATAAGAAAAATCCAATTACTGATGAAGTCCAACATAAACAGAGAAAGCTGAATAGTGACATGCATAGTTAACTTGAATAGCTTGAAGCTATCTGATTAAAAAATAAATCTTGCTTCAAAACATTTTTTTCCCCAAAATCTCCATTTGGGTTTATTTACTTGATGCAGAGATATGTGATATGTGACAGAAAAATTGATTTTCAGGAAACTAATTTTCCTCATCAATTTGATATGTGAGAAATGAGGATTGAGCTAAATAGGGAAAAAGTCTTCTACATTGATGAGTGGATGAAATCAGAGTTTGGAAACAAAGACTTTCATGTAATTATCTCCCATGCAGGAGAAATAATTTAATGAATCTGGTGATACTTCTCTTGAGCCAATGAAGGCCTGAAAGAGCAGCTGTAGTACATGCTGCATGTGAGCACTGAGAGACAAAGTTACCATGAGGATCCTGCAAGTATTTATATCTTTTAAGATATATCCATTTGCATACACTTTTACTCTGTCTTGTGGACAGCATCTCAGTACCTGAACAGCACCTCTTGCCTGCAGAAAATAGCATGTTTAAAAATATTGGTATTGTAATAACTACCTGTTTAACAGTTCTCTCCTGGTAAAAGCAGACATAAAAATTCCAGCTACAGTATAAAACCAGCAATTGAGAAGAATGCCTAGATGAGAACAGAGATGTTACAAAGCAGTGCATACCAAAATCGATGCCTTTCCCACAGAAAAGCTTTTTCAAAATGCCACCACTTTTATCAGGCTCTGGTCGTACTACGCAGGGTTCCTGGAACAGACTCCCCAGGGAAGTGGTCATGGCACCAAGCCTGTCAGAATTCAAGGAGCATCTGGATGGTGCTTTTAGCCATCTGGTTTAGTTTTAGGTAGTTCTGCGAGGAGCAGGGCAATGGTCTCCATAATCCTTATGAGTTCCTTCCAACTTGAGATGTTCTATGATGCTATGTGAATATGCCATCAGCATTGCAGGGCAACAAAGCTAGGTCTTGAAGTAAACACAGTCTGCTGCTCTTGGCTCTAAACTGTGTTGGAGAGTGTTTATAATTCAGTGTTGCCTGCTGGGTTAAACATGTGCTTAGATTGTAAACTAGTGGGTTTGAAGGACATACTTTTGTAAGCAGCTGCTGTTGGGCTGACTCAAGGATTTACTCTCCTTACCGTGCCACTTCAGGTCAAAGTTCCCAAGCCTCAGCACAGAGACTCTTCTCCTTAACCAGTGTCCATATTCAAGAAATTTTCATAAAGCCTCATCTGCCTTGTAATCTGCTTAGACTAAGAAAGGCAAACCTCTGCTTGGATAATTATCACATTACATCACAAAGTCCAGGGCATGCAAACATTTGCTAGCATCTCAGCATTTAGGAAACAGGTACACAATTTTCAGCTATCTCCCTTTATGTCACACAATAAAAAGTATGTGTTGTCATCTGGAGAGTTTTTAATATCTAGACTCAGTGTGTGTACACAGCAAGCAGATGTGAAAAAAAATTGTTAGAAAAAATGATGCTGAGTGCACTAACCAATTAAAGCGCTGAGTGCGCTCTAATACAGCAGAGCTGTCTTAAAGACTGGGAGAAGGAGAAGGGGGAGACCAGAAAGAAAGTCGCAAGAATTGCTAGATTTGTGCACAAACTATGAGATATCACAGCCAAAGTTACATGTGAAAGGGAATAATTTTCACAACTATCAGATCTAAATTAGGCAAAAGTGATCACAAAATAAACACAATCTAATAACATCCTTGTGCCACTTCTAAATCTGAATGTAGCTGTGATCAGAAGAAGAACATTAAGCCCTGAAAGAGCCTTTTAAATCATTTGCAAGGAAAGAATCAAATTGATGATTTAAATGAATTGGTATATTCAAAGTAATCATCATAATTAATGTAATTGATATGGACACTGGGAGAGATGCTGCCTCGGCAGGAGGAGTAAGGATGTGAAGAGGCAGGGCAGAGGAAAGGAGCTGATGGGGAACAGGTGATGAACTGGATCATCTTTCTCTTTCCTGAAATATACACCATGATCTCCTCGCCTCTCTTCTTCCCCATGGGAGCTCGTCACTCCTTCATCTGCCAACAGACAAAGCAGAAGCATGTCCCAATCATACACCTAAGGGGATGTCTCGTGGGTATCTTCTTGGACATGGGGCATTCCTATCCTGGTGACCCCTGAAGACCCTACTCTGGCCCTAGGACAGACAGTTCCACCACTAGCCCTGGTCATCCATGGCCACTGTGAGCAATTCTGCATTTCCTCCAGCTCCTGGTTGTGGTCCCCTGTCCAATCCTGCAGCCGATGGGGCCACCTATGCTTGTGAATGTGTTTCCCATATATCCAGCACCTGCTCTGCACTACAGATGATCATTTTCACTGTTGTCCCCCTCTCAGACCACTTCTTCTCAGACACACCTCCATGAAATGTCGTTACACCTAACTCACTCTTGTCTGCAGTTTGCTAAAGCCTGACAGAGCACAGCTGTGGTTTCATGGGTGCAATTTCCAATTTAACCCACAAGAAATGCAAGGTGATGACCTGACTGAAACTCTATTTACACTGTAAGACTGAAGGTCTAACTTATTTCTGTTGCAATGAATTTGATACAAATTATTTGAACTCAAATGAAAAATGTATTTTTTTTTATAAATCCATGAGCATAAAAGACAACTCAGATACATAAATTCCATCTTCACATGAAGGGAAGGATTTATGCCAGTCATGCCTTGGTTTGTTCTCACCACTGTGGTCATTACCTGTTCCTTTTCAGGCCAGTACAGGTGCACAGTGTGTCTCTTTTCCTTCTTCTTACTGTAATATTAAATCAATCAAAACTTTCGAAAAGCTAAATATCTAACCCCAATTTCCATGCCTCCCATTTTATACAGGCCTGGTTGTGGCAAGTAAAAGGCAGTGTACTAGGTGGGATTTCTTCATATATTTCACCAGAAAAAAAACCCAAAACCCAGCAATTTAAATACTAAGTGTCAGCTAGTATAGTGTACAACTAGTTCAGTGTACAGAGGTAAGACTGCTTTCTTAGGAACCAGCACTCTCACAGACTCGCAAGAAGTTCTGACCATGATAGGAATTGTATCGTTTAGAATTAAGACCCAATGCTTTGATCAGTATGGTTTTGACGTTGTTTGATTTTGTCACCTGTCACAGATGCACTCAACTGCTTAACAAAAGTAGCAGTAGTTTGATACAGACTTTGAAGGAGGTAAAGGCTTGAGCCATAGCCAGGACAAGTACTTCTTTAGGAAACCCACAAAAAATCAGAGTGACCCAGTGAACACTGATGCATATGAGTTTGGATCACTGATCATGTGACTAACACATGACAAGTAGTGGTTTCTTCAAGATGCATTTACTGGGGAACAAAGAAAATTGTGAGTAAAAGGAGCCTTGCTCATACCTTCCCATTGTGGGCAATCTGACTATGAGCAACCACTTTAACCCATAAATGAGCTTTCTTTGAGCTCTCCGTGCTGGGTAGTGTGGCTGCATGGCAGTGATCTCCCCTTGAGCTGGGATGCCTCTCAAGGTTGCTCTTTAAGGCAGCAGGACCTTTTACTAACAACAGACCATTGGATGAGCCCAGTTCGACTGCTCCCTGAATTGCTACTGGACTGCACACCATGTGACTCTCTCCTTGAGCTGGGAGACCTCTCTCAAGTTTTGATATGCCTCACCTGAGACCAAGAGACCCTTCCTTACCCAAGGTGGAGAGACCTCTTGCTTGCATCAGATTCTCCGTAAGTGACTGATAGCGTGCTGAATTAATACTAATGATATCCATGTGTCTAATTCCATAAACCATTGACTAAGTCTGGGCCTAAGTCTGGATCCAGTGGCACCTAGGCTTCTCTCTGAGAAGGAGCTTAGAAAGCAAGAAGGCCCGTTCTGAAGCTCATGACTCAATAGGAGCTTTACCTTACCCTTTGTATCTCCATTAAGCATAAACTGTTGACCAAGTCTGAGACTAAGTTTGGACCTAACTGCACCTGAACTCCATCCATATGGAGTTTAGAAAGCAAGGGAGTCCAGTCTGAACATCATGACTCAACAGAAGCATCTCCCTTACCGTTTTGTGTCTCCAAATCATTATAATCTGATCCAAACTTGATTTTCCTTTGTATGTTTCATCAATGTAGTAAGTAATAGTGATCCTTCCCATCAAACTTTGTTGTCACACTTTTATAAATTCATGTTAAAAAATCACTTTTGCTAATACCTTTTTTGACAGTAATTCTTTAAGTGATGTAAACCACTCATTTGCAACACCATCCTGGACAGATTGGCCACAAAGGTTATTGCTGGGTGGAGGTGGTGGTGGTGGTGGGCTGTACTAGGCAAACGGAGCCATACAGTGAAACCTGTCAATCTTCTGAAATCAGGAAGGGTGGTAACATGTCAAATGGAAAACAGAAGTAAAAACCAAGACATTGTTCTCACATTGCCACAGAGCATCCCTGTTAGCTTCAGCTGTCATGTAAAAGACAAAAGATATGTTAAAATGTTGTGTTAAAATCAAAGATACAGAAAAGGTCAGAGAAATTGAACTGCTGCAACTCTTCCTGTGGGTGGACTTGAAACATTAATTAGCTACAGATCACTGTTGTGTGCCATATAGCTTTAAAGTGCAGGTAGATCTGTTACTTAATACATTGTGAAGAAATAGTTGTCTCGTTAGTGAGATCCTTCTGACAGCTACTAGTAAGACAGCCTGTCAACAAGGTGGGGAGCAATTTTGCCAAAAACTTTTTGCTACAAACAATGTGTAACTATTGTTCTTGTCAGGTATGTTGCATGCCCATGGAGCTAGAAATAACTCTTGGCACAGTTGACTCCAGCATGGCAAGACTCTACCATATAGCCCACAGGAAAGTCCTCTGTGCTACCTGTATAAAGCATTAACATTAGGTGCCTGTAAATGCAGGGATCCTCATGTTCCCAGATGTCTTTTGGTACATGCACTGTATAAATGGATCCCAACCAGCACCATCTGGTCTACAATACAAAGTGAGTCACAGGTCACAGAAAACAATATATGTCTAGCACCCCTTAGGATTATAATTCTGCAGTGTAAATAATTAGTGTCTGATGCTTGTATTTCTGCTTTGCAAAACCAACTTTTTTAATCCCAGAGAGGAAGGGAAAGAAGAGGGTCATTCAAAGAAAAGAGTTTTTCCTCAGGCATAAGTTACAATCGGAACCAAATGGAGGTATCTTAAATAAGCTTTCCTATCTGGGCAGCTCGAAGCAACTGTCATACCTCTTGCTAAGTTATGTATGATCTGTGAGGAATACAAATACCACCTTTGGATAAAATAGCAGCTGAAATTTTTGGTTATAATCCACTCAATACAGAAAATTTAAATATAGCGTTACTAGCCTATATTAGTCACTATTTTTTTATCCTGACCTCATCTTTTCATTGTTAATAGTTAAAAATATCATAGAATCACAGAATCACAGAATTGCTCAGGTTGGAAAAGACCTTCAAGATCATCGAGTCCAACCTCAACCTAACCCTACTACCCTCACTCTAACAACTCACTGTTAAACCATGTCCCCAAGCACCACATCCAAACGATTTGTAAACACATTCAGGGATAGTGACTCAACCATTTCCCTGGGCAGCCTGTTCCAGTGCTTAACAACCCTTTCTGTAAAGAAGTTTTTCCTGATATCCAACCTAAACATGCTCTGCTGCAACTTGGGGCCATTTCTCCTTGTCCTGTCACCTGTGAGAAGAGACCAACAAAGCTCTCGATACAACCTCCTTTCAGGTATTTGCAGAGAGCAATATGCATATACATAACTGAAAGAATGATTGATTTATCTTTTCTGAAATATTAGCATCTAAACTTCCTCGTATGAAAGATCTCTTTCTACTACTACACATTTACTTGCATTTTTTGTGTAGCAGCTGAATAGATTGGATCAGCGGAAGTGCAACTGGCAGCAACAATTTTACTTCCTATTCATGCAGGAGTTTCTCAGTTCACACCACTTGGCAGTGGGGACAAACTTGCAGCCAGCCCACAGGACCAGAGATTCCATGCTTGCTATGCCTTTGGTTAGAACAAGGGCACACAACTGGCTTGCAGTGAGTGATGCTAACGGCCTCAATCCACCGCAGGGTTCATTACTTCTGCTGCTTGTAAGTGTGTCTCCCGTGGTAGTTGTGAGATGCTCATGATGAAATGCTCCACAGTGGAGCAAGCTGGGGTAATGTCAGACATCCCAGCCTGATGGGGAGACAGGTGGCAAAGACCCTCTTCCTCCTCCTTTTTTTCACAGAATGTTAGGGGTTGGAAGGGACCTTGAAAGCTCATCCAGTCCAACCCATATGCCAGAGCAGGACTGCCTAGATTAGGTCACATAGGAACATGTCCAAGTGGGTTTTGAATGTCTTCACAGAAGGGGACTCCACAATCCCCCTGGGCAGCCTGTTTCAGTGCACTGTCTCCCTCACACTGAAAAAGTTTCTCCTTATGTTTGCATGGAACCTCCTATGTTCCAGCTTGCACCCGTTGCCCTTTGTCCTCTCATTGGACATCACTGACAAGAGCCTGGCTCCATCCTCCTGACACTCGTCCTTTGCATATTTATAAACATTAATGAGGTCACCCCTCAGTCTCCTCTTCTCCAAGCTAAAGAGACCCAGCTCTCTTAGCCTTTTCCTCACTTCTTCCTCATTTCATCAAATTCCTAGTGCCTACCTACTTGGTCAGTGGTTGAGATGCAAAACAAGCATCAGAAGTCAATGCATTGGTGCTGAAATACAAGATCTGAGCCCAGAAGGAAGGCAGGGTTGTCTGAGGCTTGCAGGATGGGCTTGGCTTCTGGCGGAAAGCAGGGATGACAGTCATATGATTTGTGCTGGCCTCCCCCGTGTTTAACTGTGGTGGAGGTGGGTTTGGTGTTTCTGCTCTTTGTGGGCAGTAACAAACAGAACAGCAAATTGTACTTCATTGACCTGTACAAACCAGTGGGATCTTGGAGTTTTCAAGGGAGTTTTCTGTTATCCTCTGATACAGCAGCTGCTGTAAGTAAGGTCTTTGTTAAAATGCTTACACCAGGGGTTGTACTGTTGGAAACTATGTTACCCTAGAGGAAAAAAGTCCAAGCCTTTATTTAGCTAATTTTCCCCTACAGAAAAGAAAGGAGAATTAATTTTTTTTAAAGAAATATTAATCCCATGAAGTGTTTTTTCTCACTTGCTTCCCATTTTTTAGCCACAATGATAAGGCAGTGATTAAAATGGAGAACAAGTGAATCCTGCATATGTAACCCTGTGATTTAAGGACCGACCCTGAGGAAAAATGGTATAATTTTTTTCCATGCTAAAGTGATCCAATTAACAGATCGAGTTCTAAGTAAGGTCACAGTGCCCTCTGCTGAAATATAAAACCCTACATGAAAAAAATAAACAAGATTAAAGAAAAAACAAAATCAACTGGCATAAGAATAACATAATTCCTGTTAAACAAATAAGTAATAAAAATAGTTTTGAAATATTATTTGGGACCTTAGGTTTTCGCCACAGTAATGTAGCTTGGAACCATTTTGATTCCAATTTTATTGCTCTGCTGTGTAAACTCTGCTCACAAAAAAAAAAAAAAAAAAAAGCGCCTCAGAAAGCATTGCTGGCATCACTGATACAGATAAAAATGTTAGTGGAAATGTCTTTCCCTTACATAGGGGTAGGAAAGAAATGGTAAACTGGTGGCAGTCTTCCAAATTAGGGAGTAGAAAGTCTGAAAACTTGCTTTTTGTCAATGTTCTCTAGATTATACCTATACTGAGTTAGGGTTTAAACTCACCCTTCCGTTGGAAGAGGAAGAGTTAATAATAAGTGTTATTTTGCTGACTGCCTTTTTTCTTAATGGGTGTGGGAAACCACTATGACTAAGAACAGGAGAGAGAAAAACATCTAATGGATATTTAAGGCTAAACTAATGTTGACTATGAGATTTAGACATTTGACATCTGGAGAAAAACTGATCTGGGAGGAAGAGCTCTGGAACAGGCAAGGAAGAAAGGACTCCGAAAACAGAGGTGGAAACAGCCCCTTCTGACCTGCAGTGCCAGGAAATGCATGGGGCCTGAGCTCTCACACAGTGTTTAGACCCTGGGTTAGGACCCCACTGCTGTAGGGTCTGCTACGGCATTTCTGGAGCAGGCTAATATTGCAATCATCAGCTGGCACCAGATAGCCTAATGCAGTTGCCATCCTCTGTCTCTATCTGTACATTTCAGCCGGTACTGAAAGATCAAAACAATGCAGACCTGCTCTTTAGAGTCCACAGGCTTGACAGAAGCATAGCTTAAAATATAGAAAGATTAAAAAAAAAATTCTATCTAGCAAAGAAAACTAGACTCCTACTTCCCAACCGAGTTCAATTTCTCCTAGTTTCCAATGTATTGTTGCTGTATTTTATTCAAGAGGCAACAGCTTCTGAGGTTTTGTTGTGTTTTAATTACAATGTGAAATGGCAAGAGAGCTATGGCAGAGATACCTAAGAACATTTTTTCTGGTTGATTAAACCACGAGCCTCAGTCATGCTGAGAAACAGCCTCAGAATTTACTCAACAGTCTACTCATAGTTTTTTGTTTGAAGATGGACATCTGTTGAAGATTTTCAGTGAGGAACATCTGGAATTTAATGCTCAAGATTAAGTGTGAGCTAAGAGGCAAGAAAAAGCCCTTCTTCAGTAATTTGTGTTGTCCTTTTTATCCTTCTTCATTTCCCCAGTGCTGCCACCCAAGATACTCTTTTCATCTGTGCTCACAACAACCCACACTTTATGTTTCTTAACATAAGCAGATAGCGCCAAGTAAGTTCACCCAGAGGTTATTCTAATTTTTCCATCAAGATTCCAATTTAGGGACTCACATTAACCCATTAATTAAAGTGACCTCCTTTTTTATTATAGCAGCTTCACCTTGATCAGTTAGTGTAATGGCAAGCCTTTCTTTGCCTGTCAGGGAGCTCTTGTTAAGAGGATGCAATATCTGCTGGGCAGGTGCCAAGTAGTAAAGCAATACCAGATCCTTGCCATTTGGCAGTGCCTCTTCTGGGTCCAAGCACATTGGAGCTACAAACATCCCATCAAGTGACTATTCCTCCCAGACTGGCTCCTATCAGCTCACTGTTACAGGCTATAACTAAGATACACCATAAAGCCTTTTCCAAATAAGCCTGTGTCTGACAGGGCCTGACATACCCTGTACTAGTTAACACTCCTAAAAGTCTTGTGAAAAGTTGTGCTTCAAGAACCTTCACTCCAAAATGTTTAATTTTGGAAATATTTGGCTACAGCTTCTCTTTTATTTCTGCGCTTCTCAGGCACATCCTTTCCCTCACTGGCTGCTGGCTTCAGCCAGGCAGGTGTGACACCTCTGCTTGTCTTGTGGTAGCTTGTGTATTCTTCCTCTGAGTGTGAGACCGCAATATGCAAACGAGAGCTTTCTCTGCATCTTTTGGCAGTGCTTGTAGAATCAGCAGGGATAAGTTTTAGGTTTACACATCATAGTGCTTCTTGCTTCATGAGCATTAGCTAACTGGAGGTACAAAAATGGAACTTCCTTCAGTCGAAGCACTCCATAGCCTCATGTTAATATTTTCTTGAACAGTTTCCTTCATAACAGAACTTCCCTTTTTCTGTTAATATATGAGGGAAATTGATTCTAATAGCAAATATATGCAGCTGCCTGCATTTGTTTTTCCATAGCTGGTATCTTTTGATCTAGGTATCTGCTAGGATGAGAGCATGCATTACTCTCCACCTAAAGCAGAAGTGACAACTGTATTGAAAACTGGAGCAATTGCTTCTCTGCAGCTCTGCAGTAAATTATGTTGTGACACGACAGAGGAAGGAAATCAGTAGCCACTGTACTTGTTTTGTTTGCTCTGCCACTGCCTTGGCCTAATGCACTCTGTTCCCTTCCCCTTCTACGGAAGCACTGCTTCCTGCACGAGAACTTATTCCTGTTTGTGACATACTTTATTGGAAAAATAAAAAAACATATCAGCATTTATAGACATTTTTTTTCCTAAACTTGTCCTCTTCCATCATGAAGCAGCTCTCTTTTTGGGTATTCTATGATCCCTCCACAATTTCTCTGGGATGCTCTCTATACACCCAGGGAAAGAAGCTTTCTGGATGAGCTTTGGCTAGTTGGCTGGAAATTAAACTATATATATATATATATATAATTACTGTCTTGGCTTTCAAAACAAGTCCTGAAGATATGAGTACCCCATTCCTAATGTATGTACATGTGGACTTAATTTTCTTGGTACCAGTATAATTGGCTCCCCACCTTCCAAAAAGAGATTTACAATTGTATACATGCAACTGATCTGTCTTGTGAAAAATAAGCCATGCTACTGCAAATGAATCAATGTTAGGGAAGATGCAGAGAAATTTGCAAAAGAGTCAGTGAATATACAGAAAACCCAGACTCTTCCCTATGCTGTTACATAAGGAAAGAGTTTTGTTGGGTTTGGTTTTGGTCTCAGAACTCTCCCTGATTGCTCCTTGAATTGTAGTTGGGTTGATTAATTTTTTAAAAAGGAGCTTTACAGGTCCAATATAAGAACGTGACTTGCAAGAAGCAGAAGATAAAGCAAGAGTTAACAGACTACAAAAAGAAAAGCAGAATTAAACATGAGCTCCTAACAGAGCACTTGATTCCCTATAAGCTCCGTGACAAGACTTTGTGTCCTGTGACGCTCCAGCACCAACTTTCCTTAACAATTTCTATATGAATTCCTGTCAATTTCCAATGTTATTTACCCTTTCACAGAATCTGAACATCAGGCTTTCACAGGCAAAGAGGATAACTGTTTAACACAAAAATATTGTTGTAATTTTAGGATCTACTTTGGGAAGTATATCAATACAGTTATTTAGAAGCTCATGTATTAAACATATAAAGCTAGAAACTGCAGTTTCTTAAGACCTTGGTTTACTGCTTGCATAATTGGTAGCTGCTAGGCATAGAGTTAGTGTGAACTTACTAACTTCATTTTAGAAAATGGCTTGTCTGTCGCTGCTAGCAATGATGTCATGGAGAATGTGCAGGACTGCCCTGGGCAGGGAGGGAGCACGGGGAAGGAAGAGTCCACAATGACTCAAGTGTGAAAGTAATAAAACTTACATAAGAAAAAAACAGCTAAATATTCCTATGAAGAGTGGTTATCAAGATAATTTTAAGCTTCATATTGGTACTCATTCTAATTCTGTGCTCTGGAGCATAGTGTTTAATCTGGTTTGTTCAATATGATGGCTACAGAAGAATTCAAACCCACCCTGACAGTCGCTTTACAAAGGGCCTGTTTAATGCTCAGCAAACAACACTGCACACAAAATAGGCAGTGGAGATCAATATTTTTGCACAATTGTGCCATTAATTCCTTCGGTTTGATACAAGCAGCGTCCCCACATCTGATGTTTGCAAAAGATATTCCATGCATCTATCTGATCTTGAACATGTTTCTACAATATGAATCATGGGGACAAGATAATTTAATGCAAGTATATTTTTTTATAATGGCTCTGTTAAAAAGAGGCAAATTACGGTTGGACTTGATGATTCTAAAGGTTTTTTCTAACCACAACAATTCTGTGATTCTGTAATTACATTTTAGAACTCAAGTCAGACAGGATAGACTAAAAGGGTTGGGAAAACTGGAGAGGTCCAATCCACTCCCCAAGATCCTTTGGAAATAGTTAATGGGGAAGAAGGATGGACAGTTACTCAGAAAACCCCACAGGCAGCAAAACATTGGGAATATCAGAAATGGAAAATTCTACGGGAACAAGATACTTAACCAGAGCAGCATCCCAGCCCTTATGGACTGAGGGGGAAGTAGTGAGGAGAATCCTGTCCCAGCAAAGCAAAAGGAGAACAGTGTGTATAGCTTATACAGAAAAGAGGATGCAAATATTTTTTTCTTGAACCTTCTTTTGTTTACTTCCATGTCCATTAGAACCTGACATGAAGTCTTATTTTACATCGGTCTGCTAGGGAGCAGAAGGAACCCAATGGCAATTGTGCATGCTGCTGTGACTCATATGTACTTGTATCTTCTGATAATTTGCATTTCACTCTTGGACAGGACAGAAAAAATTGTACCAATATAGGAATATTAAAAAGAAAAAAATTAAGCCAGAAACATGCTGTCATGTGGAAATTTATACTACACTATTAAAAAAATATTAAAAAGCAGAAATGTGTAATATATACTACTGAGTGATACTCATAGAATCATTTCTCAGAATTACAAATAATATGAGACCAC
The DNA here is from genome assembly GCA_025345505.1 of Todiramphus chloris collaris. Lineage (NCBI taxonomy): Eukaryota > Metazoa > Chordata > Aves > Coraciiformes > Alcedinidae > Todiramphus > Todiramphus chloris. Next base: position 23,050,466 of record JANVCC010010406.1, on the reverse strand, counting down.
AGATAACTCTGGTGTTGTCTGCTGTTACTGAGAGCACAAACGTCATTTGCACCAGGGATGGAAGGAAGCTATTAGATCGTAGTTCACATCTTGCAGATGGAGTAAACCATATCCTGCTGAATAACCTCACAGATATTAAAGATGACACATCATCTGTGATCCATCCCTAAAAACTACAAATTAACACAAAACACACCCTGAACTGATCCTGGCATATCTGTTGAAAGTAGCACTTGAAATGCTGCACAGGCAAGATAGAGTTGTTATTTCTAACTGTGCGAGTTCTAATGAAGCATTATCACTTATAAACTTGTGCGCGCACACACAAAATTCTGAAATACCACTTTACTATGTTTAGAATAAATTGTATATAAAGACAGGCCATAGCATGTTCTATGAGCATTTCCTCTGAGAAAAAAAAAAAAGGTAGATCAGGATAGTCACCTGTCACTCCATTCAACTTGGACAAAGACGAAACATAGAATTTGCCTCCCAGGCATGGAAATGAAGTCTGATTTGTAACTTCAAAAACAATAGAAATCAAAAAAGTGAAAAAGTTGTCTTTTAAGGACAAAGTTTATACAGACTGATTACTTTGAAATTTCTCTGTAATTTGATGAAGGCAATTTCTCTCTGGTACAAACACAACATTCAAAAACATTTCAAGAACAGCACAAGTTTCTCTGACGTTCTTCAGTATGAGTTAAGGGAAGGACACAAGAACAGGCATCAGGAGATGTAGTAGAAAAGGCTAGGCAGATCTCAGGAGATCTCCAGATTGCTCTCTCCCAAAATTGTTCCTATTGTATTAAAAACCTCTTTATTTTTCAGAGTTGCATCACATAAAAAAAAGAAGAGATGGACTTCTATGACTTACCAATACAATCTTCCCCAGTCATGCAAGTCAATGGCTAGACAAACCATTCTGAGGTTTGTTTTAAGCAAGTTACAATTGTTAATACAATTTAATATGGAAAATCATAGTACTCCCAGGCCATATAATTAAAAAGATCATAAATTCTCTCAAGGCAAAATTAGCCTTACGTACTTCAATAATGAGTATTATTTCAAACTTTTAACTAGCACAAGACATGGGGTGGGGAAAGAGAGCATTAGAAGAGGAAAATATGCTTGTGAACTCCAGGAAAGGAGAGAACCTTCCTGTAAGTGCCAGAACAAGCATGACCAGAAGAGGTGTAAAAGTAATTACTGGGAAAAGCTCACACAATACAGTCTTGAAGTTCACAAGTTACTGCTTTCCTTTGCACTTCATGGATGTTTGGACACTAGGATGACACTCGGATCACCTTTAACAAATATATCCATGATATACCCAGTTGACTTTCTGTGAGCAAGAACATGAACACACATGTTCTTTAAAAAGTTCCAATGCATTACATCAAAGCTTTAAACTCACCTTTCTTTTTCCAGACCTATGAATTTTTAATTTCTTTACTGCAGAACACCACCATCTGAGTAAGGAATGGAAACCTATCCATTTATATACAAAGCCTGACCACAAAGGCATAATTACAATGCCTTTTGGACTGAATCTGGGGGAAGAGATGCCTCATTTTTAAGATCTCACTGAGCCTCAGGAATGAGGTGAGAAGGGTGTGGCTCAGCCCTTACAGGCTGTGGCAGCTGGTGTACTTGGAAAAGAGAGGCTAGATACATCAGTAAGTTTAACAGCACACAACCACAGTGGCACCTGGGCTGACAGTCAGCTCTGGAGATAGCTCAGTACACTATGTGTACTGCTACAGCAGCTCCTCCACAGATGAAGACTCCACAGCTTTTCTGTCAATCAGTTCTAGTGCTTGACTGCCCACATGGTATTTCTTCTGTTTATATGGAACTGCCTCCTTTTCAGTATGTGCCCATCGCCTCCTGTCTTGCGGCCTTAGGCACCATCAAATAGCTTCATCTTCTTTACTCCCTCATGAGGTAGTTATAGACATGGATAACATGACTGAGTTGATGATGGTACTGCAACTAGCCCCCATCAAGGTGAAAAAGCAGCTCAGACAAACTAAGATGAGAGACTCTGGAGACTGGCCCATAACTCCAGTCACCATCAGTGTCTCCTTTCCCCATATTCCCAGTTTGTCTCTGAATGAAGAAAAAAATATGCTCATAAATTTCACAGGCGTATTGGTGTCTGAAGAAAAAGACTATTACCTATAGTATTTACACAACACACATTACAAAATTAATTGATACAAGCACAGAAGAGACCCAAGATTATATTGCCTTGTCAGATGTAAAAATTTATTTATACTATTTATCAAGTGTTTAAATTTACACAAGAGACACTTCAACTTCAGGTCCAATTGTCCATCAGTAAGCTCTACATCAGAATAACCTTGACACTTCCAAGTACAATTTTTACAAGATGGTTTAGAACACCAGAATCTCATAAATAATGGCCAGCTTCAAAAGCATTTCTCTGCTGAGCATGACCCACAGAACAATGTAGTCTTAAAACCATTTTAATCCCCAAACACTACCACTACTGCACTCAGAGCATTTAAAATCACATTGCCCTGCATCAGTAACACCAAACATTATAGCTAATCTTAAAGATTCACCACATCTCCCACTAAGCAAAACACTTTATTTTTTTTTTAACATTATACGAGAACCGTGCATAAAAACTGCAAAACACACAATCATCCATTTGGCTTGGTTTTACAATAAAAATAACATCTGTCATCTAACTTCATCTCTTGTGTTGTGCTCCTTTCCCCTCCCCTCTCATTTAGGAAACTACACTAGACTAGGCAGTTTAATTATAGCACTGAGGTAGCATATTTTAACTGAACAGAATAATAGGTCTGCTACTGTGCCTCCTCTCCTTTAAAGCACACACACACAAAAAAAAAAATCCCCACAGTTTTTCAACTTCTTTGGAGAAGATAGGCATATAGTTAATTTCCAACAGCCACTCAATTTTTAATTCAAAGCACAAAGCATCTCTGAATAGTAGATACATTTTACCAGCTAGAATGAATGAGAACATATACAAGAAGGAACTATGTCAGTTGTATTAAAATTATGGTTACATTTTAGCTCTATGGCACCTATTGTTCCCTATTGTGAAATGTATCTTTACATTCTCTGAAATCTAATTTCAAAGACTGTGATACTGCAAGAAGGCAGCTGTGCCTCAGTTCTTCTAAACAATTTTCACACTGCCTGCAGAAAGGGTCAAAAAATTGCAACAAAGCCAAAGGAAATCAAATGGACTTCATATAAAACCAACAGGAATTAGCATCATGAATATATTAGAAGAATTGAAATTAAGGCAAAAGATATAATATGCCTAAGTGAACTGAGAGCACTTTGCATTCATTTAAAAGTTAAAGCTGGGATACACTTAAAAAAAACCCAAACAAACCAAAAAACAAACAACAAACCACTGCAAGAGTAGCTTAGTTTCATAACAAACTGGGAGTAACAGTATCTCAGCTTTGCTCTTCTGACTTAAAAGCTTTAAAAAGAAAACCTGAAGCTGAGCTGCACCCAAGTCTGCAGTCTTAACACCCAGACTGCTAAACTTAAATAACTCTTACAGTCACCTGTATATTTAAGGGTAGGGTGAATAGTAAACAGTGACCCCAAAGGATGGTAGCCATTTTCTGCTATGTATGCCACGCTGGTACACATTATCTTGATAAACTCTGTTGCAAAGTACACAATCCTCTCAGAGCCCCAGGCTGGATCTTTGAATCCTCCCTCTCCATCTTTCATACAGCAAAGCAAAAATTTTACTGCAGTAAAACCCCCGTGAGTCAGCTGCATGCACAGGGGAAATTGGTTTTTAACACCCTGGAAAAGAGACTGAGAATGTAACTGAGCTGACTGATAAGTAAGCTCTCAGGAAAACAGATAAACAGAAATGTTTAAAATGTGTAAGTTATAAAGACCAATTCAAGCTGTTTATGGAGACTTTAATGTTAATCTTTCAAGTAATCCAAGAGGCACTCCAACACCTGTTATCAAAAATTTAAGGCTTTTATGAACACCCTTTTACGTACAAAAGAAGAATTAAGCAGAAGGAACTTGTTTACAGTAAATACAAACATCTGAAAAAATCTCTGAAACCTGTTTATACAAATACTAATAAATTCTTTAATATTTTGTACAACTAGAAGGTGCACAAATTGGCATTCAAGCAGTCAATGCTGGCAAACATCTGTCAGACAATAACATGATTTACTTCGATAACAATATAGTTTAAAATGCCATAAATTAAGAAAAAAATAAGTTAGTTCACATTTTTTTCCCCCCAGCCTTTATGTACATCTCAGTCTTCAGTGAGATCGTGTAGCCTTCTTCAGAAGCTCAAGGTCTTTCCGTCGGCTTTTGATTGCTCTGGCACAGCCATATTCTTCCAGTTGTAAAGGGATATACTTTTCTATCTGAACAAGCCCATGCCCAGCAGGACTGGTAAACAACTTAATCCAGGATGGCTTAAAGTTCCCTCTGAAGCCAAGAAAGGCCAGACTTCCTGTGACAAAAACAGCTCAGTGTTACCAAACCAGACAAGCCCATCCAAGCAAAACAGGACCAGTTGGGAAGGGAATGTCATTCTCTACCCTCATATTTTTCAGGACATTAATCCACTTTCACCTTCGTGTGCACCTCACAAGGAAATACTGACATGCAATTTCCTTTTTCAATATTCACTATTAAATAACTCTGAAATGTTAATTTGAAAACACAGCTATCAGGACAGTTATAAAATGTGCTTTCTCACACAGGACTTGTGCCAGGGCCCTGAGCAGATGAGAGCTACCCCATGTGGCCTATAAAGTAATCATCTCGCAAAATGCCAACAGCTTCTCATCTCTACTTTCAAATTTTATTAGAACAGGAAATTTCACACACCCTGTGAGAAAGCCACCATGCCAAAATCAAACACGCACCAAGGCTGTGTCAAAGAAATGTGCAAAATTTCCACCAACCGTTGCTCTGAAGATATGGTGGTTTGGCTGTCCCCAGAGACATTAAGGCTTCTGATAAATTATGAGGAATTGTTACATCACCTCTTGTACTCAGCAGAACAATAGACCTGCAGCAGAAATGGTGCAGAGACAGCAGCAGTTACAAACACAAACTTTTCTTAATATTCTGCATTTTTTTCTAAACTGAGTTTTAAATTTAACTTCAAAATCATTGCAAAGTGTTTTTTAAATATAGGTTCATAATTTGTACCAAAAAGTCAAGTTTAGCTATTGACCCAAAATTAGAATATTAAAAAGCTAGTGTCAGAAAAAATAACATTCTATCTTTCATTAATGACAAACTATTTTCTCCCTACACTGGGAAGAGAACAGTATGGTATCTTCTCACATGGTTTTTGTCAGTGTCCTTAAGTGACCTTATTAAATAAAAAGTTACTTTTTATAAGCAATTAAGTGTTATTACAGGATGTTTAGTTAAGGAAAACAAAAACAAACAAAAAAAATCTTTGAGGAGAAAGAGGCAACACTGGAAAATTTTCAGTGCTCATAATCTCAATTACTTTGTATTCTCAAGTAAGGATAAATTGTTTTGTTAAAATGCTCCTACGTTTCTCCTTTCCCCTCAACTTAGACACGTGTTTGCTCACTTTCCGTGCTCCTGTATAGACATCATTATTTAAATCCTCGTTAGAGAACAGAGCTACAGCTTACAGGACATGCTGGAAATAAATGATCATTACACATACCTCTGTGGAATTCCAGATTTTAAATACCCATCTACATGCTTTATGTCTACTCCAGAAAATAATTTGTTTCCCGACACTGTGCCAATGCAGGCATCAACTACAACAATAAGTATACCATTATCCTTGAAGGAAAACATAGTGTCATTGACCTGAATGGGAGGAGGAAAAAAAACATAATATAATTTTTTTCTTTCTTTCTTAAACTTAATATGAACCAAACAGTGAATCTACTGCATTCAGTATTAATTTTCATCTAGTTTAAACACTGTGGTGCACTAATCTCCTTAAAAGTACTTGCTTCTCCCTCACATCTCTTAATTTTCCACCTTAAGGGGAGGCTTCCAGTAGGACTTCTGAAATTGCATGGGAGCTTTTAGTCCCTGGCTACTATGGAGAGAACATACATTTCAGGGTGACTTGCCACCTGCCTCAGGCATTGCTCCTGCTTTGGGAAGCTAAAATTCAGATACTGAGCCACCTGCACTTCTCAGCAATAGTAGTTAATCTGTCTCTGCATCAGCCCAGTTTCTTCCTACAGCATGCTCTTTCCGATTTGGATATGGCACACACATTCCTGTAGAGTCTGCAGCTGCTAAGTTTACGTTGCTCACATGCCATCTGTCCAAGTGACTCAAGAGTTTTACTATTTCAACCAAGCTACTGTACTGACACTGCAGAACGTAAGCCACATACAGACTTTAAGCTTTGTGTTGTGAGGATGTCTGCAAATGCCATTTCAGAATTGTGCAAGTCTTGTCAGCATCCAGGTAGAAAACCCAGAGTAAATTACTTTTTTATACAGTATCACATCACAAGGCTTAAGAGGACTGCATCAGAAAAAAATACAGAAATCTCTGTGGATTGTTTAATGATGGCCATTTGAAGGAGTTTAACAAAGATTAATGGCTTGAACGACCCATCCCACTAAGTGGCCAATTTTTCAACACAAAACCAATTTCACCAACATGGATTTAACTAACAGGTTATTTGGTTTAGGTTTGTTTTTTTCAAAAGTGGACATCAAAAAATTTATATCCACCTGGATTTACACATGAATCTAAATATTTTAAACATTTCCTTACTGGTACAATTCTTTTCTCCATCAGGAAAAGATTCTAATACAAAATGTAGCTTTGCAGCCTCATTTTCTGAAGTTAAAACAGCTTTTTGACTGCCTGGTTTTTAAACCACAAACCAACAGCATTCTGCTGGAGAAGCTGGCAGGTCATGGCATAGACAGGAGAACTCTTTGCTGGGTTAGAAACTGGCTGGATGGCCGAGCCCAGAGATGGTGGTGAACAGAGTAAAATCCAGTTGGCGACCAGGCACAAGCGGTGTCCCTCAGGGCTCAGTTTTGGGACCCGTTTTGTTTAATATATTCATCAATGACCTGAACGAGGGAATTGAATGTACCCTCAGTAAATTTGCAGATGACACAAAATTAAGCACAAATGTCGATCTGCTTGAGGGTAGGAAGGCTCTGCAGCGGGATCTGGACAGGCTGGAGAGATGGGCTGAGCTCAGTTGTATGGAGTTTAACAAAGCCAAGTGCCGGGTCATGCACTTGGGTCACAACAACCCCCAGCAACGCTACAGGCTTGGGGAGCAGTGGCTGGAGAGCTGCCTGGCGGAAAAGGAGCTGGGGGTGTTGGTCAATAGCTGGGTGAACGTGAGCCAGCAGTGTGCCCAGGTGGCCAAGAAGGCCAATGGCATCCTGGCCTGGATCAGAAACGGTGTGACCAGCAGGAGTAGGGAGGTGATCGTACCCCTATACTCGGCACTTGTGAGACCACACCTTGAGCACTGTGTCCAGTTTTGGTCAGCACAGCACAGGAGGGACATCGAGGTGCTGGAGAGAGTGCAGAGGAGGGCAACAAAGCTGGTGAAAGGGCTGGAAAGCATGCCCTATGAGGAGTGGCTGAGGGAACTGCGTTTGTTTAGCCTAGAGAAGAGGAGGCTGAGAGGAGACCTTATTGCCCTCTACAACTACCTAAAAGGAGGTTGTAGAGAGGCTGGTGTTGGTCTCTTCTCTCAAATTAGTAATGATAGGACGAAGGGGAATGGACTCAAGTTGCATCAGGGGAGGTTTAGATTAGATATTAGGAGGAAATTCTTCACTGGGAGGGTGGTTAGGCACTGGAACAGGCTGCCCAGGGAGGTGGTGGAGTCACCATCCCTGGAGGTGTTTAAAGAACGATTAGATGTGGAGCTTGAGGATATGGTGTAGTGGTTGAGAAATGCTAGGACAAAGGTTGGACTTGATGACCCTGGAGGTCCTTTCCAACCATAATGATTCTATGATTCTAAATAAAACACTTTTCACTCAAGTGAAGGATGGAGGTCAGCATTATGTGGAGCTGTACAACTGATGTAATACAAACTGCTAAAAAGGAAGACAGAAGAAAATCATAGATAATACTTACAGAAATAAATGTTTGCTGACCCCTGCTTAGCTCTTTTTTACCAGATGAATTAATCTGCACAAGGAGGTAGTTTTTGTGAGGATCACTGGTGAATACCATCTGTATACCAAACAAAACATGTTAAGTACACATATCCATGTGTCTTCAACAATTTCTCATTCCAGAAAATTTACAACAGAATGGTCATGCTCCAAAGGAAGTTCATCCATTTGTCAGTGGCATTATTTATGGTACCAGCAATGCCAATAAATAAAATGTTGTATAGCGTAACCCACTTTATTCCTTTACTTTCAGTATTTTTCTCAGCTTGTATAGCTAAAAAGGGCAATGCAATTTCAAGTTCATGTTAATAAGCAAAGACTCAAAAAAAAAAAAAAAAAAAGGAAGAATGATGGCCAACAGCATATATACCTCTGCTGCAAAGCTATCCTACTTGGCATACGGACTATACTGTAGAAGAAGACATCAGATCTACCTATGTTCTTTCTCTGTAGCACTCAGAGTGAGAGATGAAGCAGTATTTGTCAAAGAACTAAAGCTGAAACCTTTATGCTACAAGGTACTTCCTGCTTTCTACTGATTAACAATGTGACCACCTCAACCCAGTAGGTGCAGTATTCTGTACTGAAAGACTGAAATTCTGCCTTAAAGCAAGCAGACAGCAACACCAACTGTGCAGTTCATGGAAGTTTTTGCTTATTGTATATTACCTGAGTTGTGCCGCATTTTGTACATGGTACAGTAGTTTTTACAGGCATCCGATTTATGACAGTTGGCCCTTGGTAGTACTTTGGGTAAGCTTTTGCCATGCAATTACTGATCCCTTTTGCTGAATCTTTGGTCACAATCTTGATCCTTTCACATCCCTGAGATGAGCAATAACTGTGACCATCCCTACTATATTTGGCTTGAAGAAATAAAAACAGTAATCTATAGAAAAGGGGGGAAAAAGGATCTAGATCAATTGCTGGAAAGATAAGTGTTTATGTCAGACTTTAACAGATATATTTCACAATTTTCAGAAGCAGATAAACTACAGTATTCGCTTCTGCACCACTGTTCAAACTTTTTCAAAATATTTACAGTTTACTAGTTACAAATTCTCTATTGACATATATGAAATTCCCACCAATTGAAAGAGACATGATAATGAACACATAAGTTTTGAAAAGAACAGTCACTCTTCAAATCAGTGGCTTGCAGACAACAAAAAACAAACTGCAGAGCATAGGTATGCTGGGTTTTTTTGATAACAGATCTTTGCAGACACCCAGCAATCACTGCCTAGATATTTAGCTTGACCCACCAGCACTGGACAATGTGTTTGTACTGTTGCAAATGCTTGGAAACATAATTTAGAGGGTAGTGCTCATTAATGTTCACAGTACCTGTGAGTACTGAAGACCAGTAATTCTTGTATTATATATTTGACTGTTATAGCACTATAGCTCTTGGACAAAAGAAATCTAAATGTCTTCTCAAAAAGCTACATTCATCTGCATATTTACTACAAAGTAACAGAAAAGGGAACAAAATAAGTAACAGAAAAAATTATAAATTGAAGATGAACATTTGCAAAACACACAATTGGTGTATGTAGGCCTCATTTTACTCAAAGCTGACAATATCTTAAACCTCTTAGAAGGATCTCAGCAGCCTCTCTTAGAAGTACTTTTGAAAGATAAATCACGACTTTTAGGTGCTTTTGAGAAGGCCGAAAACAGGTTAGAATTTTCAGAAATACAATCTAGAAAAATGTTCTTGGAACAGAAAACTTCCCGAATTTTCAGTTTAACAAGAAGGCACAAGTTTTCCTTGAAGACTTAGAAGTTACTTTTTGAAAGACACTGCTCTGCAGCACACCAGATACCACATTTTCCCTAGGCATGGGGTAGAAAATATCTGTGGCAAAAGTTGTGCTCTTGGAAAAGTATTTCAATGAAAACTACTGTATTTTGGGAGATTTAAAGTCACATAAAGTATTCTTTCAAATAGGCTGTAGGCTCCTTCACAACAGCTTTCCTCTTATGCAGCTGTCTCAGTCAGTTGCTTTTGACATTATCAAACCGGACATTTTAAGGTTAAACAACATCTTCCAATAGGGTCAAGTTACAAGGAGTTACCCAGTACTGTTGTCAAAGTAAAACTTCTTGTCTGATCGATTCTTTTCGAGCTCCACCAGTGAAGATACAGGCGTGTAGCGCTCTACCTTGCTTGACAGAGCAGATGACCGCCTTTGAAAGGTTTCCAATACTATCACAAAATCTGTATTCGGTTGATAACAAAGACCAACACGAATCCAGTCATTCCTGAAAACAAAATAAAAATGTATGAATCACCAGACAGTTTAGATGACAATACGCAGAAAACAGATCACTCAAAAAACAAGTAGCAGGAACACAAAAAGCTCACATACCCTCAACCCAAGAATATTTCTTTCCCTCTGCATAGAAAGTGTTTCATTAAATGTTATAGTCTCAGGGTATGTTTGACTTTATACTTTAGACGTTTAGTAAGTTCACTTGACAACAAAATCAAGTACATTAAATTGTTCAACTCCAGTTCTGCTCAATTTCACTGGTTGCGTGTTTTCATCTCCAAAAGATTTTCCTTAAAGGCACCATACCGGACAAAAGTTTAACTTTAGGTGAAGATCTATTGCTTTATCTCTTGCTCTTCATACTTTAGTATTTGTAATTATGATAAAAGCCCAACCTAAGATCCAATCTCAATGATGGTTGCAAACTCTGACACACGCTAATTCTGCAGGACATTACTTCAATTACTGCCTTATGGATCAATGACATGACAGAGAGTAAACGTACTTGTTGAAGTTAATGAGATAAAGATAGGTGATGTTTGGAGCTTTTCCATTCCAATGTATTGTGTAGCCCTTCTGGAGCATCACTACTGGCTGGTATTGTTGAAAGACAGCTCTCTGATTAATACCTCGAAGAACCATGGGATTGGCTGGGTACTCATCTCGCACAATAGTCATGGAAAGATTCTGTCCATTCCAGGTTTGAACATAAACCTACATGATATTAAGGAGGATGAAAATAAAGGTGAAAGATTTGGATATTGTGCAAAAGGAAACAAAATAATGAAGAATAATCAGTATGTTGTTAGCCAAAACACTGCATTGGATGTTTTGAGTTATGCAATACATGAATACCTCCTGAAGAAGTGCCCTATCTGAAAAACTATTGTAGATTTTGCCTGTTTTACAGACAAAAAGGAGGAAGGAAAGGGGGGGGAAAAAAAAAAGTAGAATCAGTTATGGTACTTGGTCAAATTCATGTAGAGCTGGAACCAGAATGGGAATCTAAACTATGTAAGATTTGCATTCAGAAGGTGCTATTTAACATCTTAATGTAAACAAAACAAACAAAAAAGACAAAAAAAGACACTTAAAACCACTGTTAAAAAAAAACCTGCAGACAGAACTCCAGTGGAAGAAAATGCCTCCAGTAGAAAAATATTTTAACACATAGGGTTGCAAATAGAACTCCTGGCATGCATACACATTTGGTTTTACCTTGCAACATCTAATACTATATTCCCAGTTTGTGTGCTGAGGGGAACAACTGGGTGAAAAGCACAATATGCATAAAAGCATATCTAAATCCAAAGATAGGTAATTCTGTTGTTCTTACACTCCCCCTGCCACCAGAAGTTGTTCATATTGTAGATTTGCCCCAAACAGAAAGCTAGAAGAGTACTAGCCTGTGCATAGGTCCCACTGCAAACCACTCCACTCCATTCTGTAACATTAATGCATTTGGGGTGTTGAATCAAGTAATTATCCATTCTGCCCACATAGGTATCTTTGTAGTCAGTCACTGAACCATCTAGATCATGGAATATTGAGTTCTTGTCACCATCCAGATCTCCTTCTTCAAACCAGGGACCAGGTTTTCCAAAGAAGACTTTCAAAGAAACCTGGCAACAATAATTAAAATATTTATTTATTTTTCCCCAGGCAGAGCACAGACTAACACTTGCCCACCTGCAGAAATACAGGAATCTGACAAAGTTCATTAAAAACCTTACAGCAGGATAGTGAAATCTTGTAAAACACATATTTTTGGTAATAGGCTCAGGTCAACTCTTGCTTCTGACCAGTGTTAATATCTGCAACTGAAAATTCATTACTAAGGATATGTCAAACTTTACAAAAATGTCCTTTCAGTTTTACTGTTATCCACAAGAAAGATTATTGTTGAAACATATTCTACATCACCCTTGGGAAACAAAGGATACGACTTAGGTAACTGCCAACCAAGAGAGAAAGAAACACTGGAGTGGGGCTGTATGGAAAAGATGACCTAGGGCCCTTGGATGTTTATTTTAAACACAGCCAGAAGAAAAAGAAAGCCATTTGCAAGAATAAAAGAAAGACTTGCAATAAACTTACGTTTGGACCAAACTTCACAAGAGAAATGTTGTTTTTAGGTGTCATCTGCCATGGATTTTTCATCAAAAATCCAATTGCACTGGTAAATCTGTCTGGAGTTGGCACAAAGTTTTTGAATGTGCACTTGGTAAGGTGAATAGGTCCATCATAAATCTGAAAGCCTCTGATTGGAAATGTCCTGTTAATACAAGCATATATTTATACCATCCTGCAACAATCCATGATAAGCTTGAACGTGTCTCATAAATACACTTCCTCACAGAGGAATCAAGAGAGCAACATTAAGAGAATGACTTGCAGGTTAGATCTTAGTAAAGGAAATCTTGTTTCTGCACTTACCTAATGAGTCAGAAGTGCTCGTAGACTGGAGGAAAGCAAATGACATTTCTAACCTCAGGGAGGAACACCCAGGGAACTCCAGGCTGCTAAGCCTCAGCCTGATCCCCAGGAGGTGGTAGAGAAAATAATCCTAGAAACCATTTCAAGGTTGTTCTGGTTTGAGTGAGAACAGAACTAAATCTGTTCAGTGATTTTATTTTTCAGCTCAGTTCTTCTAACTGACAGCACTGTCTGAAGTCAGCAGCCTGTTCTCACAGAGAGCATCTGCTTCTAGCAGTGATAACAACCCATGTTTAGAGTTACTACCAAGGATTGGTGTGCAGACCAAGGCCACTGCTGGATCTTGTGTACCATGTTGTGAGTGCAGAAAGTAAAAGGCCACACCTGCAGGGAGGATCAGACAGGACAGGTGACCCTGATTCCATCCCATATATGGCATATTTGGTATAAAGCTGAGGGATCATGAGGGTCAAGCTTCAGTGGCTGGAAGCTAAGGAGGACTCTGTCTGTTCTGCTTTCTAACCTCATCTGTGTGTTCCTGAATCCAGTTTCAAAATCCAGCTCCTGAATCTGTTTCCTATTGGCTACTGAGTCCAGTCTGGGACTTCCCCAGTGCCTGCTCCACAGCATCAGTGGTGACAGTGATGCAATCGCAATCAGGGGGGAGGAGGGAGAGTTGTGTTTGATACTGATTTCATATATTTTTCTTTTTTTGTTTGGTTATTTTTTTTTCATTAAAGCTGTTCTATCTTTCCTTTCTAATTGTTAAGTCTCCTTCCCTCATTCCCTTTCTCTTTCCCTTTTGGAAGGGAGAGGAGTTAACAGAGAGCTTCTATCTGTCATAGGTCTAGCGGATGGCCATGACTCTAAACTACGACAAAAGACAAATTGACAGGAAAGTCGTCTGAAGGAAGCAGCATGGATTCACCAAGGAACAGTCACAACTGACCAACCTGATTAACTTCTGTGATGAAATCACACCAGCCTGGTAGCTGAGGGGAGAGCATGGACATGGTCTACCTATACTTCAGTAAGGTTTTTGACATTGTGTGCCATAAGATCCTCATGAAGTATGGGCTGGATGAGAGGACAGTGAGGTGGACTGAGAACTACCTGTATGGTTGGGCCCAGAGGGTGGTAGCATGAAGTCTAATTGGAGGCCAGAAACTAATGGTGCACTTCAGGGTTCAACACTGTCCAGTTTTGTTCAACATATGGATGATGGCACTGAATATAGTCTCAGCAAGTTTGCAGAGGGCACAAAACTGCAAGTAGCAGCTAATGCACCATAAAGTCTTGCTGCCATGCAGAGAAACCTCAACAGGCTAGAGAAATGGGCAGACGGAAACCTCATGAAGTTCAACCTGGGGAAGTTCAAAGTTCTGCACCTAGGGAGGAACAATTCTATGCACCTGTGAAAAAGACCTATGGATCCTGGTGGAAACCAAGTTGATCACAAGCTAACAATGTTCCCTTGCCTCCAAAAAGGCAAATGGTATCCTGGGATGTACTGGGAGAAGCGCTGACAATAGACTGAGTGAAGTGATCCTTCCCATCTATTCAGTACTGGTAAGGCCATATCTAGAGTGCTTGTCTCCTGTACAAGACAGACACGGAGCTACTAGAGAATTCTGTGAAGAGAATCCAGTGAAGGGCCAAAAAGATGAAGTGACTGGAGCTTCTCCTGCTGAAGAAACACTGGGAGGTCTCAGACTGTTCAGCCTGGAGCAGAGAAGACTCAGGTGGGAATCTCTGAAGAGAAGGTGAAAAGACAACAGAGCCAGGCTCTTTCCATTGGTGCCAAGTGAAAGGACCAGAGGCAATGGGCACAAGCTGAAAAAACAGGAGGTTACTCCTGAACACAAGGAGAAACTTTTTTACTGTGAGGGTAACTAAGCACTGGCACAGGTTACCCAAGGAAGTTGTAGATATTCTAAAGCCACCTGAACATTGTACTGGACAAGCAGCTCTAGGTGCCTCTTCCTGAGCAGGGGAATTGGACAACATGACCTCCAGAGGCCTCTTCCAACCTCAACTGTTCTGTGATTCTGGTCAGCTAGACTGAATACCTCATACCACCACCACATTAACTTCTTCCCTCTACATGGCCATGCAGCAAAAAATCAGGGTGGCATAGACCTGCGTGACCCTTCTTTCCCATTCTGTGGCAAGGGTAGTACTTGGCATAATGCTCAACAAGCATCACAGCAAATCAGAGAGAAAAGGATCATGGCCACAAATTAGGATTTGTAGTCTCTAGTCCTTAAATTGACCCTTGAAATCCTTTCACCTGAAAGCTTTTTCTTTACCAGGCATTAACATTGTTTAATACTAAGGTTTCATTAAAGTAAGATAACTTAAATAGCTACAGAAAAGGGACCTGTGGTAGCATCAGATGAAATCCAACTCATCAAGAAGAGTGATACAGCTGCACACAAAGTGCTAAAAAGTATGTCATCAATCAATAGCATCCTAATCTCTCACAGCTCAAGCAAGAAGGGTGTTTACATCCTATACAGAGAACATTTCTTTTACCATTTCTACTTCCTTCATTTGCAACATACGTACCGATTTCTAGGCAGAGTGCGTGCCTTGTTGTCTATTCCTCCAGTTCCTGCATATTTATTTTGGCCACGTGGGAAACCATAATTCTTGCTCTCGCCTATGAACAGAGACTCAGATACCTCCTGGCTGGCACCTTCATCATTTGGGAAGCTCCCATCACTATCAAAGCAATGTCAGATATCAGCTTTTAGCTCAGGCTCTCCAGCAGATGAATTCACTGAGGCATAGTCCTACTTTTACTTTTGTAACAGTCCTCCTAAACCAGGGCAGTCTAGATTTCATTTACAACACACAGAACAATAAATATAACCATTAACATTATTACAGGCTAACTGAAATGCCATCAGAGAGATGAACACGAAGTTTTCCATCTCCCTTTGTAGTAAGCACTCTTACAGACCCCTTTTTCAATCCTAAAACCAGTCTGTCATAACCTGAATGCCAACAATTTTGGTTTACTACCTAAGTTTCTCAATTATTTTTTATTAGAAAGAAGACTTTGTCCCCTCTAAATGCTTGTCCCCTTGATTTTCCATTACCCACTTTCAACTGTTAAGGGGGAAAATCAAAGCTGCCTAAGGAATCACACAATACAAAAAAATACCTGGATAAACATAGCCCTTCTGGTGAAGAGGCAGTAAAATGTGGTGTAAACTAAGCAGAGGTTGAATTATAGTGCAAGCTTTGGCAGTTGTGTCAGTTTACAGCCTTCATAACATCAGCTGCACCACTGGAAATAGAACCAGGAACAAAAATGGAAGTATAGCCTTATGAAAGTATACCTATTAATCATAATAGATGTTTATTTTCTAGTCTTCTAAGCAAGAAAAATTGGAAGTGATTAACATACTCACCTAGCAAACGTCAAACCTATTCCATTGTCTGCAAACCTAAACAAAAGTTCAAAGCATCAGTCACGATTCCTGAATATCCTACAATAAGCTACTGCAAGAGCACATCCTGCTGTGCACTGAAGAAACCTTGACTTTTTCTGTTAATGGAATTTAGAACCAACCCCCAGTGAATAACTGATAAAAAATGTTGCTGTTACAAAAACTCAAGTAATTTTCTATATATTTTAAGCAGGAACATGAGAGTTTGAATAGATATCTCTGTATAAATTTAGAGTCTCTATCAACTTCAGATGTATTTTTTAGTTTCTTTTTGCCAGTTACAGCAGGTTCTCACCTAATCACACAGACTTGTTTCATTTAAAGTAGGATGGTGTGAAAGTGGTTGAAGATACTGAGAAGTTACTTGAGTTAAGCATCAATATTCTCCTACAACCCTGTTGTAATGCACTTTCATAAACAAAGCTTCAATGGAAACTTCTTAACAACGTGCAGCTGTCTGCTTCTGGATACTTACCCAGAGTTTTGAATGAGGATGTCCCCTCCCCTGACCCAGGCCCCATGGTCATTGTTTTTGAAAGAGATTAATCTGTCAATCAGGGCAGCAACTCGGGGCTTTTCAGGGTCTGCATCTTGATGAGGTCGAAACCTGGGACAAGTGAAAACCCGAACACTCAATATAAGAATACTGTTTGGTTTACATGCATCATCTATGTTGGGCTGAGAGACCCCGAAATCTATATGCCTTTATCCTGATCACCTTGCACTCTAATTTGGATCTCCCCTGCCCACCCCCAGAGGAGGAAGAGAAGAGGGGAATGTTTTTCACAGTCTCAGGATCCTTAATTAACATTTAAACCCCTCCAGTTTGGTTCCATGTACCATGATTAGGGGCCTCATGTAGTTACCAAGTGCCTTACTGCTTCTTTGGCTGCTGTGAAACATGAACCCCATCTCATGCACCAGGTTTCTCTCATCCTCTGTTAATGTCCTGTCAAAACACTATGGGTTCTCACAGGGCATTGTGCCTCCCATATGTTTCTCTTGACTACCTGTTATGACTGAGGTAATCCACAAGGGTTATATGGGTTTCCTGTCAAAACTTTGAACTAGTGAGTTCATTTCCAAATCAAGCAGTATTACGTATCACCGGGATTGGGAACCTTCCTCTCAGCATCTCTAAGTATCAATTACACTCATTCTAAACACAGGTCAATCAGAAATAAAGAAAGTCTTAGTGCTTAGTTGTCACAACAAAACTTTGATGGCTACAGTTATCCAATATTGTAACTTGTCTACTATCCCAGGCTATTCTATTTCAAGTTCAGGACAAGACAAACAAGACATAGTGTAACCTGGAATTTTCATAGAGTCTCCATTATTTTGCCTCACTTTGTGAGTTAAAGACCATGCAGTTGATGGTACCACCTCTGCAAATAGCTTTCAGTAAAAATGTACCACTGAGCTGTGAAATCTAGAAGGTACAGCAGGAAGCATTCAGCAGAAAGAAAGTCAAGTGGATGTATTACTTGACTCTGTTAAGCCTTTTTCTAACAATTATTTAAAACTCAGTCATAAATCAAGAGCATCTTTTAAAGTAAGACTTTATTTTTAGCAGCAATTCCAGAAAAATACTGTAATCGTGATAGTAAAGCACGTTCAAAATTATGTCTTCTAAGAGGCCAAAAACTACCCTGAGCAAGGCTTAGAAGAAACAGCCACCTCTTTTAAGGCTGCTCCCAAAACAGATAAACAAATGAGGGAAAAGAATGCACATGAAAGTATTGTTCAGTTTTTATAAATAACTGTATTGGTTTTTAAATGTTTGGTCTTACATTCACATGAGGAAAATATCAGAACTTTGACATTTTTCACTCACTTGAAAGACAGTACCCTTTACCTTGCATTGTTGTCCAAACAAAGATATTCTCTGGGATCATCAACGCTAGCATTAGTTGTTTTAACGCCCTTATCAATGAACAAACCAGCCTGAAACGAGCAAGCAAAGATTATTCATGTTATCCAAGACAAAAGACAGGGTAAACATTAAATTTCTCAAATTTAAACTTTACACTGCATTCAATACATGCATTAGAATATGTTAGAACTTTAAATTTGGCCTGAACTGACATATTGTCTAAGGGAAGAACAACATCTGTCTATGCCAATTTGGGCATAGGAAAAGAACTGCCTGGGATTATTAAAAAAAAAAAAAAAAAGATTAAAAAAGATTACAAAAAAAAGGAGAAACCAAAAACCCAAAACCAACTCACTCTGAAACATGCTTTGTATTTCACCTTAAAAACTGAACTTCCTTCACCACTGAAGATGATTTTTACCCAAGCAATCATCAACTTGAAACTACATATGAAGTAGTTTACTTGAGAAAACAGAAGATGAAGGAAGCATTTGTATTACTTAACCTGAATTACATACACAAATACTGCAGGTACTTTCAGCTCTGATCCAAATTATGATTACAGTTGAGTGCTCCTACACAAGCAGAACCTCAGACCTACTAGGGAAGTTTGCTCTTTTAACATGGATTTTTAGGACACAAACTGCCACCATTGTCTCAAGATAATATGAGCCGTACAGCTGAAACACTTTGTTTACAATGCACTTTGGTATTCAGTATGTTTTAATTCCAACCTTAACAAATGCCCTACGGTTCCAAACACACTGTTAACACAACTTTCATAAAAGGGTGCATAATTTCTTGGTATCCCAGACACCCAACTGTCAAGCAAAATCAGTTTCACTTAGCAAAAGAAATCCAACAGTGATCCTGAACTTTATTAGGTAAACCTCAAATGCAAATAAATACTTAAAGTTAGGTAGCTTTGTAAATGTCATTTTGTATTTTAGATGTGTACACATACACACACACACATAGCAGTTAGATTCCAAACAAAATCATTACTTTAAGGACTTTAACTTCACTTTGCTGAATGTGTAAAAAAATTAGTACTAAAGTCACATTGTAAAACAATACTGAATGTCTATATATAGGCTGAGAACCCTGTAACAAAATCGTGCCAACCTGGAAGCTTAACCTCTAGTCACTGTGCCATCACGTGCAAACACATGAGTTACTGTAATTTGAGGCTCCTTAAAACAAGTCACAGCTATTCCAGGAAGCTATTAGGTAAGTCACAACTGTAATGAATTTGATGCTTCAAGGGTCAGCTTTCTTCAGCATATAAAACATTACCATCAATGACAGTGTAACATCTGAAATGCTACTTCTGAGAGAATGTATTTCCTTAGAAGTATTAAGTGTTTTTAGGTTTTTGCGCCTTATGAGGATATTAAGAACAACATATACAGAAAACATGGCAAGAACTGCTGATTATACACCATTCTACCATACCTAGATAGAATCCTGCAGTTCAAACACAGCATGAATCCATCACATAACCAATTTAAAATGTAAACAGACAAACTCTAATATAGAATAAGCAAAAATAAAGAATTTGTCTTGTTTTTATTAAAGGAGATAATACAGTACCTTAAAATTAGAATGAACCCTGTTGTTATAGAAGATTCCTAGAGGTGTAAGCTCTGACTTGGTTTCAATGGCTAAACTATGAGAATCTCCTGTAGCAACCCTGTGGAACAAATACCATATTCCAGCATCCTGCAAGTAAGGAGAGAATGACATTACTTATAATCAGTGAGTCCGATACTACTATCAGTGTTGATGTATTTACTCAGAAAATAAGTGTATGCTGAGTTGAATTGGATACTTCAGGAAAGGGAGAGAATAAGGACAATGCCCAAATCAACTGTGCACAGTGGAATATATTTTTCAAAATAAACTCTCCAAACAACTGCCCAGTGAGAAAGTAGAACTTTGCAAATAAGCCTGTATTTTAGGCAATAATATGCACTAAAAAGTGTTCTGCTTCTCAGAGAACCTATGTAACACCTCACATGTAAGAGCCTCTAGTATTTCAAAACAGGAAAGTGTCACAGTTATCGTAAGTTTTGCATTTCACTTACAATTTCATCACACACCCTGGATTTTCTTTTGTTTACTAGTAAATCATACCATTTACCATAAAATACTCAAAATCCCTCCTTTCCTCCTTACTGTTACAGTCTGACTAAGGTTTGTTCATCTCTGCTCACATCAGAATTTAATGACGCGGACAAAAAAAAAAACAAACCTCAAAAGCTTTCATAAGAAGGGAAAAAAAGCACATCAAAAAGACTGGCCAGTTCAGAGCACTGTGCCAATAACATGCAGTAATAATTTCAGCATCTGTTCATTTTCTCCACTTCTTCAACATGCCTGTTCTTAAAGAAGCTGGATTTATCTGCTAAATGAGACCTATAAAAAAGTTCC